>CM076971.1:11606609-11756528 GCA_039105355.1 Benthosema pterotum | reverse complement strand
GGGCATAGTGAGGACCGGCCACAACCTGTAGATTCTTAACAGTTAGTTGGTGTGTTGCTTATCTGAACTAGCGTTAATAATGAAAATATTTAGATAAAATGTAATTATGTAACAAATTACTGCATCTATAGACCTGTAAGCCATGTCTTTTGTTCAACATGAATAAAAACATTTAATTTGAACTTGCGCTGCCTGCTTTCCCCCCCTCTTGTGTAGATACACTGTATAAGCAGATTCAACCTACCATAAAGTACCTTTGGGATGGAGCCAACTGTGGGTTTTAGTGTGTAAGCCAGTTATTTGTATAGGGCCCTATAATGCTCAGCAGTGGGACAAATTGAATATAACAATTATAATACAAGAGAAGTTGGAGCACTTTTTACTTGCGTCTTCAGAGCAAATGTTGAATTTACTACAAGTCACTATACCCTCACATGTCCTTCCAGAATCAGCTTCTATTGTGATGGAGCCAGAATAATGTAAACACTAATATAACATGCACGTTCCAGAGGTGGAAAGACACAGATGTAGAGATCTCGAGAGATGGTTTCATTTCCTTTTATTGCGTACAACAACAACTTGTTAGGCCTCTTCCTCGTTCCCCAGGGAGCTCCAGGGATGATCCAAGCCAAGTGTTGCCAACTGCCGAAATCCAAATGCACTAGAGTAGTGGGTTTCAACCATTTTCATATCAGGACCCATTATTTATTCCTCATTTTAGCCAAGGACCACCATTTGATGTTGATTTTAGTCCCTCAGACTAATTTAGGTGAAATAAGTGGTAAAATGTTTGTCAGAATAGCATTTCTTCTACATCTTCTAAATGTGTCGATTCTTGAAAATTAGGTAATTCAGATATAATATAATTAACTCTTGAGAGCGTAAAATGAAACCAAATGGACCGTAAGGGTCCATTTGGTAGGGTCCATTTGGTTTCATTTTACGCTCTCAAGAGTTACAGGTTATAAGGGGTCCATTTGGTTACCAATGGTCCTTTCTAGGAAGGAAGGAGGACTCATCATCATAGAAGTAAAAATGGTGAAAAACAAGGGTTTTGTCTCTGTGACTGTCAACCAATTTCGCTCCAACTCAAAAGCACCAGATTTTCCACCAGAAGATTTTCACTAAATTTGGCGCTTGGTCTGAAAAAAAGCTAAAATAGTGACAAATGTGCCTAGTATTATGTATATTATCCATGTCTTCATCCTAGCACTAGTCTTTGTAGGAGTCAGTACCATGTCACTACTTGTTACAGGATACATGTATGTGCCATCTCACATCTTGATCAATCTCCTCATATTTATAGGAGGAGACCTGTTTGATGTTACGGTCATGGATATTAATTACAATCTGACCTCGGATCGACAATGATCTCCTCAGTTTTATCAGTGTTAATCATCACATAGTTTTCATATGTATTTTCAGTATGTGTAGGATTGGATGATCAGGGTGTTTTTTTGTGGCCTTTAAATGGCTAAACAAGGAGCACATGCAAGTAAGAAGGGTGTACAGACCGACACTATGGGAGCATTGCATCGGACTAGACTAACAATTCTGATGCCCTCTAAACTAAGGGCTGAGTAGATTGTCCTTTGAGTTGGCTGTGGTCCGTCAGTGTATGTAACAATGTGATGCTGATGTTCTATCAGTGTGTAATGGCTAGCTCTCTCTTCTTTGCAAATGCACCGGGAGTTACATACATACAGTACATACATACATACATACAAATGTCCTCTCTTTGTCGGTTAAAAACCCACGCCGGTCCTCACTATGCCCCAAAAAAAACAACACACACATACATTGCCCAAGACATAATCAACAATAACAGGTTGGTCAGGAAAGCAAGTTCTGTCATGAAGGTGCAGCCAAATGCTAATATAGAGCTATCTATTATCTATGTATTATGTATATTATCCATGTCTTCATCCTAGCACTAGTCTTTGTAGGAGTCTGTACCATGTCACTACTAATGACACCAATTACTTTGCAAGCAAGATATCATCAGATAACATAATAGATGTATATATATGTATGTATGTAACCCCCTGTGCATTTGCAAAGAACAGCGAGCTAGCCATTACAGACTGATAGAACATCAACATCACATTGTTACATGCACTGAAGGACCACAGCCAACCCATATACGTTTCAACCCTGTGGTATGCAGATATTTGAGATCTAATCTGTCTTTGTCACATTTATGCCAATATATGGAGATCTCGGTATTGTTATTCCTCCTTATATGCTGCCCAAAGCACTGTTGTTAACAGACAAACTGAGCTTGTTCCCAGCTACAAGTACCTTGGCACAATCATCAATGAGAAATTGTAATTTGACCTCAACACTGGCATGTTGTACAAAAAAGGTTGACAGCACCTACATTGTTTGAGGAAACTGGCTAAGTTCAATGTGGATAAAACTATCATGAAACTGCTCTATGGTGCTTATGTTGAGTCTATTATTACTTTTCTTGATTATCTGCTGGTTTGGTAATCTTAGCGTCAAGGATAAGAACTCCCTTGTGAGTTTGGCACCCAAATGAACAGTCTAGACCACATCTATAATAAGCAGGTGTTCCTAAAGTTAAGTCCATTCAAGCTGATAGAGCTCACCCTCTATATGTACATAGTACATACTGTTACCGTCTGGGCGCCTGCAAGCCCCCCTCATTCATAAGAATTGCTTTATGTTCCTTTGTCCCTAACTCCATCGGCTGCTGAATGCTGCTGAGGGAAGGTTGGGGAGGTAGTTTTGCACTTCAGTACTTGGTGACCGTTTCAGCTCTGTTCTATCGCTGAGGACCTGTCTGTCAATGCATGTGTTGCCCCAACGAAATAACCAGCATGCAACAGCCCAGCTAATCGGGCACTGCCCTATACTTGCGTAATACTACATTCGGCTAACAAGATTTTGGAAGCAGGAGTGGGTGATGGCCGGGCATTGACCAGGCCCACAAAAATAGGGTATGCCATCACAATTGAAGGCAGGGAACCCTCTTGAAAAACCCAGTGAGTTAACCTTGGCAAACCACACAGATACCAGTATGGTGAAGATAAGCAGACTGCTAAAGATTTATTCACCACCTGTTTCCTATAGCCTACCGGACCACCCATAAGACTGCTTCTTTGACATAGGACCAGAGATGAATGCATGGTTACGTGATTTTTTTTTTTTTTTTTACTTTGCCCACAAGCACTGTACTGCATCCAACAGTTCCTGGTTAATTGTTGACAGTGAAACACTGGGTCAATTATGACTTAACAACCCCACTATCACATATAGGAGTGAGAGATCCTATAAATACGTTAACCACAGCATGAACCATATACTGTTACTGTAGGTACGGGCTCCGTATGAATAGAACCAGCGGCTGATGTATCAAAAGTGTAAAGTTTATTCACAATTAGAAAGACTACTTTAAAATACAGAAGGGAAGCGGGGGTTATATTAAGTCATATCAATATATATCATGATGCTCTAGGGCGGATGTATAGGCAAACAATAGTAATAGATTTACTGAGTCCTCAAAACTAAACAAACACTGCAAATCAACCACTCCAAATCAAAGGAAGTAACTTATGTAAATAAAGCAAAATAAAGTAATCATGGCAAACAAAACTCAAATCATGCAAATAATTAAATAATTAAATAATAATTAAAGGCCCAGTATAGGCCTAATACGTTCTATTATTGCACACAGCCCGACTCATAATCATTGCAACACTCAAACTTTCAAATCCACAATAAATATATGTATGTATATGGCACGTGGGAAAAACTGTGATTTAATGAGCAGATTGGTCCTCCAAGTCAGTATATTTTCAGCAGCCCACTGTATGTAGTGGATTTGTGAATAGCTCGTCTAAAGGACCTGGACGCACTGAAGGCTTGGTTGTTGCTTTCAGCCACTTTATAATTCAGTATTATCGATGTCACCTTTGTAGGACTGAGCACCACCTGCTTCCAGGTCACAAACACTCTGGCACAGGCTCTGGCCAAAACAGTAGGCCTTGAGCCTTAACTGCCCTTGCATTAAATACCATACAACTCTATTTTGTATGGATTTATATATATATATATATATATATATATATATATATATATAATATATATATATATATATATATATATATATTATATATATATATATATGACATTAAGGGTTAATAATTAAAAATGCCCGAGGCATAATCAGTGGGCACCCTCTTGAATTCTTAAGAGGTGACTCCAAGCTACAAGAATCACTACTATATCACATCCAAAACATTTTCTATCAATATTTATTTTAGCCAGTTTAAATACACTTATATTATGTGATTAGAATAGATGTTTGTGTGAGGCAAAAATCAGTATGATGCAATAATAGGATACTCAGATTTTTTTCTTTCACCTGTCAGAACAATTCACTGCTGTAGTTTCTGTAAGCTCAGTTCAACTGCTGCCCTTCCCCCATACTGCCACGGTTGGGTCGTTAATGTAGCAACACAGCCTAATTAACGACCCTGCACTCTACTCTATGAAGGGCAGAGCAGAACAGTTTGGAATTTGGAACAGTATCTCACACCTTGGACCTTGGTAAACCTGTGGAACTTTCTTTTTGTATTCTTATGAAGAAACCATGATGTACATTTTTACAACGATCATATGTGCATTATTATATATTAGTGCATATTGAAAAGTATGCCTTTCTGGAAAGCAGCAACCCTTGCTTTCCTGGTGCTTCCTGGCTGGTGCTCTCTCCTGCAGCAACTAGTCCACTCTATTCACTGAACGGATCAAATTGGAACTACTTGACTTATGTTAAATGAGTTTGAGACCCCTGTCCTACTGCGTGTTCCATGCTGAAAATAGAGCAGCTCTGCAAGCTCACAGCACATTGTGTCTGCGTCGCGCTGTGAGCTTTTAGATCAGCTATTTTCAGCTTGTGGTGATGTGAGAGCTGAACTGAAAGCCTTCACAAACAAAAGAAAATAACTGGTCTTGGCGCCGTTCTGGGCTCTGTTAAAGAAGTGTTTCACCCCAGACTGTTTATAAGTATAAGAGACTGAGTAGACCATAAGATGACCAAAGTTTTTTTTTTTTTTGTTTGATTGTTTTTTTTGTACTTGGTACACTGCCAAATCAGTTGATTTACAGTTAAGTAGCCAGTGTGGCCGAAATGCACAGGATCGAAGTGGTTAATGCTTAAGTCATATCTCCAAAGTAAACCATTAAGGATTTAAAGGTATAGTAAGTGGTCCAAAACATTTTCTGTTAAAATGCTCCATTATAAGGTGTGCACTGTTGCACTTCATTCACTGTAAAGTATGAGCATGTGCACATACCAGGAGGACTGAAGGATTTCCCAAATCACACAAATCACTAACTATACCTTTTATATAACTGTAGTGGGAAATGAGCCTAATACAATGTTTGGCTCTGAGATAGTGCAGTAGAATTGCCTGTAATCAATGCACCTGCGCAGCCCCCCCCCCATCCCCCACTCCACTCTACTGTAGCATTTTGTAAAGCTGCTACAGAATGCTACAGTAGAGTGGAGTGGGGGATGGGTGCAGTCTAGCTGACAGTTCAACTCGGAGCATAAATGAAACAAGCTATTGAAGAGGTCAGACCAACTTTACACACAGCTCCAGTGTATACTGTACCCCAAGGTGGGCACTGTTGCACTTCACCCCACTGTAGAGTATGTGCATGTGCACATCTTGTAACCAGGAGGACTGGAGGGTTTCCCAAATCACACAAATCACTTACTATACCATATACAGTATATAATTGTAGTGGGTAAATGGGGCTATGTTTGGCTATGAGATGTAGTGGAGTAGAATTGCCTCTAATCACTGCACCTGTGCAGCCCCCCCACCACTTCAGTCCAGAAAGCTGCTACATCCAGTAGGATTTTCCAAATCGCCCAAATGACTTATGGTACCTTTTAGGAATCAAAGGTTCCTATTTTGGATAAACTTTATGAGCTTGCTGCTTTTTGCTGCAAGCTGGATGGAGCCCGCACACCAGATAAGGTACAAAAAGACTTTCTTTATTTGGACGATCCAAATAAAGAAAGTCTTTTTGTACCTTATCTTTTGTGCGGGCTCCATCCATTTTAATAGTATTCTTTTAACCCAGCACCCATCAGTCGATGTGCGTTGCCTATTGTCTTCTTCATGGTTCTATAAAAGGAACAGATTGTAATATTCTCTTAAAGTAGAAGATAAATATGGCATTTAAATACTTGCATATAGTCTAATATATTACCTAATAGAGCATTCAAATAATAAATAGCAAGCCAAGTAAAAGTAATTTCATAATATAATATACCAAATCACATCTCAATCAAATGCATCCATCCATAAACATCAGAGTCAGGGCATTTGGACTTACATAGATCAATGTTCAAAGACGCATGGCATCATCATCAGTTTGTAGGAAACACAGCAGGCTCTGCTGGCTGTGAATTGTTTGTAGACAATAGAATACTGGGCCTGGGGATCCAGGCCTGTATGTAGACTGTGACAAGAAGTGAGGTGGTTGTAGGTTCCATGCAAAGGGGGTTCTACTGAACTTGTGTCTCCTTGTGGAGCGGAGGGGAAATTGTGAAGGAACCTTGTAGTTTGTGACAGGATGGGCAGCTATATAGCCAACATAGGCTAAGTGTTTATATTTATAGTCAGATGAAGGAATAAATAAATTATCATTACAATATATCATTAGAATAAATAATGACAAATAAACAAGTATCCCGATGATAGTATAATGTGTGCTGTGATGGTAATAATGTGCTTGATGTAATGGATACCAATACTAGTAGGCCTAGGTGTCCAAATTACAACTAATATCTGTAAGCTGGGGACTCAGCTGTCAGGGGGACCTTTGCGACTACATGTAGGCAGTTATGAATTTGTTGTACTTCTTCATCAGAATCTGGTTCACACATGTTAGTTAGTTAGTTTATTTATTGTCCACAAGTGGAAATTTGTCTTTAGTCTCATGTACAAAAAACATTAAAAACGACAACAAGATCAACAACAAGCAACAAACATTTACACACAAAACATCTTAACAGGCAGAGAAGAGCACAACAAGGCATAATACTGCACCAAGCCTTTGGAATAAAATATTTTTTAAAAATATTACGGCTACGGTTAAACTTTGGTGTTCTATAACGTCTACCTGAGGGGAGTAATTCGAACTCCCTGTGGAGTGGATGAGAGGTGTCATTGCTGAGGTTACCATACCACATAGCTATGTTAAAGGTCATGATTCCCTCTATGAGGTTCTTGTAAACAGTCTCCATAATGTATTTGCTCACTCTGAAGGAGTTGAGCCTGTGCAACAAGTGGAGACGTTGGTTACAGGATTTAAAAATATTATCTGTGTTATCATTGAAGTCAAGGTTGCTGTCAACAATAGATCCTAAGTATTTTGTTAACTATCTCTACATTTGTCCCTTCATCTTAAAGGGCTGCACAGGGTCCTTTTGATAAATAACCAGTTCCTTTGTTTTTGTTATATTAATATCTAAGGAGCTTACGTCGCACCAGTTTTGGAGAGAAGACACGTGTCCTCTGAATGCTTCTTCCCGCACTATTTCTCCCTTTTTTAGCATGGCAACCAAAGCCATATCATCAGCATACTTAAAGAGACTAAACTTCTGATCTAATTTGAATTCATTAGTGTACAGGGAGAAAAGTAAAGGTGATAGTATTGTCCCCTGCGGAGCACCTGTGTTAAGCACAGTGATGTCAGAGCGGGTGTCATTGACACGGACCTGTTGAGGACGGTTAGAGAGGAAGTCTCTGACTAGGTGGATGATACCACCATTAACCCCTATATCAATGAGTCTCTGCAGGAGAGTGTGTATCTGCATGCTATTAAAAGCAGAAGTAAAATCAATAAACAGGACCCTGGCTGACAGTTGCATCATCAGTTCCCCTCTGACTTTTATAAGCAAATTGTAGATGATCAAAACAATTAGAAACAGACTCTGTTATTAGTCAAGCTATATACTCTCTCAAAACATTTCCCCAGAATAAAGGTAAGGGCAATGAGCCTGAAGTCTTTCAGTTCAGTGGCTCCAGGCTTTTTGGGAAGAGGTACAATGCAAGACATTTTCCATCCGTTGGGCATAGTTAAAGAATCAAGCAGGTACTGAAAAAGCTCCAAAAGAATACCTTTAAGTACATAAATGTTTTTTTTTTTAAGAACTCTGCCTCTCAGGCCATCAGGCCCAGGAGCAGAGTTGGGCTTGATACAGGACAGGCTAGTTACAATCTCATGTTCATTAAGTGTAATAGGGACATATTCAGGAATGGACCTACACACATTATCACGCTCTGTACTGAAGTCGTTATTATCAAAGCGACTAAAAAAGATGTTTAAGTCATTAGCAAAGGATGGAGAGGGGTGTGACGGGGTGCGCTTTTGCTTAGAGTCCCTGGCCATCATCACCTTTAAACCTTCCCATGCTTTCTTGGCATTTCCTGAAAAGTAGTGATGCTCCACTTTATCCTTGTATTCTATCTGTCTCCAGCTCGCATCGCATTTCCTCCTTACAGTCCTCTGTCCAAGTCACAATCTCCTTTTTTACTGTCTTTTCCCGTTTCAGCCGAGCCCTGTAACGTGGAAGAAGATGTACGACCTTGTGGTCTGACTTCCCCAGGGCAGGCTTGCAGGTGGCTTTATAGGCATCGGGTATGTTGCCGTAGCACTTATCCAAAGTGCGTGCCAAGCACGTCGGACAGTCTACATACTGATGTAGGTTGGGGAGGTGATCGGACAAGTCACAAGAGTTAAAGTCCCCAATAAGCAGCACGGGTTGATTCGCTGCACGGGAAAGTGGACGCATAGCGCGTATTTCTTCTTTCTTGTTGGTCAACGAGCAAACATTGGAAAGAGTTATTACCGCAAGGGGGGTCTGCTGCCTCGTCTCCTTAGCCGTTCTCTCACTCCGCCTCTCGATCCTCTTTTCTTGAATTTAGTCCATTTTCGTGTTCCGGTATTTTTAAATTCTGGATACTTATCCAGCAAGTCGAAGTCAGAGTCTCCTGGTCTGGCTGGTTGCCTGAGTGACAGGAGCTGGTCCTGGCTGTAGGTGAGGACCTTGCAGTTTAAGCTCCATACTTCAGCGATTAAACAGCTGACAAGGCACATAACCAGCCACAGTATCATACCGATCTTGAACTTGAAGCTCCCCCGGAATTCCCATAGACTGCCATTATAAAAATCGACCCGGAAGAAAGGACTACTGAAAATCGCTTGCAACTGGTACATGGGGTGACAGTTCATCAGACTTGGGGTCCGTTACTTTCCTTGCATTACTTTAGAAAAGGTAGTGACTCAATATGATGTTATTATAAGAACTCAAAAGGTATATTAATGACATAGTACAATGTTGAATGAAAAATTGTGCTCTTATATACCTGCATGTGAGAAGTAACAAAGAAGAAACCTTTAACCTTATAACTTAATCTGTAATTATTATTGGAAGTTATATTCAAGCATGTTCAAGGCCATGAAGAATTGTGAATGTCAAGTACAAACCATTTATTCCATTTTTGGTTATGCATCCTGGCACAACATAGCTCCATTATGCTTAGCAATAAGCATAAAGGAAAGTGAGGACCGGTCGACCGACCGACCACAGCGCTGTAGGGGGGCGCTGTGGAGCCCGGTCCTCACTTTCCAAAGGTCCTCACTCTGTGGGTTAAATATGAAGTCAGTCCTCACTATCCCCCAAAAAAGTGAGGACCAGCAAAATGTCCTCACTTCCCAAACGGTCCTCACTCTGCAGGTGGAAAGCACGTGTGTGTCCTCACTTTATACCAAAAACAAACACACACACACACACACACACACACACGCACACGCACACACACACAACACACAGCTCAGACATCCAGGGGTGTGTGTGTGTGTGTGATGCTTGAGACAGCCCCTGGCTCTCCACCAGAACAACTGGCGTCTCTCCTGGGCAGATGGACACCCAGGTGGACTCACAGGTGGGACAGGAGAGAGACGCGCCGTGCAGCTTTATAGGGCTGTGTGTGTGTGTGTGTGTGTGTGTGTGTGTTGTGTGTGTGTGTGTTGTGTGTGTGTGTGTGTGTGTGTGTGTGTTGTGTGCCGCGCGCTGTGCAGGTTTATATGGGCTGTCTGGGCTGTGTGTGTGCTGTGCGTGCGTGCATGTGCGTGTGTGTTTGCGGTTGTGAATGAGAGCGTGCACACCGTGCGTGTGTGTGTGTGTGTTGTAGATGAGCTGGGCAGCAGTCATGTGTATGTACAGATGAGAGAGAGAGAGTTGTGTGTGGTTTGTGTGTGTGTGTGTGTGTGTGTGTGTGTGGTGTGTGTGTGTGTGTGTTGTTGATGATCTGGGCAGCAGTCATGTGTATGTACATATGAGTGTGTGTCTTGGCTGTCTCTTGGCCGTCACATCTGGGCCGGCTGGCGGCCGCTGCGGTCCCCTCCTGTCCAGGTGACAGTGCTACTGAGAAGTGATTCATGATGGCTGCCTCTAGTTCCTCTACTGCCCCCTCCTGGACCTCACTGGCAACCACAGGAGTCAAGAATGAAGCCCAGATGTACCATTAACCCATATGGTCCTGACTACGATCTAGTTTCTGACACTAGATTTTAGTTTCTGACACTACATTCTTGTTTTTCTACGCTAGATTCTATTCTCTGACACTAGATTCTAGTTTCTGACACTAGATTCTAGTTTCTGACAGTAGATTCTAGTTCCTGACGCTAGGTTCTAGTTCCTGACGCTTGATTCTAGTTCCTGACGCTTGATTCTAGTTTCTGACGCTTGATTCTAGTTTCTGACGCTTCTGACGCTTGATTCTAGTTTCTGACGCTTGATTCTAGTTTCTGACGCTTGATTCTAGTTTCTGACGCTTGATTTTAGTTTTTCCTGACACTAGATTCTAGTTTTTCCTGACACTAGATTCTAGTTTTTCCTGACACTAGATTCTAGTTTTTCCCTGACACTAGATTCTAGTTTTTCCCTGACACTTGATTCTAGTTTCTGACACTAGATTCTAGTTTCTGACACTAGATTCTAGTTTTTCCCTGACACTTGATTCTAGTTTTTCCCTGACACTTGATTCTAGTTTCTGACACTAGATTCTAGTTTCTGACAGTAGAGTCTAGTGTCTGACCCTAGATTCTAGTTTCTGACGGTAGATTCTAGTTTCTGACACTAGATTGCTTTTTTTTCCTGAAAAATCTATGTTTCTGTGTCAGTGATGCTTACCATATTTCATGCCGAGGACCACCTGAATTACCCCCCCCCCCCCACCCCATCTGAAAACATGTCGTTCTAGGGATCCCCCCGAAAGCAGAGATTTGAGATAAAAAAATGTTTGCTTCCGAAAGAATATTCAAGGTATCTGTGTCACATTTTAACAATTGTTCAAAAATATCAGACCTACAAGCTACGAGCTTGTAGATCTGATATTTTTTCAATTGTGCTTGTGAACACATAGCCTCGACACCCAGGCTTTCATTTTCGTTCGCCTTGCGCGAAAACGGAAAGCCTGGACTAACGCACGTTGGAAAGTGGCCTTCAACTGGGAGTGAACCTTCCGGGGTGGGCGTCTCTAAATAATGTGACGTAGAACAGCAGTGGACGGGCGTGGGAGGGGCCGGGGATGACGACGCGTTAGTGAGATCAAATCAGAGTGCAGCTCATCTGCCGTGTGGATGCCACGGCACCCCGCGCCCCCAAGGCCAAAATCATTGAGGGCTAGACCAGGCTAGTGAACACCAAAACAGAAAGGGTTAACTAACTTTTCATGTTACAACCTGCTGTTCTGACATTTAGTACTAGCAGTTTTTTTTTCTCTAGATTCTAATCTGATCACTCTATGAGAGTCTGAGTGCATTCATATGTTGCTTTTCTTGTGGTGGAATGACCATTCCTGCCTCAAACAAGGCCGGATCTAGGCATGGGCACGGCGGGGGGCAATGCCCCCCTAAATGCCCTGACTGCCCCACCAAACATGATGGCATGCAAAACAACCCACATTTCAAAAGATATTTCAAATTAAAGTGCTTACAGTATATTTAAAATGATTTGAAACACTACCACTGCTACTGACTAACTACAGCTGTGTCACCACTAAACCAACAGCATTTCATCATTGAAAACAGAAAACTCTCTGAGTCAGACCTTTAGCTTTATGCATGCTGGAGTGTCTGTTGCAACTTCAACAACAACTGATGCTATTATTGATGCTTAATTGCCTATTGAAAAGTCCTGTAACTGAAAATGGTATGGCTGCGGCTTCATCGCCCGTGGCACTCAAAGCAACTCCTACTCTTCTCCGAGAAGTAAAGCTGCTGGCGGTCACTCCAAAAATGGAGCCCATTGCTTTTTGTAGGCCAATGTACTGCCTTCTTCACATCCTCACGAGTACATAATGTATGATGAGTGGTTACACACCTATTGTATTCCCCATGGGTGACTGAGGAGTTATTGATTTACAAACCATTTACAAAATGAAAACGTGATGAAATTATACAGCCCCATCACCATAATTTTTTCCTAAGGGTTCCCAAGAAAACATTTGGAATAGGCTTTGCATGCTGAACAAAATTAATACAAAATTTAAGATTTGTTGAGATCAGGGGTTTTCAACCTGTTATTTTGACTTTTGACATTATTATCATCATTATCACCTTACCATTTATCATGTGCAATGTGCATTCCATACATTCCACAGGGACCTAGACCAATACATGGACATATGACCATATCCATATCAACAACTTGCGACAGGAGAGATTCCTATTGTGTAAAAGATTTTCTATTCATGAAAGAGTTTTCATTTTTAGTTATAGTTGGCAAGTATACCGGTTCAAGGCATATTTTACTTATTAGTCAGGGATCCTTTCAAGGTAAAATCCATGAAATTACAATCAACAGAGCCGTAGTTTTCAATAAAAAAAAAGGTGTTTTGATTCACTCATCTCAAAATCTCCTTGTCTGGCACCATTTATTTAGCAGACGAGGAGATTCAGAGACGAGTGCTTTTATTGAACACTACTCCTCTATGGGTTGTAATTTCTAGGTGTAGAAAGAGTGATTGGAGAAGTGGAACTCCGTTTGTGGGGGCTTTATGTTGTATTTGTACAAGGTAAGAGTTACCTTGAGTCAGAACCGTTCATTCACCTGAATGCACCACAAACAGATCAACATACTGTTTGTGCCTTTAGACTCTTGAATAGTTCATGACGTCAAGATCCAAAAATGCCTCTCTACAGCAGGGGTGGGCAATTATTTTTCCCAAGGGGCCAAATGAGATACATAAAATATTTTGGAGGGCCAAGACTAAAGGCTGAACTAAAGTCTGTGTAATATTAATTTAATTTCAAGATAAAAAAAAACACATACCAAGGGGTCTGATAATGTACTGTCACCTCTTAAACATGTACAAAAATGGGGGGGAAAAAATACAAAAAAAATCATGCCTCACTCCATCTCTAAGGCGCTGTGAATGAGATGTGATGAGTTACTGCACACACAAGAGACCACTCTATCATAGAAATTCCACAATTGGATGTTTCTCTTTTAGACGCACACACACACACACACACACACACACACACACACACACACCACACACCACACACACACACACACACACACACCACACACACACACACCACACACACACACACACACACACACACACACACACACACACACACACACACACACACACACACACACACACACACACACACACACACACACACTAATTTACCGGGTAGAGGCTAAAGTCGCTTCCTAAAAAGTCTGCATCGCCCTAGAGAAGCAAACAGTTGTGCTTTCTCACACTTCTTTCCTTTGGCAGGAGACAGAAATAAAAGCCCTTTTCCTTTATTCCACGCTCTTTCACAACAAACCCTCTCCTCCCGGTATCAAACCCTTCCTGCTCCCCCTCCAGTCCTCCTCCTGCATAAATAATTCCTGGGTCTGAGTCCATGAAAAGACGGTGGGCCGAACAAAACAATATGATTGCAGAAAAGCAAACCAACAAATAGTATTGATTCCGCGCAGCGCGCAGACAGCTAATCAATGAGTGTATGTCTCCCCCGCACCCAGGCCGCCAGTCCAGATCAATGGCTGAAGAAAAGCAGAGACATTGGCAAACAGTGTGGGGTGTTGGTTTATAAAGCAGTCCTGGTTCTCAACGTGGGGTTCGCCGAGTCCGCCGGTGGTCCGTGAGGGGATCCCGGGGCGGTCGGTTCCCTAAGCTACACAGGGGTTGACACTAAGGTCTCTGAGGCACTTGCCCATCGGGCAAGTGCAACTCAGGTTCTACTTGCCCTCAGGTCATGGTCACTTGCCCCCATTTAAGTTTACTTCCTACTTGGCTGCTTTAAACCAGGGGTTTTCAACAGGCGGTCCGGGGACCATCAGTGGTCCCTGAGAGGGTTCCAGGTGGTCCCCAGCTAAGTTGGTTAACCAGATGTAACTCTTGAGAACGTAAAAATGAAACCAAATGGACCCTTGCGGGTCCATTTGGTTTCATTTTTACACTCTCAAGAGTTAAAATTCATCATCTTATTAGCCCATAGTGGTCACAGATCCAGTGGTCTCTGACCACAGCAAAATGATAGTTTGGAACCAAATGAACCTGGGAGAGAGATATCTAGAAAGCAGGGAAAGACACAGAGGCAGAGCGCATTGACTGACTTCAAGACAAATTTATCTTGTGTTGTGTTATAGTGCACTAAGTTGCACACTTGCCCGATCGGGCAACCAGGTAGCAGTCTTCACTTGCCCCACCATATTTTTTACTTGCCCCGGGCAAGCGGGCAAGTGTTAGTGTCAAGCCCTGCTACAGTAAGAATGGGAAACCAAATAAGACCCGCCTTGCGGATCTGAATCTCAAAAGTTAGGAGGGTTGTAGCTGAGTAATGCAGTCGAGCGTAAACATGAAACCAAATGTGATAGAATCTGGTGCTTTGAATCCAGGATATCTACAGACTCAGGGGTTGACACTAAGGTCTCTGAGGCACTTGCCCATCGGGCAAGTGCTAGTCAGGTTCTACTTGCCCTCAGGTCATGGTCACTTGCCCCCCAAAAATATATTGTAAATTTTGCATTTAAGTTTACTTCCTACTTGGGTGCTTTAAACCAGGGGTTTTCAACAGGTGGTCCGGGGACCACCAGTGGTCCCTGAGAGGGTTCCAGGTGGTCCCCAGCTAAGTTGGTTAACCAGATGTAACTCTTGAGAACGTAAAAATGAAACCAAATGGACCCTTGCGGGTCCATTTGGTTTCATTTTTACACTCTCAAGAGTTAAAATTCATCATCTTAATTAGCCCAGGTCGCAATGACCACCTTCAAGACAAATTTATCTTGTGTTGTGTTATTGCGCACCAAGTTGCACACTTGCCCGATCGGGCAACCAGGTAGCAATCTTCACTTGCCCCACCATTTTTTTTACTTGCCCCGGGCAAGTGGGCAAGTGTTAGTGTCAAGCCCTGAGACTGCAAGATGGGTCTGCAGAGCATGACGATACTGAGACGAAATTGTCCTGTTGACGAAAACCAATAACTGCGATCCTATCTACTGATATAACGGTCGAAGCGGGTGTGAACTTCCTCTCACCTGCAGCCTGTCCCCGTTTAAACCATAAAAGACATCATTTAAGACCCGAAAAACACAAACAAGTCCAAAGAGCCCTCCTCCTCCTCCTCCTCCTCCACAATACCTCCAACCTACAGACTAGAGCCAGACGACCAGACCAGTACCAACACATAATTCAAACATCAAATACATTAAAACTCTTAGGGCTCCATTTTCGTCACCGCTAAACCCCTTATCCCTCAACTTCTTTGCCTTTTTAAACTATTAAAAAAAAACATTTTCTACAGTCTACAAGCTCACAATGTGTCAATAGATTGGCACGTTGAACTGTTCAAAAACGGTTTTCAAAATGGTAAAAAAAAAAAATGATAAGGGGTTTAGGATAAGGGGTTTAGATTGTAACGAAAATGTAACACACCCATTTTACTATTTTACTATGTCAATGGTGTACCTTCAAGGTGTTGTGTGGACTTCATTAAAAAAAAAGTTTCCCCATTCTGTGTTCCCAAGAAATGGAGGTCTGAAGAAAACCACAAACATGGTGAAACATCTTGATGACATCATCAAAATGTATTTTCACCATGTTAATGGATTTCTTTAGACGCTTCTTTTTTCTGAGAGCGTACAAATGGAACCAAATGAACCAGAAAAAAAATGAAAATGGGTGGAATTCCCCTTTAAACACACATTGCACTACATGCCACACAATTAAACTGCCAAATCAGGGGGCGTTCCCTTTGTGCTTTGCAGAGCACTGCAGTAACAACATGATATAAGGTCTCACCGTCATCTTGAACCATTAAAACCAAAACCTTTGGGATTGAACCCTCACCTTTGACAGCTCCAGTTCACTGCTCCTAACATTTACTGCCATCTGGTGTCAGGATTTTTGTTTGCACCTATTTGCACTTCTAGTCAACTAGTGCAGTCAACTGTCAGAGCCCTGAGCAGGGCCGGATCTAAAGCGTGCGTCCTGCCCACCCAATGAAAGGTAATATCAGTTCCAGGTGGAGAGAGTTCGAGGTGGTCCCAGGCTAAATGGTGGAAAGGTGGTTGACCAGATGTAACTCTTTGAGAGCGTAAAAATTAAACCAAATGGACCCTTGCCACCCTTGGGTCCATTTGGTTTCATTTTTACTCTTGAGAGTTAAAATATTCAACATTTGAATTAGCCCAAGTCTACAGTACACAAACTAAACAACATTTTTCAACATTTTTTCAGAGTACAAATGCAACCATTTTTTTTCTTAATGCATTTGAAAAATGTATCTGATCGGGAAAAAATATTGCGAATGATCGGGAGGAAAAAAAAGTGATTGGATCGGGATATATATCGGGATCGGCAGATACTCAAACTCAAATGATCGGGATCGGATGGGGAGCAAAGAAAATGTGATCGGGACAACACTAAATCTAGTGTCAATGTATCTAGTGAAAATAGAATGTGGCATCAGAAATTAGAAGAGTGTCGGGGTGAAATGGGTCAATACATGTTTCTCAGTGTGTTGTCTCTAACATGGTGACACACAACCTTGTTTGTTTCGCTTGGAATATTATGTTCTGCAGTTTTAGTTCCCCCTGCCAGGTTTCTTTCCTTTCTACTATTTTTGTTTATTTTCATCTTTTTTCTTAATAAAGTTATTTGTTTTTTCTTTTCTGTAAAGCGACTTTGGGTACCCTGAAAGGCGCTATATAAATTGTATGTATTATTATTATTATTATTATTATTATTATTATTATTATTATTATTATTATTATTATTATTACTCGATACATTATTCTACTCATAATACATTTTTGCATATACTGTATATATACCCGTTTTCCCTTATTTATTGTGGTCTGGGAGCCCGGCCATATTCACTTCATAACCATATGGTTTATCTATCTTTGAAGATGTTTTGAATTAGTATGAATAAGAATAAGAAGACTAACAATTTTGGAAAGCATTTGAGAGCCAGTGTTCTGAAGCATGTGGAACCGGGATACATTTCCAAACCAGACAGATTCCTTTCAACTTCAAAACCAAGCAGGGCTTGACACTAACACTTGCCCGCTTGCCCGGGGCAAGTAAAAAAAATGGTTGAGCAAGTGAAGACTGCTACCTATTTGCCCGATCGGGCCAGTGTGCGACTTAGTGCGCTATAACACAACACGGGATATATTTGTCATGTTGAAGTTGGTCATTGCACTGCGGGAACCACTGATTTACATCGATTTACAAGTTGAATATTTACAGTAGCTGATTGCAACTTAAACAAAACAGAGTCTTCGACAGTGAAAGGAAATGTTTAAAGTGGGGGTGCCGTGATTTTTGTATTTTTTCCAATTTTGTACATGTTTAAGAGGTGACAGTATGTAAATAGACCCCTTTGTGTGTTTTTTATGTGCAATGATGTCTTCCCTTTGTATTTAGGGTTTCTTCCTGGGGGCTGAACCTTTCCAGTCAAACGTGCCAATGAAAAAAACTTCAGTATAGTGACATCATGTGCTCAGCTCCTCCCCTAACTCCTCCCCCTTTATCATACAACTAAAGCTGTGGGTGTGGCTTCAGTTCAGCTGGATCTCCACCCATCACCACCCACCAGGCAAACCAGGCATACTTAATGAACTGGTAGGGTGGAATCATAAAAATTACAGTTTAACAAACACTGTACACTTTTGGGGAAAAAATCTTACTTTTCATATAACATTAATACCTGATGATCATGTTTTAGGGTAGAAAAAAAATCACGGCACTCCATCTTTAAAGCACCCAAGTAGAAAATAAAGTAACTAGTAAAGTAACAAGTAGAGAGTAAAGTAACTAAAATGCAACATTTACGATATATTTTGGGGGCAAGTGACCATGACCTGAGGGCAAGTAGAACCTGATTTGCACTTGCCCGATGGGCAAGTGCCTCAGAGACCTTAGTGTCAACCCCTGCTAAGTAAGGCTTAGCAGGCAAATCTAGTCTGAATTAGGTCTGTGTCACAGACAATCGAATTCCAGGCAACTATTGAGAGCGTAAAAAACACTTAATTAAGTCTACACAATTAGAGAATGTAGAAGATTAATGGTCATTTTGATCTGTATGTTTGACTGTTTTGTTTGGAAAAATCCATCCAAGAAATTGTGGACAAAACCAAAATAAATATCTACTGTATTTTCCGGAAAATACGGTAGTTTTGGGTTCTGGGGGGGTGAAAATGTGCTCAAATGGTGGTCCAGGGCTAAAATGCTGAATACATAGTGGGCCCTGGGATCAAAAAGGTTATAAACCACTGATCTACAGTATTTTCAGTGTACAAAGAAAGATATTAAAAACTAAACTATTTTGGACATAGAAGGTTTTTCCACGCAGGCATACAGACAGACAGACAGACAGACAGACAGACAGACAGACAGACAGACAGACAGGCAGGCAGGCAGACAGGCAGGCAGGCAGGCAGGCAGGCAGGCAGACAGACAGACAGACAGACAGACAGACAGACAGACAGACAGACAGACAGACAGACAGACAGAGGCCTGGGCTCTGGACGCAGACAGACAGGCAGGCAGACAGACAGACAGACAGACAGACAGACAGACAGACAGACAGACAGACAGACAGACAGACAGACAGACAGACAGACAGACAGACAGACAGACAGACAGACAGACAGTGGCCTGGGCTCTGGACGCCGCCCTCCACCACCACCGCTCCAACAAATGATGTATTGATCGCGGGGCATAGCGGCGTCCAGGCAGGGGCGGATTGGCCATCTGGAGTACAGGGAGTTTTCCCGGTGGCCTGCGCCACCTAGTGGCCTGGACAGTTTTTTTTTTTTTCTCAAAAGTCCAGGGCAGGCCACTAGGGCGCCAGGCCCAGGCCAGGCAAACTAGTGTTTCTATCCTTCAAAAAAGAAAAGGTGTCCTACACCAGAGCCTTCAAGTAGGAGAGTGGCCATATTCCCGTTCACTCCTGTGCGCCAGGGCACTGCCTCGTGCTGCTGGAGGCAGTGTTGCCAACTGCCAAGATCCAAAATGCACTAGTGGCACTTCCAAAATGCACTAGAATGCGCTAGATGCTCGCCTGGAACATACAGATCAAAATGACCATTAATCTTCTACATTCTCTAGTTGTGTAGACTAAGTTGGGCTAATTCACGTCATGAATATTTTAACTCTTGAGGGTGTAAAAATGAAACCAAATGGACCCGCAAGGGTCCATTTGGTTTCATTTTTACGCTCTCAAAGAGTTACATCTGGTTAACCACCCAGGGTGGCCTGGCAAAGGCAAAATTGTCCCGGTGGGAAAATATGGGCCAATCCGCCCCTGTCCAGGAGCGTCCAGGCTGCAGTATTTCTCATCACCGTGTCATTACTGGCTCTGTGATGAGCCGCGCGCGGCCGTCATCAGTGTTGAAGCCGTACCCGTACCGTCCCCTACGGCTGTTTCTCTGGCCGCCGCGGGTTTTTGATATTTAGTCGACTAAGACTAGACACTTAACAAAAATGATTTTCAACAGACTAAGACGAAGACTAAATGGTAACCTAACACTAATGGAAATAAGAAACATTTTTATCTTCTTTTTTTTTTCTTAAATAAAACGTACACAAATAAAACGAGACATGTTTCATACTAAAAACTATAAATCTGATATATAAACCTACAATGTATTTGTATAAAGAATAAACTAAAAGACTAAGACTAAATCATTTTTGTATGTAAGAATAAACTAAAAGACTAAGACTAAATCATTTTTGACATTCCTTCGACTAAGACTAGACTAAAAACATGAATTTCAGAAGACTAAAAGGGACTAAAAGACTAAATATGTCTTATTGAAAAGACCAAGACTAAGACTAAAATCAAAATATTCTCAAAAAAACACGGCCTAAATGCCCTGACTGACATGACATCGACCAAACATGATGTCATGCGAACGACCCAAATTACAAATTACAGTGCTTATGATTAAGAAAAGATTTGAAACACTACTGCTACTAACTAACTACAGCTGTGTCACCACTAAACCAACAGCATTTCATCATTGAAAACAGAAAACTCTCTGAGTCAGACCTTTAGCTTTATGCATGCTGCATGTCTGTTGCAACTTCAACAACAACTGATGTTATTATTGATGCTTTAATTGACTAATAAAAATCCTGTAACTGAAAATGGTATGGGTGCGACTACATGAAGTCGCCCCATAACATTTTCGCCTGCCCGCCCCATTGGGAAATGTTACATCCGCCCCTGCACCACGCTGAGACGCACACGCGCACACACACGCACACACGCGCACACGCACACGCACACGCACACACACACACACACACACACACACACACACACACACACACACACACACACACACACACACACACACACACACACACACACGCCTTCACACATCACAGGCTAATAATGGCTCAATGATTGCAGTTACAGGTCAGCTCCCTGACCCCAGTTAAGGTGCACACATTGGTGTAGCATGCGCACTGTGCATGTGTGTGTGTGTGTGTGTGTGTGTGTGTGTGTGTGTGTGTGTGTGTGTGTGTGTGTGTGTGTGTGTGTGTGTGTGTGTGTGTGTGTGTGTGAGAGAGATATAGTCTGCTTGTATTACCACTAAACTTGGCGTGAGAGGCCAAAGGATTCATGTTGGGTTTGGGATTAAAGGATGAACCCATTAAAGAGCTTGAGGCCAATTACAAAATGCCTTTCTAAATCGATAGCTCTCAGACTTTTTTTTTTTTTTAAGGACACCCATCCATCCATCCATCTATCCATCCTCATCCGCTTATCCGACGTCGGGGCGTGGGGACAACAGCTACTCATCAGAGGTAAACAACTGATGGATCGGCCTATCCTGCGTGCTCATCTAAAATGTCCCCCCGGAAACAAAAACTCTTGGAAGCTCTTGGAAATATGAGTTGCATATTGAAAAAATAATAATAATTTTAATACGCTGACTGGTACTGTACAAGTTCAAGAGCTTGTGTGTCTTGGTTATTTTTGAGAAAAGAGTTTTCAAAAATAAAAAACTGCTGTCTTTCTGAGAAACAACTTTAACTTAGACCTCGACAAGAAAATATTTGACCAGGAGTACAGACCTTAACTGACATACACTCAAGTACTGGGAGGCGTAGAGAACTACAGTTACATAACCTTCAGTGAATTGAGTTCTCCCAGGTGCAAAACGTTGCATCAAGGAGGCCAGACAGCGTATCAAGATAGCGCACACACACACACACACACGCACACACGCACGCGCACACACACATGCGCACACACACACGCGCACACACACACGCACACACACACAAAGGAGAGCAGTGCAGCATTGAAGATAGCGCCTCTCAATCTTGTCAAAAAAGCAAGACGGTCTGAGACAGAAATAGAGTCCTGGCCGTCTGCCCTGCCCACAGGCTGATGAGAGAACGCTATAAATAAGCGTATCACCATCACCACCACGGCTAGCAGGCTGCGTTGAAAACGTGTCAAAAGATCACTAACAAAAACATAACAGGAGCTGTGCTTGTAGTGGGACTTTTAGAAGTGGGGGACACCTCTTAAAGGGGAATTCCACCCATTTTCATTTTCTTTTTCTGAGAGTGTACAAATGTGAACCAAATGGACCCTAGCGGGTCCATTTGGTTCCATTTGTACACTCTCAGAAAAAAGGAAACTCATTAACTTTTTATTATATATTTATTTTTATTTTATTATTAATGACATAGTAAAATATTGAAAATGAGTGGAATTCCCTTTAAGTCACGTGCATGCACACTTGCATTTATGCGCATTTGCGTGCACCTGCGCAACACACACAGACACGCTATTAAAACAAATATAGCATATTGAGAAAGATTGTTTACAATGAATAATTGTATCCATAAAAGCAAATGACAAGACAAAAAACATAGGCCTACTTTTGCCCCAAAAATATTCTAGATGTGAGAAGTGGGGGGATGCCGTCCCCCGCGTCCCCCTGACACTACACCCCCTGAACAGGAGCTGTGTATGTGCACCACATGTTGAGCCACACAGTCAGGGCCGTCAGGTCAACTGCCTACAGCATTGGTTTCATCCACTGGTCCTTGAGAATGATGGAGAGCTGGAGAGTGAACCAAATGGTCCATTATAAACTCGCCCACATATAGTTTGGGAAACCTAACTTTGGGGATTACTTTCTCCAGCCGGTCTCCAGACCTTAATCCTATAGAAAATCTATGGAGGGAACTTCTGCTCGAGCTTCGAGTTGGCAAGCAACAGCCTCGAAACCTTCAGGATTTGGGGAGGATATCTAAACAGGAGTGGGCCAAAATCCCTCCTGAGATGTGTGCAAACTTGGTGACCAACTACAAGAAACATCTGACTTCTGTGCTTGCCAACAAAACGGTTTCTCCACCAAGTACTCCACCAAGTCAGGTTGGGCTTAGGGATCAAATACTTATTCCACCAGCTCTAACGCAAATTAATTTATAACCTTTAACTACTATTTTCTTATGGACATTTTTGTTCATATTCTGTCTCCATAAAAACCATAAAAATGACAGAGTGGTCATTTCTTTCTAATCATGAAAACTTACAAAATCATCAGGGGTTCATCATAATTATTTCCTCCACTGTATAGAAAGTGATTTGAATGATTTGGAAAATCCTCTGATCCCCCCGGTAGCAACATGGGCACATATGCACATACATCAAGGCCCACCCCACTTGGTCCTGATCGGGTGAGTAGGCCTGGAGGAAGGCCTCTCTTGGTCAACAGGCTTTTATCCCAAAGCCCAAACTGAAACTAGGGTTTATTGACCCAGGCGCTCACTGAGAACAGGGAGGAACTCCTTATATGGTCACCACACTCTATAGTAGGGAGGAAAAAGAAGAAAAACTAATATTTGAATTGAATGATACTATATCTTTAACCCTATGCGCACACGCACGCACAAGGCAAGCCAGCTGCATATAACTTCCAGCAGCACTGTTTTTGTATTGTTTTGACGATATCAACACACAGTCCAACCACAGCTGCATGTGCGTCTTAACCATTGGCAAAGTGCCAGATAATAAAGAAAGAAGGGAATATAATACTAGATTAGAAAGACCACATAGCCTACTGCAGGGGTTTTCAACAGGTGGTCCGGGGACCACCAGTGGTCCTTGAGAGGGTTCCAGGTGGTCCCCAGCTAAGTTGTTTAACCAAATGTAACTCTTGAGAGTGTAAAAATGAAACCAAATGGACTCACCAGGGTCCATTTGGCTTCATTTCTACACTCTCAAGAGAGTTGTGTAGACTCAAGAATTAGTCCATGTCTACACAACTAGAAGATTAATGTTCATGGACAGAAGCAAAAGAAATCTTTAGTTTTGGGGTCTGTGGGTCTAAATATATCCTCAATTGGTGGTCCGTGGCTCAAATGCTGAATAAATGGTGGGCCCTGGGATGAAAAAGGTTGAAAACCCCTGGCCTACTGTAGGAGCAGTACTGCTGCTCCACAAGACCACTTACTAGGCCTACTGATCATAATAGGCCTACTCCTCCTAATACAGCGTAGGTCAGTCAAACAAACAGATCAGGCACTCAGGCACCATCTGTCACACATAATAATATACACAAAATATGTAGTAGGCTACTTGTGTAAATGTCAGTCCACACAACAACAAGCACAGATAAGACAAGACAGATTGGTTACTCCAAATTAGCCCTGAAACATGACTGTCAAAGTACGAGCGTCATCCATGCGACGCATGGCTAATTCCACATAATTCCACAATTCCAGAGCGCACAGCCACGCACATCTATTCAAACCACTGCAGTAGGAAAAACATGAAACCAATAAACAATCATTGTCTCACCTAGTGGAGAGGCAGGGGGCCTTTTGCGTCCACCATAAAGGTCCAGAATCGAGAAGAAAAGCTCGTATCTCCCACTGTTGACCGCAGGCCGCGGCCAACGTTGGACCCAAATATAATCCAGCCTATTTGCGTCACCCTCGTTGAAAACAATGTCGTTAAAACTCCAATTTGGCCCTCTTTCAGGGTGCATTTTAACAGCCCTCCCGAGCGGCGAGCACTGAGTTTCCTGGCCCCTCAATGTCGCAACATTTCGGCTGGTCAGGGTTTTTTTTTTTGCCAGGCGGCTGTAGCATCTTGTCGAAGTGGAAAACCGCTTTTCTTTTCCATAATGACTTAGTGAGGAGTTCCAGTAAAATAGGCTGCTTTGGAAATCCGTGTTTC
This sequence comes from Benthosema pterotum, assembly GCA_039105355.1. NCBI lineage: Eukaryota > Metazoa > Chordata > Actinopteri > Myctophiformes > Myctophidae > Benthosema > Benthosema pterotum. The sequence goes on along the minus strand of CM076971.1, from coordinate 11,731,727 downwards.
GGCTGTTGGAGAGCACCGGGGGCGCGCAGCGTCTCTGCTGAAAGCCCCGGCACCGGTGACTCTTCTGCGGTATCAGCAGCATGCATGGTACCGGCCGGCCGGCGGGAACTGCTCGGGTAGCGGCTGCTGCTGCTGCAGCTCTTTGCCGGGCTGGCTCATGGGCTGGCTCTGCTCTGGAGGCCGCGGAGCGGAGCGGCGGCTTGCTGTTGTTGTTGTAGAAGGACGCTTCATAAATATAAAGTTCTTCTTTCGGTTTAAATGGCGTCTTACTATCAATATACGGTTTACAGCTCAGAAATATACCAGAAATATATCCATGTTTACTCTTATGACAAGTTGATACCATAGATACACAGATAGGACGGTTTGGTTTGGTGTGGCGCCATAGTGTGGCGCGGTTGTTGTGTCATGTGACCACTGACCAGTGTTGCCAACTGCCTAAATCCAAAATGCACTAGTAGCACTTACAAAATGTACTAGAATGCGCTTAGAGCAGTGGGTTTTCAACATAGAGTAATAAAATAACAGAGAACTGACTCGAGCGATAGCCCCGCCCCTTGTTATTCATTTCAATACAAGTTGCTCATTGGCGCTTTGAAGCACCGGAAGACCGCCGGAAGTGCGCCTATTTCCGCATTTGGACACCAAAATTTGGTGTCCAAATGCGGAAGTATTTCTCCATGAACGCGCCCGAAGCAAGGGATTATGGGAAACATGAACGAGCGCCGTCGCGCACGAGCAAAGGAAAAAAAACATCAAAAAGCATCAAAAACAAGCTTGTGGGTTTGCATTGAGCTTATTATCTGTCATATAATACATCCGTTGTGTTTTGAGAGGTAGTATCGTGAGGACCGCTGGTTTATTCAGAAAACAACTTAAAAACAAACTGCCTGTCCGCGTGCACCAAGCAAACCAGCGTGCGTGCTCTCAGGGCGTTCGTGCATGAATTCCACCCGCCTGCAGTACCAAACTTGGCCACCAGGGCCCGCCTGCTTCAAGCCTGGAGCCACTATCTGGGGCCGTGGTTTTCAACCATTTTCATACCAGTGGCAGGGCCCACTATTTATTCTGCATTTTAGCCAGGCACGGAGGAGGACCACTATTTGATAAATAACTGGCAAAAATTAATGTTGGTCAAAATAGCAATTCTGAATTAATTCAGAATTCATTAAATATAATTTAATTCTTGAGAGCGTAAAATGATACCAAATGGACCCGTAAATGGACCCTCACGCGTCCATTTGGTATCACTTTACAATCTCTAGTTACAGATCTATAAGGGTCCATTTGGTTACCAATGGTCCTTTCTAGGAAGCAAGGAGGACTCTATCATAGGAGTAAAAATGGTGAAAAACGAGGGCTTTATCTCTGGCGCCTGTCAACCAAAGCAAACCAGAAAAAAAGCACTAGATTTTCCTCCAGGAGTTGTCACTAATTTTGGCGCTGGGGGGGGGGGGGGGGGTCTGGAAAAAAGCTAAATATAGTGACAAATGCGCCAAGTTGGCAACCCTGACTCATTCACTTCACCTGACCACACAAACCGATGCGTTGATTCACACAGTGTTGCCATGTCTGTTTATTATAAGCAACCGTTGACTTGTTATTATATAGGAAGTTATTTACAAGTAAATTTGGTAGTTGGCTGGTTGATGATTTATGCACTTGTTTCTGTGTACAGTAGTTGCTTATTTGAGTTCGTTTCCTAATGTTTAAACCAGTGTTTTCCCCACATTTCTAGGAGCCATAGCCAGTCAGTCTACAAGCTCACAGCATGTCAAATCACAAGTACTTGGGAAACAAGAATTTTGTAAAACAAATTAAAGATTCCCCCCAAACGTGGGATGCATGGTTTATTGTGTTTGATCTTACATTTAAAGGCAATAGCATCATGAAAAACATGTTTCATTGAAAGGGACAGGGGAAAAAAAGAGAAACAGCATAATCAATAACTTTACAATTATGATATCTCACAGCACCTGGTAGTATAATGGTAGTCATCAATAACAAGTGACACGTAATTGCCCTAATTCACATTAGGGGAACAAAATGAATGGTAGCTCATTCTGTTTGTTTCCATAGTTTATAAGTGGATTAAATTAATACTAGTTCCATTCCGTCCTTTAAAGGGGAACTCCACCCATTTTAATGTCATTAGATGTTGTATGGACATGATTAAAAAAAAAGTTCCCCCAATTCTCCTTCCTCCTAAAAATGGAGGTCTGAAAAAATCATTAACATGGTGAAATACATCCGATGACATCATCAAGATGTATTTCACCATGTTAATGATTCTTCTTTCAGACCCCTTTTTCCTGAGAGAAAAAATGTGAACCAAATGGACCCTAGCCATTCCACCCATGGACCCTAGCCGTTCCATTTGTACCCTCTCAGGGAAAAAAAAATGAAAATGGGTGGAATTCCCCTTTAAGTCCAATACAGTACAAACTAAAATCCTGTCCCATCCAGAATGCACTGGTATGGAGGAGGCATAACACTTTCTCACCAGTGGCCCGGGCCGGGGACCACCAGTGGCCCTTGGTTTCAGGTGGTCCCCCAGTTAAATGACAGAGAATTGGTAACCAAATGGACCAACCCTTACAGAACCCTTTCAAATGAAAACAATCAGAGCTGTTTCATTTTACACTATTAAAGGACGGAGCATTCAGTGATCTGGGTGATTTGGAAAACCCCTCCGCTCCCAGTCTCCCGGTAACAAGATGTGCACATGCACACACTCTACAGTATGGAAGAAGTGCAACAGGTCAACAGTACAAACAGCAAGGCCCACGCCCACTCGATTCTGATTGGAGGAAGGCCCCCCTCTCATGCTGATTGGACGAAAGGCTTTTCACCCAAAGCCCCAAACTGAAGCTAGGGTTTTATGAGCCCAGGGGCTCACTGGGGACATGGAGGAACTCCTTATATGGTCACCACAGTCTATAGTAGGGAGGATTAGTCGAAAAAGAAGAAAGGAAAAAAATAACAATATTTGAATTAAGTGAAATTATTTTACTATACTTTTAAGTTTTCAATTATCGTTAAAACATCTCTTTCTTAATTTACAAGAAGTCTATACACAATTAGAGAATGTAGAAGTATTGTTGTATTGATCAACACTCGCCTGTTGTTCCAATATCAATACAGCTTGGAATTGTGGACAAAATATTATCCAACAAGGATAAAAATAAGATTATTTAGTTTTTTGGTCATGGCTCAAATGCTGAATAATGAATGTGCCTTAATTGCTATGAAACCAGTTTGAAACCACCATTGTAGTCCTTCACAAAACTGAGCATTAAAATCACATTGACTACAGAGTGCAGATGCTTATCATTTGGGATGTGGCTTTCAATACAACTTAAGGGCTGCATGAATAATAGAAAATACTCCACAATAGGATAATTCATTCAAAGTATTCATCATTTTGATCAGATATTGCACCTTGCCTCTTTTCCTTTCACAAGTGGTTAACGACCAGAACACTGTGATATTATTATGACAGTGCTTCTCAATAATATTAACTGTTAATCCGGTCGACATTAAACTTTGCACACAAACTCCCTGGATAAATGCACAAATTTGCAAAAAACACTGTATGCACTATCCTCTGAAGACAACGATAACCTGTATTTTTTCACAAGTTTTATAGCTCCAATAACACCTTTAAGTACAACGTAAAATACTGTAATCAAGAGACACACAATTGGGCCGTATTTGTTCGGCCCCCGATACCAACATCACCAAAGTATCAGTGCATAAATGCGTATAAGGGGCGGATCTAGGCATGGGCATGAGGGGGGCAATGCCCCCCTAAGTGCCCAGTCTGCCCCACCAAACATGATGGCATGCAAAACAACCCAAGATTTCATTTCATCATTGAAAACAGAAAACTCTCTGAGTCAGACCTTTATAGCTTTATGCATGCTGCGTGTCTGTTGCAACTCCAACAACAACTGAGGTTATTATTGATGCTTTACTTGCCTAAAATAAGTCCTGTAACAGAAAATGGTATATATGGGTGCGGCTTCATCGCCCGTCACAGGCCATGAAGCCGTCCCTATACCATATTCTCTTGCCCCCAACCCCCAATTGGGACATGTGACATCCGCCCCTGCACTGTCTGCAATTTAGAAGAGGATGGAAGAAGATACCATAAGTCGACGAACAACTCTACCACATCACAACAACCTGAGAAAAAATATAAGCACAGCCATTATGACCTGCACTGGGAATGAATCTCCCCCTATACTTCTGTTTCATATTTCCGGTTGCAAAGACACGCAAATCTGTCTGATAAGTTAAAATAATTGAAGCATGTAGTCTATAGCTTGCCGCTTAGCAGAAATTAAAATGATAGAACAATGTTTAAAAAAAAAAACATTTTAAAGTATGTTTTGAAAAAGAAAATAAACAACATGACAATGTGCCGTTATGAAATATTTCAGGAGGCGTAGCTCCAGACTACGTAGCATTCAGAGACTGTGTAACAGTTGTCTGGCTATATGCAAGACATAACTTAAGACAAATAAAAGGCTAATCTTCAAGCCTTCACATATACCCCCTGAAAAGCATATTTTCCAAAGAGAGAAGAGAAGAGAAAGGAGTCAATGTCTCCTTCCTGGTTCATCAAGATGGATTGAAAATGTGATTATCGTCCAAATGGAAGCACATGGAAGTTCCCAAATTAATATAAATTTGAAAAACACTGGTAAAGTGTTGAAGTAGTGAAACAAATGTTTTATGTTACAGTAGGCCTATACTGAGAACAACAGATGAAAAAGAACATCTCCTTCTGTTATCTCCTCTCATGAAACAACCTGGACGGCTTATTGTTAGTGCATCAGGCCTTTGATTATAACAACAACACTCACATTGAATATATTTTGTTTCGTTTTGTTTAAAAAAAAAAAATAAAAAAAGGCATTCAAATGGTACGTTATACGATTCACAGTGAGCAACTTCCCTTTTTTAAGAGTCAAATGTACAAAAGGAATAATGATTAATACATGATTAAATGATTTGTATAAAAAAGCTGTCACACTTGTTCTCTTCAAGATGATGGAAGGACTATTAAAATTGGTATTTTTTAGTGACTAAATAGGAGAATCTGAGAGTGTACATTCTGTGCCCTTGTTCAGACACACACAAAAAATAACAGATATCTCAAATTCAGGTCTGACTGTTGATTTTTTACTACACCTTAACTACATTTGGTCAGTGTGTGCTTCCTGCAACGCCACTGCATTTAGGGAACAAATGTCCAGTGGGAACCGAAACCTTATGGGCATCCCAATTCAACATTTTTTGTTTATTTGTTTGTTTGTTTGCTTGCTGCCAAAAAAACAAACTGTATAGCCAAATTAACATCTGTACTAACATTACTGGCAGGCCGGTTGAGGCCATGTTACATTCTTTCAAAGAGGCCCACACCAAGAGCATGTTCAGACTGGCAAATGGTATTTCTTCCGACCCCTCACATGTCTTGAATGAAGAATGCCAGCTGTTGCCATCCATGAGTTCCCAAATTTAAGAAAAACAGACTAAAGAACTCTTTTGTACATCAGTCTGTCCTACTTCTAAACCAAAATCGACAATTCCAAGGTCATGTTTGTCACATTCTGCTGTTTTCTGTTCTGTTATTTCTTCATTGAGAGTTTGTAGCAATTGTAGAAATATACTTGACGGTGAATTATAGTATTTGGCCCTGCATGTATGAAAGATAAAATCAAAAGTAAAATACAAAATATATAAACATTTTCAAAAGAACTTTGGCCAGAATTACCAGGTGCCCACTGTTCTGGTAGCCCTTCCATTTCATAACTTTAGGCAGATAGAGATTCTGGGCAGATATTGTATAATAAGATAGTGGTTGTTTACCGATACAAGCTGACCAGTTCACTGGCCACATTATCTTCTGGAACAATTATCGCTCCAAAATGGGCTGGTGTGCATCATTTCTGAGTACCAATTGCTGGTTTGAATCTATTTATTTTTTACTTTTACCATTAAGATAAATGATACAATGGCCGATTAAGACTCACCTGTGGTTCACCCATGGATAACTGTTTGTGGTTAGGGTTAAGTTAGTGTTTGGTTTAGGTTGTCGGACTACTGTGTGTCGTACGATCGGTACGTCGGACCAAAGATGGACACCCAAGACGGTCACGGTCTGCTCACAATAAACCAGCAGACCTGCATAAAGCTTGCTCATGAGCAACTCGGCACACAGGCTTAACCAAACCAAAGTCCATCTCTATGACACCTGCTTCGACCATTACCAAGTGATAATTCCCAGGATGCTGCTCATTATTAAGCATGTTCCTCGACCAGGCATATTGTCTGGGAGCCGACTGACGAAAAGATAAGATGAAAACCCAGAAATCCTCCATCAGCGTGTCCGGTTGGCCGCCTTGTTTTAAGATCCTGTGTCAGCGTGGCGACGTGCTGGAGGTTATGTTTAGGGTTAGGGTTAGAGGAGGCCTATTCAGACTGAAGTCCCTCTGCACCACAGCAGTTTCTTTGATGGCGTTATCAAAGCAGCAGTCTTAACGGTGATTGGTTCGACGTTGTGAACGAAGTGAGTGACAGGGCTGACAGGGCCAATCAGGTGCTGGGATTGGTTTTCCAACCGGCACAAACGCCCCCCAAAGGCAGGGAAGCCAGTCCTTGAATCACAGGGAAAAAATAAGCTAGTATTTTTTAAGGTGCTGATTCAGGGCTCAACCAGGCTATAGAGGAGGCCAGTATAATTGGCCAAAACGCCAACATGCTTGGTCAACATTAACTTAGCTTAATAAAAGCAGCATACTGGGAATATGTGCTTGATTTTCGGTAGAATCCGCCGTCTATGATGACCACTCCTTCGCTTCCCGTTAGACCCAGAGAAAGTATGCGATCTCGTCTAGATCCACAGGGTAGTCTGTGAGGTGCAGTGGCTCCTTGATGTCGAACCTCTCCCCCTTGTAGCTCCGCCAGCTGCCAGCCGGCAGGTAGATGTCTCGCTCCTGCTTGCCGGACTCCAGGACCGGCGCCACCATCAGGTCATCACCGATCAGGAACTGGGAGTCCACCTGGTAGTAGGGGAGGGGAAAAAAATTGACATGCAGGGATTAAAGTAAAAAAAAAATCTTGAGACTGAAAATGATCTTTTGCAAATACTAATAATATAGCACTGAGCTAATTAAATGACCCAGTGAAATCCTCAGGACTGAAATCAGTACCCAGTACTGAGAACTTTAATCCCTGGACATGCCAATATATCGCAATTCTTAAAGCATTGGGAAGTGATTTAAAATTCATGGTGTAGTACCAGCCTGGTGCACTAGGGGCGCCCAAGAGTACTACACAGAACTATTACAGTTCTGTGTAGCTATAGTGTAGCTACTCTGTAGTAGTACTACAGTACTACTACAGACTAGCTACACTATGTGAACCTGCTGCTCGATCCTGATTGGAGGAGAATACCAGAACCAGAACAGTGGCCTTGTGGTTAGAGTGTCCGCCCTGGAACTGGGAGGCCGGGGTTCGATTCCCGGTCGGGTCATACCAAAGACGCCCTGCTTGGCACTCAGCATCAAAGGGATGGATTGGGGGTCAAAATCAGCTAATGATTCCCGAGCGCGGCAAGCCGCAGCTCACCGCTCCTTGGAGCTCACCACTCCAAGTGATGGGTTAAAAGCGGAGGTCCAATTTCGCTGCGGTAACGTAGTGACAAATCATGCGACTTTGACTTTGACTTGGAACTTTTATTAGCTCCTCTGCTAACGTGGTGGAGGGGGAAACTCCATACATGGTTTCCACACCTTATAATAGAGCATTTTAACAGAAGAAAAAAAATTGGGGGTGATATCTGACAAAAGTGAAATCACTTCCCCTACCTTTAAAGTCCATCCATTTTCAACATTCTAATATGTCATTAGTATACCCTAGAGGTGCTGGGTGGACATGATAAAAGAAGTTCCACCAAATTGTTTTCCCAAGAAATGGAGGTCTGAAGAAAACCTGGTGAAACATTTTGATGACGTCATCAAGTTGTATTTTTACCATGTTAATGGATTTCTTTAGACGCTTCTTTTTTCTGAGAGCGTGCAAATGGAACATTTGCACGCTCTCAGAAAAAAATGTTGAAAATGGGTGGAATTCCACTTTAACGCCATGAGATCAATATCGAATCACCAGGTTTGAAAATGATTTTTTGGGATATTTATGTAGACCTATTCATTAATTTGTTCATGTCAGAAAGACTGACTGTTATCAGGCTGCATTGATGTGTATGATTGAACTTTTTATTTATTAATTACAAATGTTCTAGTTGATCGAACGTGTCACGGTCCATATTGTTTAGAATTGTTTTAAAGGTGAATTTCACCCATTTTTTTTTTCATTTTTTTTTTTTTTACAATTTACTGATGTTGTGTGGGCATTTCCTAAAATGGACATCTGAAAGAAATCATTAACATGGTGAAGCCAGGGATTAAAGTAAAAAAAAAAATCTTTTGCAAATAAGCACTGAGCTAATTAAATGACCCCTGTGAAATCCTCAAGACTGAAATCAGTACCCAGTACTGAGAACTTTAATCCCTGTGAAACACAACTTAATGACATCATCAAGTTGTGTTTGTGTTATGTTTGTGAATGAGTTTTCTTTTAGGACCTTTTTTTCTCATAAGAAATCTTAGAAATGGGTGGAATTCCCTCATATCAGACATTTATGCCTGATATATAGAATCGAATCACCGCAAAATTAAAATCACAATATATAACGATTCAGAACCATAAATGTTGATGTGGTGAAAACTGAAAACACAACTTGATGACATCATCAAGTGCTTGTTAATGATTTTTCTTTTAGGACCTTTTCTTTCTGAGGGTGTACAAATGGACCCTAACGGATCCATTTGGTTCCATTTGTACGCCCTCAGAAAAAATCTTGGAAATGGGTGGAATTCCATCATAAGAAGAGGGGGGTCCCGCACACTGTCTTCACTTTGAAACAACGTTTCAGTCTGAACAACCTTCATCAGGTATAAGGAATTCCATCATATAAGACATTTATGAATTGCAATATACTGTATATATCAATTCAGAACCAGAATAAATATCAATATTATATGGTATGGTGAGGTAAGTAAACGGTCCCAGCCCTACCTTGTAGGCGGTCTCGTCGCCCGTGGCGATCCACCACAGAGGTCTGATGATGGGGTCTCCGGTGTTCAGCACCTCGTAGGCCAGCTCCAGGACGCGCGGTGCCACGATGCTCTCGTGGATGGCGGTGTACTTCAGGGCGATGTCCACCACCTCCTGGTCGTACGCCCAGGGAGGGACGGAGAACTGCATGGAGGGCATGAAGGCAGACAGCTCCAGCCAGCGGATGTACAGCTCACGCTCTGGCAGCACCTGGGTATGGTTTGAGAGGGGAAAATCAAATGGCATGAAATGACATCCTATATTATGTTTTTTTTTTTTTTTTTTTTTTTTTCACAATTTCAACATTTTTCAAAAATCCTCAAAAATCCTCAAAACAATGAAAAACGGCATGCTGTGCAAAATAGTGTACTATAGCCTGTCGGTTTTTGCCAGGTTTCCTCATTTTTTGAAAATCGCCGAAAGCGATGATTTTCAGTTCAGGCGAACAACTAGAAAAAGTTGTTTTGTAGTTTTTGTATTTCTAATTCTGGGGTGAGATTCATATTCAAAGATTTGCACTGATTCACAATTTCCTCAATAATAGCAGGTCACAGCTCATAGCGCGCCACAGAGAATGAATACTTTTGTTTTGGTTTTGTTTTGTAATGTCATGGGATATTTTGTTTTGGTTTCCGATAGACCTTTAGGTAAGCCCCTCCCCAAAGTGCTATGGTCCAATCACAGCTAAGCATGACATGTGACAGACAAACATCTCCACCAATAGCTTTCCTAAATGGTTAAAAAAAAAAATGTTTTAAAAAATAAATATCGCACACACATTTTTCCACTGAATAGGGCTGATGGATTTGGAAGAGATTTTGAAGGTCTAAGTATTTATTCTAGTATGGAAAGTGTCCTAGGGTGGACAAGAGGGGGGGGGTGGGGGGGGCTTAGCTAAAGGTCTATTGTCGTATTCAAATAAACGTATGAATAAGAACCTGGTTCCCGTCGGTGCGGTTCCAGTAGGCGTTTCCTCCGATCATGTCCGGCAGGATGAACTGGTATCCCAGGATGCTGATGGTCAACACCGTGGGGATGAGGGACTTGAGGCCCATGTTGTAGCCCCACACCGAGTCCCTGTACAATAGGTTGTGAAACAATACAGACCAAATGAGCATTCATCGATGACACTTTTTCCAATGCGATTCGATTTCGATAAATTAGTGCCAAAAGCGATTCGATTTTCGATAAATTTCGATTTCGATTTAATTTCGATTTCGATTCGATATCGATCCAGGACATATTTAACCCATTTCAGACGGGAGTCCACATGTGTATCTTTACCTTTAAGGACGGGAGTCCATTTTGGGATTTTTACCCTTCAGGACGGGAGTCCAAATCTGGACTCTGGGTAGATTCCGCCCTTTTCCGGTCTCATAGCCAATCAAATGTGTCATAAGTCGATGACGTATGTATTCTAGGGTGTCGCAATGCATTGTGGGATTTTTTTTTTCCTCTTAAGGCAACGTTATTGGTCGGCGGAGTCAGTGCGTGTTTTTTTTTTACCGAGTCACCGCTATTCTATTCGCTATTCTAATCATCACCATGGCAGCAGCAGCAGCGTCGAAGAAAACAACAACAACGACTCCACGTGAAATGGAAGATGTTTTGAGCGACGGCAGCGACATTGTTGATGAGTATAGCAGTAGAGACGAGGACGATGTTACTGATCCACATTATATTCCCTCTTCGGAGCCGCTGGACAGAGCGCAATGGATGCGTGATATGTCCAGCGACAAAGAGTCTGACGACGATGATGATCAAGCCGAGTTCGTGGTTTTTTGCCGACAGACAAAGACTTTGTTCCAGACCACTTACAACAAAGTGATGGCCCGGGACAGATTCAGCTCTATTTGGAGGTAATAATAACACCAATACAAACCGCTATGATGATAATTATAATGATAAAACAGTATGATAGCAGTGCTATTGTTATTATAGAGTTGTACTATTGTGTGACCATAGAAGCCTATAATAGCGCAACAACAAAAGTCGCCGCGAGGTTTTCTGAAGGTAATAGCAATAATACAAATTGTATAGTAGGCCTATGATAATAATAGCGCTGCAAATATATAATGTTGAGTGATCTTGCTGATAATAACGGTAGTAATTGATGTCGACGCTGCGATGGAAAACTTTTTTTAGGCGCACCCTTTTCATCATTTATCATCGCACCACTACGTCTATGATGATAATACAACCATGTTATGATACAGCATACAGCGCATAATAGATGATGCTTATAATGGCAAATGACCTGGAGTATTGTAGTGTATACTGCATTACTGAACAATGTGCATGTATAATGCTATAATATAAACATTAGGCCTACTACAACACTGTTGTGTTTTGCATGTTATTACTGAAAAACACACACACACACACACACACACACACACAGTGTGTGTGTGTGTGTGTGTGTGTGTGTGTGTGTGTGTGTGTGTGTGTGTGTGTGTGTGTGTATTTATATATTATAAACAACACGTGTGCATTTTCAGGTTTCTACACCTCCAGGACAACGAGGCAGCTGTAGACCGACTGACAAGATGTGGAAGCTGAGATGGTTCCTGGACTTCTTCGTTACTCGATTCCACCCCCGTGGTTGTCAGTGATGCTGAACTGACACTGAACTGTGACTTGTTGCAATAACAGACACTTTATTTTTTATTTTTTCATTTTGAAAATATTGCTGCTTGTGGACAGTTCCCAGAGAATGGTCAACTTTTTAGCTGCTTGTGAACTGTTTCCACAGAGAAGTTTTCACCTTTTTATTGAACACTTATACCTTTTTGTCACTTTTTTATTGAAAGGACACTTTATATTTTATTATTACTTTATTTTCTGTTTGATTTTCTGCTTTGTGTGCATTTTCAAAGTCTGCACAAATAAAAGTTATAGTTTTTGAAAGCCTACAGTGTGAGATCTCAAATACTTTTTACGTTTAGTTCCTACCTGCTATTGTAGGACCTAGTCTTGGTCCAAGGCAACTATCAGACTATCAAATAGTGTTGTAATTGTGTTTCTATGTGTCTCTATGTGTTTCAGAGCCTGCAAAAATGCAAAAATTGCTGTTTTTTAGTAGGCGTTTTACTAGTTTTATCATATTTTCTAGATTCCTAATTTTTTCTGATTTTTTGATAAAGGTTTGGACCAAGACAAGTAATTTTCCATGAAAGCCAAAGGTGTAAGCTATCAAATGCTTTTGGAATTTTGTTTCTAGCTGCTACAGAGCCTGAGAAACAAATGTTTTAGTAAACGTTGACATCCCTGGTAAGTTTTCCAGAAAAAGTCAGGTTTTAGGGGTATTTTCAAACCGCCCATAGGTTTTAATGGCTTTTTTCTAGGCGGACTTAGGCCTAAATGGGTTAATTCTGTATGATGTTGTGTATCTGGCATATCGTTTTCTTTCAGGCCCAAGATGGTACAAATGGAACCAAATGGACCCGCTAGAGTCCATTTGGTTCACATTTGTATCTTGTCAGGAAAATTTAGAAAATGGGTGGAATTCCCCTTTAACATTTTTCTTTTTTCTGGTAGTGTCTGTTCACTGCACTAAGAACTGAGTGGACCCCCCCCCCCACACACACACACACAGCAGAACTGCAAGTTGCAATACTGTCCAAAACCACCACCACAAAACGGTGCATGGAACGGTAGAACTATCACCACCACTATTCCAAACTTCTCTTCCTCCCCACCCCCTCCCGAGTCCCGACACGTCGTTTATGAGGTTGGTCGTATTATGGCGATTAGACGCATGACCACCGCGTGCGACGTCCACTTTGCAAGTGATACATTTCGCTGTCCGTGCTTTCTCATTTTCTAAAATGAGAAAGCACTGAAACACTGCCAAACCGCCGACATGACTGCTTGATGGGTGCTCTGCGAACTTGCTAAGTTGCTAACTAGCAACAACAACAGCTCTCCCTGTAGCTCTGCCCAGAGGTAGAGCTGTTGCGCAAACTCTGTTCACTTCATGGGGTCAGCCCAATGGCGGCTAATCTACATAGACTTCTATTGAATTGGGACAACTGGAACTACGTGACCAGGCTGTTTTTCCGCCCCCTCAATGTCGCAATTCTTCTAATAGATGGCCCTGCCTTGCGCCGCAATGCATGCTGGTTAGAAACAACGAAAAGCGGGAGTGGATTACTGGAATGGAGTGAATTAATGGAGCGAATGAATCGCAGAATTTATCGCCATTTTTCGCCATAGTGCGATGCGATCTCGATAACGTTTTTTGGCTGATATCGCGTCGATATGCGATAAGCATATCGAATCGCGGCATCCCTAATCAAAATGAGCAATTATTGTTCTACATTCTCTAGGGCAGGGGTTTTCAACAGGTGGTCCGGGGACCACCAGTGGTCCTTGAGAGGATTCCAGGTGGTCCACAGCTAAGTTGGTTAACCAGATGTAACTCTTGAGAACGTAAAAAATGAAACCAAATGGACCCTTGCGCGTCCATTTGGTTTCTTTTTTACATCTATACATCTATATTTACATCTACATCTATATTTACACATCTGAATTACGTAATTTTCAAGAGTCCACACAATTACAATTAGAAAATGGAGAATGATTGTTATTTTGACCAACGTTTTGCCAGTTCTCTTTCCCAACTCAGACCTCAAATACTGTTTTCAAACGTCATTAATAGCATATACAGGAAAACCTTTCAATTCTCCCCCTCTATTTTTCATTGCAAGTGCATTATTCTTAAACTCTATAACAGTAAGTAACACCATCACCAACTATTTCAAAGCTCTAAATTTCTAGGGGAGCCTTGGAATGGATTTTCAATAATGGAACAATCACATTTTTGATGTGTAGATCTTGTTGAGCCGCTCAATTTGAAAGTAGCTCTCAAGTCAAAAAAGTGTGGGCACCCCGTATCCCTGTTCTACACGTAAAGGCGTGGCACACCTGTCGATGGGCCTGAAGAAGCAGGAGATGTTCTGTGACTGGTATCCGCTGCGCAGCTCTGCGCGGTCGTTGTAAGGGATGGCCATCTCCGTGTAGCGCCGCGTGAAGGCACTGGGGTCGCGGATGGGCGTCTTGGTGCTGAACCTCCACGGCAGGTAGTTGGTCTCGCCGGCGTCGAACTTGAAGCTCGCCACGCCGTACTCGGCGCGCAGCGAGCGCAGGTTGGCGGCGAACCTGGCAAGGAGAGAGGTCAAGGTGACAGTTGTGACAATGGTTGAATCTCAAAAATCAAAGATTTGAGTTTGATTTATTTGGATTTGATTTATTTATTTTTTGACAGATTCTATAGACCTATAGGCAGTGACGTCACCACCCAGGTTCCAGAAGTGTTTTCCCCATTCATTTTTCTCATAGACTTTTCGAAGATAATTTATATAAAGACGATTATGCCGCGGACAAAGCCAATTCGGGTCGTGACAAATCATGATGACAAACACGAAACACAAGGTGTTGTATCCTTGCCGTTTTCTACTTCTTGCTAATTAGGGGCGCGATTTTCCTTCCACCCCTTGTCCCTAACGTTATGCGATACCTGCAGCGAATTCCCTTATTGCTATTTTGGTCACCTTTTCTCTTCCCTTAGCCACTATTCTTTATGCCGACACCGTTATTTGTGGCTGGAGGTGTGGTCATGGGCGTGTTTGTTGCGCAGTCCCTTAAGTTGCTAATTTCGTCAAATAGATTTGGGAACTAGATAAGGCCAGCTCAGACCACCCGTTAACCGATACACGAAGGCAGAGCCACATGCGCACAGTGCGTGCGTCTGTGCGCCTTTGGAGATGTCCACGACTCCACGTGGAAAGGCGCCAGTTCAATTCATCTCCTTATTTATGGATTGTGCTATAAACAGCTGCAGATTGCCTGCTGTCAGTCACTTCCTTGTGTTCAGGTAATGTACAGAATATAATATAATTAAATACATTAATTAACTTGTGACGCAATGCTGTAAATTGCAAAAAAAAAAAAACCCTCTGGAATTCGCGGCAAAAAAGACCTTTTTTGATCATTGATTTCTCGGCCAATTCTGGACCATTTTTTACATTTCAAAGTGCAGTGTGACGGGAAAAGCCTCCTCTCTCAGATGCCGTATAGAATATGTGGGTAGGTCTTCTCTATGATCCCGCATCGAGCAAAATGTAAGTGTCGGGGATTTGGTGGACCGTTTCCACCAAAATCCCGACACTTACATTTTGCTAGATCCCGCATCGTAGAGAAGACCTACCCACATATACTATACAGCATCTGAGAGAGGAGGCTTTTCCCGTCACGCTGCACTTTGAAATGTAAAAAATGGTCCAGAATTGGCCGAGAAATCAATGATCAAAAAAAACGTTTTTTTGCCGCGAATTGCCTTTTACTTTATAACTTTTTTGCAATTTACTTTATAACATTTCGCAGACTTGGGATAAATGCACGCCACATACAGCAAAAAAACATGGAACATGTTTTTTCAACATAACATGTTGAATGGTAAGAAATGATTGAGAATTGTTTGAAAATGAGAGCATGATCTTTGAGAATAGGCGTCTGTCCTAAGCCCGCAGCCTGGCTGCGTGCTTTGGAGGGTCAGACATAGCAGTAGGGATAAGGGAAATAGATAAGGGATGAATTAAAGGGAATGGCAAGACCAACACGGATTGGATGAAAGCTAAAAACGCCCAAACCACACCTATGCATAATTTAACGGGTATAGGAGGTGTTTAAGGGAGATGGCATGGTTACGAAATTAGCGACTTTAGTGTGGGAACGCCTCTTCCCCAATGCTATGTGCGTTAATTGCGCATAAGGGCTAATGTAACCAAAATCGGGCCCTAGATATTAGTTTCCTATGCTAATATTGAGTTTATTGTTATGATTTGTCACGACCCGAGTTGGCTTTGTCCGCGGCACAATCGTGTTTTCATTAACCATTTTCGAAAAGTCTATGAGGAAAATGAATGAGGATTTCATTTCTGGAAATCAGGGGCCGCGACGCCACTGCGCAGGTCTATAAACGCACCACTCGCGCGCCTCCGGGTTGGTGAAGTCCAAGAGGCCGCCCACGCCGTTCCACCACTGCACCAGGGCGGGGAGGCGTCCCGTGGGCTCCCGCACGAACAGACCCTTCTCCACGCAGGTGTGGAAGTTGTCCGAGTCGTAGTTGACGAAGGGGTGCGTCCAGAGCGACACCAGGAAGCCGTCGGCCCGGAGGCGGCGGAACATGTCGGTGGCGTTGGGGAACTTGACGGGGTCGAAGCGGAACTCGCCGTAGCGCGGCGTGTAGCGGTCGTCCAGCTCCAGGTGGCTGCAGTTGAAGCCGTGCTTGCGGATGTTGGCGGCGTAGCTCAGGAACTTCTCCTGGTCGATGTCCTTCTTGTGCATGGCCCACGACGACCAGATGGGGTGGCGGAACATGGCCTGGTTGTGGAGAGGTGGGGCGGAAAAAAAATACAGATAATCTGCCAATGCAGGGGCGGATCTAGGCATGGGCATGGGGGGGCAATGCCCTCCTAAATGCGCTGACTGCCCCACCAAACATGATGGCATCGAAAACAACCCAAGATACCCAAGAAATTAAAGTGCTTATATTTAAAATGATTTTAAACACTACTACTGCTACTAATTAATTAACTACAGTTGTGGCACCACTAAACCAACAGCATTTCATCATTGAAAACAGAAAACTCTCTGAGTCAGACCTTTAGCTTTATGCATGCTGCGTGTCTGTTGCAACTTCAACAACAACTGATGTTATTATTGATGCTTTACTTGATAATAAAAGTCCTGTAACTGAAAATGGTATGGGTGCGACTTCATCGCCCGTGACGCGAAGCGACACGGGCGATGAAGCCGCCCCCATACCATTTTCTCTTGCCCCTCCAACATGTTCTCTTGCCCCCCCCCCCCCCCAAATGGGACATGTTACATCCGCCCCTGTACCAATGTATTTCAATTCTTAATGCCATGATATAAATACCGAATTGCCAGGTTCAAAATCGTTTTTCTTGATATTTACGTAAGTCTATTCATTAATTTGTTCATGTCAGAAAGACATTATCAGGCGTATGTGTGTATGATTGAAATTTTAGTTATCTATAATGTTTAAAGATGGAGTGCCGTGTTTTTTCCTGTCCCAAAAAGATGATCATCAGGTGTTATTATAACATAATCAGGAAGATTTTTTTCAATAAAGTGTATAGTATTTGTTAAAAAGCCGTTTGTATGTTGCAATGGCCCCCAGTTCATTAAGTATGCATGACTTTAACTTTAGCACCACCCACCTAATAAAGTCTCTCCGCCTCTTACTTTAAGACCACCCCCCTCTCCTAGTCCCTCCCCCTCCTCACAAAAGGACCGCCCATGGTTCTGCCCATTTGTTTACAAAATTTCAGAGGGATGACAAACTGTTGAGGCTATAGTTTGAGCCAGATTCTGGTACAGAACTCCCCATTAACACTAATAATGGAGATTCACCTACATTAAACAGTAATAGTAATAATAATGATATATTAATAATACATTTATTTATTAATTTATTTTGTCAACATGTTATGATAGGGTATCACCCATAGTTCACGGAGTATTGGATAACCACAACCTGTCTAACATTCTGTCTGGGTACCGAGTTTACAGTAACAGCTCCTGTGTGTAGAAGTTCCTATCTATATAATAATAAAATAATAAAAATAATAAAACAAGCACTTATTAAAACAAGCAGTTGCTTTTTGTTGTGGCCCAGTGATTCCCAAAGACAGAGGCGTCCAGGGGGTCCCTCGCTATGTTATACTTTGTAACCAAATGGCCAGGGTATAAACTAAGTGTACATATGAAATCAAATATGACCATTTGTACACTCAAGAGTTAATTAACACAGATTTTACAGTTAAAAATGGGGTCTCGGAGATTGAAATGCCACAAATGGGGGTCCTTAAACTAATACATGTCAAACTGGGGGTCCTCGGCTCGAAATCAAAGCCTTATAATAGACTATAGACAGTTATGCAAACACCATTCACTTCATGGGGCCAGTCCAATGGCGGCTCTTCTACATAGACTTCTATTGAATTAGCACAACAAAAGGGGACACGTCCTGGACTGGAAGTAGTATATGCATTGGATTCAAGCAACGGCCCAGCTTTTATGATAGTTTTGTAGTAAGCCTGTACCATACCTTACAACAGTTGTCATGATGAACAGATTCCTAAATTAGCCCTTATTTGCGCCGCCCTCGTTGAGAAACAATGCATTTCCAACAGTTTGTCACTTTATCTCATTTGCGCTTGGCTTCTGGCCCCTCAATGTCGCAACACCTAGAGTACACATCAGCAGCCGACAGAGAAAACAACGGCGCATGCGCAGGCATTCTGGTCATAGAAGAGTTGCGACATCGAGGGGTCAGAAACTAAGCGCTCGAGCTGCAGTTCATGCAGCTTATATGATGCAGCTGAATAGGGACTTTAGGCAGGTTTTCAACATGTCAACGGTACAGTAACGTTGTTATTGTACCGTTGACATGTTTGTGTTGTACTATCACTAAAAACAATCTAAAATAAAGCGATTTAAGATCATTAACGCTGGGCTGTTGCCTGGGTCCTAATTCAGGTCCAGGAGTTGTCCCCATTCTCTATTGAAGTCTAAGCAGAAGAGCCGCCATTGGACTACCCATGAAGTGGATGGAGTTGTCACTCTGTCTATACTCTATGGCTCTGTTTCAACACAGATGATCACAGATGATACCAGATCGTTTTAAAAGTTTTCTTCAACACATCAACTCATTTATTCACAGCGTCTTAACAGCAGACACCTGGGGGTTGGTGCGACTACTATTATATGCCCCATACGATGTTTAGAGGTGATCTTAGAGAAGAGAAACTAAATCGCTAGTTACGTATGTAACTGTGGTTCTATGGTGGTGCATGTCATAGACATACACAAAAAGCAGTATACAACAGCAAAACCGATACGTTCTTTTTTTCTCTCTCTCGCCTTTTTACGTTCACCCGAGTTCCTTTGGCACCACAGGCATTCATTAAGAAGTATTAACTAATAATAATCCTAATTAATCCTCCATCAGCTGGTAATGTTTGAAGCCACCTCGATCCGCCATGATCACACGTACCCCATGTGTGATTGTGGTAGCTCCGCCCCCCAGAGGCTGGCGTATTTAAAAATATGACAATGACGGGGAGGGGCGTTGACACGTGGTAGATTGATACGTCATACTTTTCGTGTTGACTCCGTTGGACTGTGCCACTGCCAACGGCCCCGCCCCCAGGAAGAATTAGTAACTACGTTTTCTGTACACCACTGCTTATAAAAAGGATCTCAGGAGGTCTAATGAAGTACTGAGACCTAATAAACACGTGTAAAACTAGGAAAAGACCAAATTTCGCGGAACTCCATCTTTAAAATCTGTTCTAAAATTTGTTTGAAGATGTTCTAGCTGATTGAACTTGTCATGGACCATCCATATTGTGGAATTCCACTCATTTTCAACATTTTACTGTACCCTAGAGATGCTGTGTGGACATGATAAAGTTCCCCCCATTCTGTTTCCTGAAAGAAACCATTAACAGATCAAACACAACTTGATGACATCATCAAGTTGTGTTGGTTAATGATTTTTCTTTTCATTTGTACGCTCTCAGAAAAATCTTAATAATGGGTGGAATTCCCCTTCAAAATGTTCCAGTATAATAAAAGCACAGTCATTTGTGGGGAAAAATGCAATATATCGATATATATCAAATTGAATTGCAGCATACTGTAATCAATAATCACAATATAAATCGATTCAGAACCCTAAATATCCATATTGTATGTTATGGTGAGGTAAGTGAATGGTCCCAGGCAGGCCTACCTTGTTGGGCACGGCATTGGGCTTGTTGAAGTAGCGGCGGACCATGTACTACCAGGTACCATGTACCTACCTTGTTGGGCACGGCGTTGGGCTTGTTGAAGTAGCGGCGGACCATGTACTTGTGGATGGAGGTGACATCCAGGCCCACACAGATCCGGTAGCTGAGCTCGGCCCGCGGCTCCTCCCCGGGCAGCGGCTTGAAGGGGCTGTCCCCGTAGCGGGCCTGGAAGGAGAGTCGGGCCGGTGATTTAGTACAATATTTACACAAGATTCTAGTTTCTGATGGTACGTTCTAGTTTCTGGCACTACATTCTAGTTTTGATGTTACATTTCTGATGCTAGATTCTAGTCTTTGATGCTTGATTCTAGTTCCTAGCACTAGATTCTAGTTTCCAAAGCTAGATTTGAGTTTTTGCCGGTAGATCCTATAGTTTCTGTCGCTAGATTCTAGCTTCCGACACTACATTCTAGTTTCTGACATCTGACCATCGACCCCCATCTAAAAACATTTTCTAGGGAACCCAAGAAGTAGATTTGAGTTAAAAATGTTTGCTCACGATTTTTCATAAATATCTGATATTTGTCAATAGCTAAAGGATATTAATAATGATTAGAACACCAAAACACATTCAATTTTGAAAACCATACAACCCTATACCTGGAAGAGCATGGTCTTCTCGGTGTCGTTCCAGCCCAGGTGAAACGGCACGGTGGTGTTGATCTTGATGGCGGTGGCGCTGGACGACAGCCAGTAGCTCTCCAGGATGCCTCCGAACTCCTTAGTGTATATCAGTGTGTATTTAAGTCAACGTTTCATGAGGATTTTTGTAAACCATGCTTTTCCTGTTCTATGAACCCTATGCATATGTGACATGTCAAACTAGGGTTTTTTCATGGTTCCGATTTAATTTCAAAATTTGTTTAGGACGAAAAACACTCCTTGGGCTAAAAACAGCCATAGACATCATGGCAAATTTGATGAGGTCAGCACATTGGGGCAAGCATGGTTGTCTACTTAAAGAATGATTACATTTTTAATTATTTCCATATATGGGATGTCATGGATAAATATTGTCTAGGCAAAAAAAAAAAATCTAAACCACTTTTTTGTGTTCCATGGGGTTCATAGAACAGGAAAAACCATGGTTTACAAAAATCTTCACGAAACTAGATTCTGCTGCGTAACTACTAGGGGTGGGGAAAAAATCGATTTGTCTTTGTATTGTGTTTGTGAATGATTTTTCTTTTAGGACCTTTTTTTTCTGAGGGCGTACAAAAAATCTTGAAAATGTGAGGAGTTCTCGTATAATAAAAGCACAGTCATTTGTGGGGAGAAAAGTGATATATCGATATATCAAATCGAATCGCAGCATAACTAAGAATGGCAATATAAATCGTTTCAGAACCCTAAATATCGGTATCGTATCGTGAGGAAAGTGAAGGAAGTGTCCCACCCCTAACAGTAACTACACACACTACCTTGCGGCTGGAGTAGATGTCGCTGGTGACGAAGGGTTCGGGCGCCTGCTGCCCCGTCACCACGATGGGCCAGTGCTGGGTGGCGCTCAGTGCCCCTCCGTACCAGTGGGACAGCTTGTAGGTCATGGCGTGTTCCACGGGGATGTCGGGGGACAGCTCCTCCCAGCGCACGCGGTAGCACTGCACCGGGTCCTTGGGACGCACCGTCTCGATGAAGAAGATCAGCTTCCGGTCCGTGGTCCGCTCGCAGCTCAGCATCTCACCCTCTTTGGAGCACGAGTCCAGGTCCAGAGTCCCAGACCTGAACGAGAAAAAACAAAACAAAATTCAAGAAGCATTAAATTCCAAATTCAAGAATTCATTAAATTCCACCACCCATTTTCAATTTCTTTTTCTGGGAGTGTACAAATGCAACCAAATGAACCCTAATGGGTTCATTTGGTTCCATTTGTACGCTCTCAGAAAAAAAGAAGCGTCTAAAGAAATCCATTAACATGGTGAAAATACATCTTGATGATGTCATAGAGAGGTTTCACCATGTTAGTGGTTTTATTCAGACCTCCACCTGTACCTCCACCTCGAAGGTAAATCAACGACATAGCAAAATGTTGAAAATGGGTGCAATTCCCCTTTAAAAGGGTCCCTCCCTGGCTGATAAGACAAGTATGCCTTAAAACACTACGTGCCTTCTATAACTAAAAGATGCAGATAAAAACACCTTCAATATTTTATGTCTTCCATAAATAGAGAATCTTTCACTCAATAGGAGGTGCTCCGGTCGCAGGATGATGATGGCACATGAGCATGTGCATTCTAGAGCTAGATCACACATGGACATGTGACATCATCATCCTGCAACAGGAGCATTTCCTGTTGAGTAAAATATTCACTATTTATTAAAGAAATAAGATGCCAAGGTTGTTTTTATTTGTTTATTTTATAGGGAAAGTATAATGTTTTAAGCAATGTGTGTCGTATTAGTCAGGGATCCTTTAACTGATCTGTTAGTACGTGCTCTGGGTATCGGTCCGACATAAATAATTAACATAAAATATTCACAAAATGTCTAAAACAGGAGAATTTTTAAGTTGAAGCGTTCACTGATGCTTAGCTTAACGCTGTATAAATTATTCAAGGAGAGGCTCCACCAAATGTTATGAGGTTACTGGATTATGTTAACTTTGAGCTCAGACCTCAGGGATTTGGGTCAAATCTGGGCCAAATTAACATTTACAGTAGAAGGAAGGCAGGGGAAAAAAACATGTAAAGTTTTAAATGTTAAATAAAGTTAAATGGTAAACATCAAACCCTTGGGACTATTATTTATTATCTGTATCAACCACTATACAGCTGTCCATTCTTGCATTTACAGTTTTTTTTGGTGCAGTGTATCATATCTTGGTTTTGGGGGTAATTCAGTAAATCATAAGCTTTGTTAAGTGTCTTATCATCAAAACAATAACGATTGGCTAATTTAGTTTCACACTTTTTTGTGAAAGTGAAAAGCTGTTGAAACACAAACTCTTAAATCATGACTGAGGCTACTCAATATTTCTCTACTGTATATCTCTATTCACTGCAGTCTCATAGACCAGCTCTGTACATAGAGACCAATATTATCTGTCCAGCTCAGCCAACTAACTGCTCATTCTGATGCAAATGAGCTTGTAGTTTGTGGTGCAACTCATGGCATGAGCTATACTGAACACAAAAGTTTAAATTGTGTAAATTTATTTCTTGAACTTCATGAAGTGGTCCCTGAGAGGATTCCAGGTGGTCCCAAGGCTAAATGATGTAAAGTTGTGCTTTTTCAAGAATTAAAATATTCATTATCTGAATCAGCACAATAGAAAATGTAGACGATTAATGGGCATTTTGATCAGTAAGTTTTGTTTTCTCTTAAATCCAGCCTGAAATTGTTGAAAAAAGTAAAAGAAGCTTAGATTTGGGGTATGTGGGGCTAAAATGTCATCAAATGGTGGTCCGTGGCTCAAATTCTGAATAAATAGTGGGCCCTGGTATGAAAAAAGTTGAAAACCACTGCCCTAAGGAATAGCAACATGAACCAACCTAAAGTCCATCCTGAACACGATGGCTCCAGCCTGGTTGCGGATGATGTATCCGTCCTTGTTGAGGTCTAGCAGCTGAGTCTTCAGCAGCTCCGCCTTGCGCAGCGAGGCGATGTAGTAACACCATGCCGTCACCGCCGCGATCAGCAGCACCAGGCCGATCACCCCTGCTCCCACTAGGGGCCGCGTGTCCTGGGTGTAGGGGTGGGCAACAAAAGACTCAAAAATATTTTAGATGTGAGAAGTGGGGGGACGCTGTCCTCCCGCGTCCCCCCTCCACTACTGGTCCCACCCCTACCTTGGTGTGTTTGGGCTTGGGGATCACGTCTGTGATGGTCCCCCCCGCACCCCCAGGGACCACCTGGTACATGGCTCTCCCTCTCTCTGTCTCTCTCTCTGTCTCTCTGCTCAGCGTGGAGGACCTTCCTTCTCTGCTGCTGCTGCTGCTGGTGACTTCTCAATCACCTATAAAAACAAACAGGTGTTGGTCAAAGTCATTAACCTCAGAACTTGAGGTTGAGTCTAAATATAGGAGGGGGCTGTAGCCTCTCGGATTCTGGAAGCGAATTCCTGATGCATTTTACTCATAGACTTTGCAAAATTATTTGTATGAATATGTGATGGACAAAGCTAGCTTGGGTTGTGACAAATTATGACACGTTTTGGGCCAATCAAATGATTTGAAAAAATAACTAAAAAGTGCTTTCTATTCTTCTTGTATTGTGTTGTCATGATTTGTACATGGTCAGTCGAGCTGCAACTAACGAGTATTTTCATAATTGATTCATCTGCTGATTATTTAATTGATTAATTGGATTATGACACTTTTTTAATTGTAACCTTAAAATATATATTTTAGACATAGTTCTAACCAACAAAAATACATTTGGTTAGCTGCTGATAGGGCTGCTATTTAAACACACATACTGTATTCTTTAAATGAATTAAAGCAACTCATGGTGTCTTTAGGCTTATTCTGATTTACATCTGGTTAAAGTAGCAGCATTTGGCCCCACCTGCCCAGTGCCCACAGAGACAAAACTACTCTGGTGATTTTATTTTTTACACAATATTTTAATTGGTTGAGATGGAACCTGTACAATAATATTCAAGACATCTTCAACACCAGTAGCAATAAACCCACTGTTGTACCAACCATTTGATCGTCCTCTCCTGTCTGTCTGTCTGTCTGTCTGTCTGTCTGTCTGGGTGTCTGTCTGTCTGTCTGTCTGTCTGTCTGTCTGTCTGTCTGTCTGTCTGTCTGTCTGTCTGGGGGTGTGTCAGACAGCAGATGGACGCTGGCTGTGAGAACACACTGTCTGGGCAAGAAGAGAAAGAGAAGAGAAAGACATCTTTCAAAAGACTGCTTCCTGAAGTATACTGTAGCACAGCCCTATACCCCCCCCCCCCCCAACCACAAATATGCATTTACTTTACATTTACTTTATACCTTAGAGATGTTGTGTGGATGTAATTAAAACGTTCTCCTATTCTGTGTTTACTGAGGTCTGAAAAAAGCCATTAACATGTAGAAAGACACAACTTGATGATGTCATCAAGTTGTGTTTCACCATATTAAGGATTTTTCTTTTAGGACCTTTTTTTCTGAGAGTGTACTTTGCTCAGAGTGATTGATTATTCTGTTGTCAGTCCTAACTCTTCCAAAAAGTCTCCACATACCAGTAATTAAACATTCCTCTCATGGAACAGTGGAGCAGGGATATTTTTTTCCCCATTCTACAGCAATTTCAGTAATTACACACGTTTTCGGACCCATTTGTGATTTGGGGAAGCAGGAACTATTATTGTCTGTCCTGAGGTGAGACAGAAAGCATTATTATTGTGTGTTCAGCACAGTGTTGCCAACTTGGCACATTTGTCACTATATTTAGCTTTTTTTCAGACCCCCCTAGAGCCAAAATTAGTGGAAAAAACTCCTGGCGGAAAATCTAGTGCTTTTTTACTGGTGAGTTGGGGCGAAATCGATTGACAGGCGCCAGAGAAAAAAACCCTAATTTTTCACCATTCTTTTCTCCTATGATAGTGGATTTCAACCAGTGGTCCCCAGGCTAAATGATGGACAGCTGGTTAACCAGATGTAACTCTTTGAGAGCGTAAAAATGAAACCAAATGGACCCTTGCGCGTCCATTTGGTTTCATTTTTACACCCTCAAGAGTTAAAATATTCATCATGTGAATTAACCCAACTTAGTCTACGCAACTAGAGAATGTAGAAGATTAATGGTCATTTTGATCTGTATGTTCCAGGCGAGCATCTAGCGCATTCTAGTGCATTTTGGAAGTGCCACTACAGTGCGTTTTGGATTTTGGCAGTTGGCAACACTGGTTCAGCATGCAGCGCAGCAAATCCCAACGTATCACTGCAACTAAAAGACAACACTCATTGGTATGGATGGAAGTAAAGAGACCAAAGGCAGAAAGTGGATTCAGTTCCCTAGAGCTCTGCCAGTATAACATACTGCTGCCAAGCCACTGTATATAGGGGACGTCTGGGATGTGCATGACTGACCAGAATCATCCACTTTTCATAGTTTTCTCTCTTTTCAAGAGAATGGATCAGTTTTGCTGATAATATTCATGACCTCACACTGTATTTTTTTATTGGATTTATATGGATTTGTTTTACTTACTTATTACTTTATTTTTTGTCCATTTTTCAGCTGGAGGATTTTCTTTAGTGCGCATTGCAGCAGTACACTTTGATGAAAATGATTCTGTGACTAGTTGCTTACTAGTAGGGCTGTCCTGATACTGTATCAGAAAAAAGTATTGGAACGGTTGTTTTTTTTGTCTTATCGGATCATTATCACTATCGGCAACATTGTATTGGTTTTGGAAAAGTATCAGTATCGGCTCTTATTTGTCATTATCGGGTGTTATTACAGGGTAAATGGTGCATTTATATAGGCGGGCCTTTATCCAAGGTGCTTTACATAGCTTGTGTATCACATTTACCCATTCACACACACATTCATTCATACGTGGCAGAAACCATGCAAGGCACAACCAGCTCAGGGACACATCAACACTAACTATGAGGAAGCCCAGGTTAGAACCAGCAACCTTGTGGTTACCATCCAGTGACTCTACCCCTGAGCCACCGCTGCCCCTACAATGCTTAAACGCAGTGGTGGACTGGGCGAAAAAAATTGGACCAAATCTGAAAAAAAAGAAGAAAAAAAAATCAGACCAAATGGACCCTTGCGGGTCCATTTGGTTTCATGTTTACGCTCCCAAGAGTTAAAATATTCATATAAATTGGCCCAAGTCTAATTGGAAAATGTAGAAGATTAATGGTCTTTTTGATCTGTATGTTTGACTGTTTTGTTTGCCAAATCCAGCCTGGAATTGTGGACCAAAAAGCTCAAAAATAAATCTTTAGTTTTGGGGTCTGTTGGGGCTGAAATGTCACCAAATGGTGGTTCACCAAATGGTGGTTCACCAAATAGTGGGCCCTGGGATCAACAAGGTTGAAAACCAGTGCTTTTAATCATACCGTGATACCACCGGCCCCCTATGGGTTGTGGCCCACCGGGAGACCTCCCTGTACGCCCAGTGGTCAATCCGACCCTGCTTGAATGAACGCTCCAATCAGAAGCCAGTGTTCTGGTCATGTGAGTGGTCACATATGTCCCAACAACGGACCTCTCCGCTCAACAACAGACCTCCTAGCCTGGACGAACATAGCCTACACAACTGCAGATGAATAAAAGCAGCCTTGTTGTGTACTATATCTGTCTCAACTGACCTCGGCTGTGCATCGTCAGTTATTAGGAAACAAATCACTGGTTCGTCTGGTGTTATCCCTTACTTATCGGTATTGACAAATACAGTACATCTAACCAGTGATCAGACACAGAGGTCAGGGGTTACACTATGGCAGTTAAATAAAATATTACGTTGCCGAAGTGCATATTTTAGGGAGGAGTCTGCTGTTCTCGGTTGTTGGACTTAGGAGATTCTTTTTTTCTTTCTTTTTTTGTAGGCTTTTTTAAATAATGTTAATAGCATTAATTCATTTGGTTGATTAATCTCAGTTTTTTCAATACAACAGAGCTACAAGTTTGATAAATATTTAACTTTTAAAGAGAAAAAAATCAGTGGTTTTCAACAGGTGGTCCGGGGACCACCAGTGGTCCTTGAGAGGGTTCCAGGTGGTCCCCAGCTAAGTAGTTTAACCAGATGTAACTCTTAAGAACGTAAAAATGAAACCAAATGGACCCTGGCGGGTCCATTTGGTTTCATTTTTACACTCTCAAGAGTTAAAATATTCATCACGTGAATCAGTCCTAATCTACACAACTAGAAGATTAATGGTCATGGACAGAAGCAAAGGAAATCTTTAGTTTGGGGGGTCTGTGGGGCTAAAATGTCCTTAAATGGTGGTGCGTGGCTCAAATGCTGAATAAATACTGCGCCCTGGTATGAAAAAGGTTGAAAACCCCTGGTTTAAATGGTGCTGACTTTAGTGGGATATGAATGGACTTAGGGTACCTAAGCCTTAGGGCTGTGTCAGTCTGAGCTATTTATATGCAGTATCTTGTGGTGAGATTGGGCTCTGCTGGATCTACTGGATCTCACTGTCTCTGATACATTTTGGTATCAAAGACTACACATGACTTTACAGCAGTGGTTTTCAACCTTTTTCATACCAGGACCCACTATTTATTCAGAATTTGAGCCACAGACCACCTTTTGAGGACATTTTAGCCCCACAGACCCCAAAACTAAAGATGTGTTTTGCTTTTGTCCACAATACTGGACAGGCTGGATTTGGGAAACAAAACAGGTTAACATAGATAAATCATTAATTAATCATCTAATCTACATTCTCTAGTTGGGTAGACTTAGGCCAATTCAGATGGTCAATATTTTAACTCTTGAGAGTGTTAACATGAAACCAAATGGACCCGCAAGGGTCCATTTGGTTTCATTTTTACGCTCTCAAAGATCTGGTTAACCAACTTTTCATCTGGTTAACCATCTGGGGACCACCTGGAGCCCTCTCAAGGACCACTGGTGGTCCCCGGAACACCTGTTGAAAACCTCTGCTTTACAGGAAGGATTTTTTTGTTTTAAAAGCATGGAATCAGGGTTATGGGTAATTAACTGGCTGATGCTTGTTCTAGTAGCTACTAGTGTAATCAGCATAGATTAGATTAGGACACACACACACGCACACACACACACACACACACACACACACACACACACACACACACACACACACACACACACAGACACAGACACAGACACAGACACAGACACACACACACACACACACACACACACACACACACACACACACACACACACTGCAGCGTGGACCTCATGGTCTGCTGTGGCAGTGGCAGCCGCGGGTCGATAATAAAGAATGCCTGCTATTAATTAGCAATCTAATGGACTAATTCTGTGTTCAACCAGCCTTGGTATGGATCGCCCCCCCCCCACCCCCTCCCCATGATAACACCTACCCATCTTTAACCCATTGTGTCCTGATCAGATTCTACTTTCTGATGCTAGATTCTAGTCCCCCACGGTAGATTCTAGTTCCTCTCAGTAGACTATAGTTTCTGAAGTTAGATTCCAGTTTTTGACACTAAATTCTACTTTGTGACACTAAATTCTAGTCCCTGGCGCGAGATTGATGCTTGACATATTTCAAATATCTATTATTTAGCTGCAGAACCTCATCTAAAAACATTGTTGTTCTAGGGTTCTAGATTTGAGTTAAAAATGTTTACTTCTGAAATAATGTATTCAAAGATTTGCACCACATTTTCACAATTTTTCCAAAAAGAGCAGAATTACAAGCTCATATCGCGCCACCGAGTGGCTCGATATGAGCTTGTAGTTCTGCTATTTTTCAACAGCTAAAACACCAAAACACCAAACACAAAGGGTTAACCCTTTCTATACTGAACGCATTTTGGTGTTTTAAGCATTATGTTATACTCTACCTATTGAAAAATATCAGACCTACAAGCTATTAAAAAAAGATATTTTTTTTAAAAAAAATGTGAAAATGTGATGCAAATCTTTGAATATATATATTCTTTCGGAAGAAAATATTTTTGAACTAAAACCGTTGCTTCTGGGGGATCCCTAGAACAACACGTTTGCAGATGGGAGGGTCCACAGCCAAATATAGATAATTCTGGTGGTCCTTGGCTTGAAATATGTTGAGCATCACACTGACACAGGAACATAGATTTTTCAGAAAAAAAAACTAGAATGTGTGAGAAACTAGCCTCAGAAACAGAAACTAGTCAAAAACTAGAATCCAGTGTCAGAAACTACAATCAGGTGTCAAATAGAATATATTCTTAGATTTGGATGTGTTCAGTACAGAAGTCTGTACTGAAGGCGTTAACACAGACTTGTTGGCTTCTATTGGGCTCAATTAAACTGGGGAGAGATATAGGAGTTGAGAAAAGGTCCATGTTATGGTTGTATCGCAGGAAGAGGAATTATGCACTTAATTAACGCCTTAATTGAGGTTTTGTTAGTAGGCTAAATGGTGCGAGAGCAAGCAGAAGTGCAAGTGGGGAGTGTAAGATACTTAAAAAAGAAAGAAGTAGAAGAAAGATTAGTTAAATGATCATAAATGTGACGGACATAATACGTATGGTCTGGGCCTAACGCGGAAAATAGGAATAGGTCTGGAACAGCTTTGTACAGTAGTGCTTTTCAACCTTTTTGATACCAGGGCCAACTATTTATTCTGTATTTTAGTCACAGACCACCATTTGATGTTGAGTTTAGTCTCTCGGACCCAGATCAAACTCAACATCATATAGTTAACTCAACATCATATGAAAAAATGGCATGAAAAGGTTGAAAACCTGCACTGCTCCAGAGCAAAGGGACATCACAACAGAGGTACTATTTCAAAACAGAAAAGGTTTGAAATACGGTAGTCCTGACTATTTTTAAGTCATATTTCTTGGAGACATTACACTGAAATGACTCTCGTCTCAAACTTTGTGCATTATGGAGACAGACATGAACAACAACAATAATGTTTTTGTATTCCAAACAAAAAAGGACAATGTCTGCAATTTAAAACTCCTCCATCAACACATCACAGCAGTGTGTGTGTGAGAGATACTATATGGAGGCCTGCACACACACACACACACACACACACACACACACACACACACACACACACACACACACACACACACACACACACACACACACACACACACACACACACACACTGCCGTTTCAGCTGATCCATTATCTTATCTCTATATATTGTGACATCATGGTGAAAAATAAACACGAAACTGCTGATGTATTCTCAAAGAAAAGCAGAAAGAATCCATGCAGCCTGAGAAATCATAGCCCGTTATCTGAGCTCTGTGCGCGCGCGTGTGTGTGTGTGTGTGTGTGTGTGTGTGTGTGTGTGTGTGTGTGTGTGTGTGTGTGTGTGTGTGTGTGTGTGTGTGTGTGTGTGTGTGTGTGTGTCTCGTGTTGGGGTGAGTGAGGGGAAACTTTATTTTTCTCGCTTACTGAGCTATTTAAACAAATATGGAGGTAAAAACATTGACTTGCGACGTGGCAATTGTAGTTGTGATCCTCTCTTCCATCTATCTATTGCAGTGGTTTTCAACCTTTTTGACACCAGGGCCCACCCTTTATTCAGCATTTGAGCCACGGACCACCAGTTGATGACATTTTAGCCCCAAAAGACTCCAAAACTAACGATGCCTTTTGCTCCACAATACCAGGCTTTGTGGAACAAAACAGTCAACATACAGATCAAAATACTATTAATCTGCTACAACATGTTTACACTCTCAAAGAGTTACCCTCTTTGATTGTGTAAACATGTCCACGGACCACTGGTTGAAAACCACTGGTCTATTAAGATATCATTAAGCCAAGAAATGGGAAATAAAACATCATGCATGCAAACTAGCCCACTATAGTTCACTAACTTCAACTTAATACAACCACAATCCATATGCTGTGCAGCACGGCGCAGCGCTGCGTAAAGCTAAAGCCATGATCTACTATACCACTCCAACAGTACTCTGACTGCATGGTTTACTGTGACTGCAGGAAAAAACTGTTCATAGAGCCAAAGCGGGTCACTGATGGCTTAAGTAATCGATATGCATATTGCAGGAAGGCTAGTGTCCACAATGTGTTCATGGTATAGTTTTCCTTTCTATCCAAACACAACATAATGCTCATTTTACAACACATTCTTTACCTACCGATCCAACAGCAGCTCCAAACACGGAGCTCTCTCTCTCTCTCTCTCAGTCACTCAGTCCGTGGAGATAGAAGAAGTTCAACTTGTTTGTCTGCAGTTATACTGTAACTCTCTCTGTCTCTGTGGAACTGGAACAGTACGAACCAATAACACTTTGACTTGTCCACGCCCACACCAACCAACTCAAACACACACACAGATGCTGCTGCTGCTTCGGGACATATGGGGGGATGTATGGGAAATGTAGTTCTTTGTAGTTCTAGAATCTACAGCGATCATATGCAAGTTAGTGTAAACACCCTGATATAACCACCACGTGGTTTGTATAAGGCAAGTCATGGCAGGCCAGCTGTAAGGCTATAGCATTTCATATGCTTTGACTTAATGACTTCTATCTTGGTCTGCACTGTGCAGGGCAGCTAGGCCACAAGGAAACACATTACTTTTTTTTTTACTGACTGACTGACTGACTGACTGACTGACTGACTGACTGACTGACTGACTGACTGACTGACTGTGTCATCCATTCATCCATTCATTGAAACATATGACTAACAGTTTGGAGAATTACAGTACAATTTCAAGCACAACTCAATACAAAGACTGTTATGTCAGTGAATGCATTTGTAGGCTACTTGTTTACAATGCATTTCTTTAAAGGTAAGTAGCCTATAGACCTGTGCAGTGACATCACCAGCCCTGTTCCACTAGTGGATTCCTCATTCATTTTCCTCATAGACTTTTCGGAAATGGTTAATAAAAACACGATTTCGCCACGGCCAAATTAAGCCAACTCGGGTCGTGACAAATTGTGACAACAAACACAATATCATCATATAATGTCTAATAAGCAAGAAGTAGAAAATGGCACGATACAAGACTTTTGTTTCATATTTCATCTTAGAAATTATTTGATTGCCCCAAAAGTTTGTGTGTGTCATCATGATTCGTCGCGACCCGAGTTGGCTTTGTCCGTGGCGTAATCGTCTTTATATAAATTATTTTCGAAAAGTCTATGAGAAAAATGAATGGGGAATCCGTTTCTGGAACAGGGGTGGTGGCGTCACTACGCAGGTCTATAGGCCCACTCAAAATTTTTTTTTTTTTTTGGAAATTGGGAATTGTTGTTGCATCATCCATTTTTTACACCAATGCTTGTCCATGCTCCATGCAAGTTGCATTATAGGCTACTGTAACAGTCTGCCTCAGTGACTCCACACTCATTTAAGCTAAAATCACTAAAATCACTTTACAGATAGTGTTTCTCTCATACCATGGAATCGACAGATCAGAAGCTTCAACAGCTGTATGTTCGTGGGGGAAAAATGTATAAATTCAGTAAATACATATTAACTTCCTCTGGTTATGCGTTAATTGCCAGTGTTTATGTTTACCCAATTATACTCGGGACAGTCACCCACATGGATGGAGAAAAAGAAATAAATAATGGATCGCATTTTTATAGCGCTTTTCCAAGTGCTCAAAGCGCTTTACAATGATCATTCATTCATACATTGGGAAGTAGAGCGGCGAACAGTCAACACCAGCGTCCTAAACTTCACACATTCACACACCAATGGTGGCAACAAGCTCACACTGACCAACTCATTGGAGGCAATTTGGGGTTCAGTGTCTTGCCCAAGGACACTTCGACACATAGACAGGAGGAGCCGGGATTCGAACCGCCGACCCACAGGTCATTGGACGACCTGCTCTACCTCCAGCCACAGCCGCTAAAGATAAAGATAAAATAAAGAATAATATAACATGAAATGTATAAGTCAAGGCAAATGTAGCTTTATAGCTATTTATTTATCCTTTCTCAAGGTGTACAAGCAACAACAACAACTACCAAGAACGACTGTCACAAGTATCATATTGCAAGACTACCTGCTGCTTGAGATTATCTGGGTCAAGGAAGGCCCACTTAAAAATGTCAACATGTTTTGCCCCAATTGCGATACTCATCCACAGGAAATGATGTAGTAACATGTTGGTATACCAGAGGTTATGAAACTTTCTCATGTCAAGAACCGTCCAGAATTATATGCATTTGGCTACAGACTCCCAAAAGCAAAAGATCAAACTTTTAAAAATCGGCTATGTACAGTACTGTATGGTAACAGGAAGACTAGGCCCAAATAATACTCGGCCCTGCCCCTGAGTATAGACAGAGTTACGTTGTCGCAAACTCCGTTCACTACATTGGGATCAGTTCAATGGCAGTGTAGCAGGTGGCTACAGCCTCTGTTGTGATGGCCTCCAAGTTAATGATTTTTTTCTTTTAGAACCAATTTTTTCTGAGTGTGTACACATTTTGTACAGTTTGGATGGAAAGGTTTTCTGATCCCTCAATGTCGCAACATTTCAACTGCTTATTTGGGCAGAGCCTTCATGTATTCATATAATATATATTCAACAAGGTGCAACTGATTTTCCGGATTTTACAGAAAGAATAGCAGATCTACAAACTTCACAGTATGGTACAACATAAAATCGTGACACATCGATCGTGACAATCGTGACACTTTCTCGGCTCTATTGGGTCATGGTGAAACAGTGTTGTTGTTAATGTTTCATCAGGCAGCAGTGAAGCGCAGACTCTCAGACACAAACTGAGGGTGGATGATGTAGTGTCCAGACTGGAAGGCTTTGACCACCTGGAAGCAGCTGTAGCCACTGTGGACACAACAAACAGCACAGTGCACAGGGGGATGTTTTACTTACTGTAAGCATGGCCTCGATAGAATCCATATATTCTCATATACAGTCAGGGAAGGATCATCCAACAGGCATGTTGAACCCAGGCCCAGGGCCCCCTAAACTAGGGGGTCCCATGAGCTCGAGTGCCCGTGTGATCGCTAAGAAGTTCAAGCTCAGGACCCCCCCCCCCCCCCCCCACCCCAAAAGGGTAACAGTGACTAACAGTGGTTCACAGGATCCTTGTCACTGTTATAAACAATGGGTTTATTCATTTTGTCAATAAAATATCCCCAAAAGTCCCAAACCATCATGGTATAATACATCACTGCAAGTGTTTGCATTTATTTGGCTTAGTTATTTTTGTCTGTTTATTATTTTTAAGAATCCCTTGCTGTAAATCCTGCTGAAATGGAAGTGAATATCACCTATATGTCATAACCGTTATGTGTGTGCAAACACTACGTGCCACGATGGGAAGAAAAAAGCTCCAAGGTAAGGGGGATTTAAAAAAACAACTTTTGGTCATTTTATGATCTACTCTCATGTGAACACACCAGACAGTTTAAGTTACTCCATTCAGTATTTAGATATTTGATGTTCATTTTAGCTCCCCCGTCCCCTTCAAACCCATCATTCCTTAAAACTCCATCTTTTATCTTTGTTTTAAATAGCCAACATAATAGGACTGAAGTGGTTATTATGTATAATGAAAATGAGCAAAGTAACTAAAACTAAAGTTTTCATATCAGTAGGTGTTTAGTGGGGTAGAAGTACAGTACAATTATTAAAAATTGTAAACAGGCTGAAAATGAGAGCAAAAAAAAGGTTTGTTTGTTTGTTTTACTAAAGTCAGCTATTTATCATACAGTGAAGTATAAAGCATAGGGATTATAGCTTGCTGTCGCCCTACTCTATTTATACCACCATATTTTCTGCACTATAAGGCGCACCAGATTATAAGGCGCACCTTCAATGAATGGCCTGTTTTAGAACTGTTTTCATATACAAGGCGCACATAATAGAAGCTATAACTGCAGTCAACATAGAATAGAAGCTACTATGTCAAACAATCCATATACTGTATAAGGCGCACTGGATTATAAGACGCACTGTTGTTTTTTGTCTTATAGTCCGGAAAATACGGTACAAGGGTTGTGGAAGGCTGTGTGTGTGTGTGTGCGTGTGCGTGTGCGTGTGCGTGTGCGTGTGTGTGTGTGTGTGTGTGTGTGTGTGTGTGTGTGTGTGTGTGTGTGTGTGCGTGTGTGTGTGTGCTGTACCATGAATCCGCCAGGCTGCTATTGGACCTAGACCTTCGGTACTGTTGCTGGGGAGACAGGGAGTTGCCAGTCGGAGGTCGAGTCTCAGTATTAGTGGCTATAGTGCTGTATTGGTCACACACACAGAAAGCAATATGAGGACATGTGTGTGTGGTCTCTATTGACCATAATAGGCCTGCGCAGTGACGTCACCGCCCCCGATTCCAGAAGTGTTTTCCCCATTCATTTTTCTCATAGACTTTTCGAAAATAATTTATGTAAAGACGATTACAACGTGGACAAAGCCAACTCGGGTTGTGACAAATCATGATGACACACACAATAATTTGGGACGATCAAATACATTTCAGTTTTTCATAAGATGAAAAACGAAACAAAAAGTGTTGTATCCTGCCGTTTTCTACTTCTTGCTAATTAGATATTATATGATGATATTGTGTGTGTCGTCATGATTTGTCACGACCCGAGTTGGCTTTGTCCGTGGCGAAATCGTCTTTATATAAATTATTTTCGAAAAGTCTATGAGGAAAATGAATGGGGAAAACACTTCCGGAACCGGGGAGGTGACGTCACTGCGCAGGTCTATGGACATGATGACATTGTACTAATAAAATATCTCTCTCTCTCTCTCTCTCTCTCTTTCTCTCTCTCTCTCTCTCTCTCTCTCTCTGTCTCTCTCTCTCTCTCTCTCTCTCACCGGTATCCCTGTGCTGAGCGGCTGGTTCTCTGGTAGTCTGGCTGCTGGTAGAAAGGCCTAAAAATGTGACAGTTTGACAGAAATTAAGCCTGGCCTTAGGACATGCTCAGGAATGTACAAACTGACATGAATGCTCTTGTTTGTTATTCTGATATATTAGTACACACATGCCCAGACCTATACTGTACCTCCTGATCAGTGTACATTGTAGTAGGTGTTGTCATAATTCAGCTAAAATTGGTATTTCATGGGACCTGTGCAGTGACGTCAACGCCCCGTTCCAGAAGTGTTTTCTCCATCCATTGTTCTCATAGACTTTTTTGAAAATAATTTATATAAAGGCGATTTCACCACGGACAAAGCCAACTCGGGTCGTGACAAATCATGATGACACACACAATATCATCATATAACATAATATATAATTAGCAAGAAGTAGAAAATGGCAGGATACAACACTTTTTGTTCCGTTTTTCATCTTAGAAAATATTTGATTGTCCCAAAAGATGTATGTGTCATGATTTGTCACGACCCGAGTTGGCTTTGTCCGTGTTGTAATCGTATTTATATTAATTATTTTCGAAAACTTTATGAGAAAAATTAATGAGGAAAACACTTCTGGAACCGGGGCGGTGACATCACAGGTCTATAGGCAGACTTCATTGAGGCAAACACTAAGTTGGTAAATAAAAGGTAAAACATCAAATGGTCATCTATAGGACACTAGATATACTGCACCTCTACCCTAACATCAGTCTAAAACAGTGGTTTTCAACCTTTTTGATACCAGAGCCCACTATTTATTCAGAATTTGAGCCACGGATGACGGTTGGATGAGATTTTAGCCCCACAGACCCCCAAAACTACTCCACAATTCCAGACTGGATGTCAGAGAAAACCAAACAGTCAAACATACAGATCAAAATGACCATTAATCTTCTATATTCTCTAGTTGTGTAGACTTGGGCTAATTCACATGATGAATATTTTAACTCTTGAGAGCGTAAACATGAAACCAAATGGACCCGCAAGGGTCCATTTGGTTTCATTTTTACACTCTCAAAGAGTTACATTAATTTAACAAACTTTCACATAGCCTGGGGACCACCTGGAATCCTCTCAGGGACCACTGGTGGTCCCCGGACGACTGGTTGAAAACCTCTGGTCTAAACAGTACAAATAGGAAAGGGCTGGGGTCCAAATAACTGTAGCCTATATTTGAGGGACAAAAGTATTTCATGTGTGGGACAAGTGGTTAACAAATTATTAGGATCTTGATGTCATATTCAAAAAAGAATTCAGGATTTCAATTCGAATTTAGAAAAATATATCTGCTCAACAAGCTCAAAAACTTGTAGATCAGCTATTTTTGATACATACAGTATGACAGTACATGTAGTGTGACACATTAAAAACACATCTATAGCAGAAAACATAGCAGAGACAACAGAATAGCCACATATTAGGACATTTGAACATGCACGGATACATGGTCACAATGCGGGACAGACATACAGACAGACATACAGACAGACAGACAGACAGGCAGGCAGGCAGGCAGGCAGGCAGGCAGGCAGGCAGGCAGGCAGGCAGGCAGGCAGGCAGGCAGGCAGGCAGGCAGGCAGGCAGGCAGACAGACAGACAGACATCTCAATAGACCTGCGCAGTGACGTCACCGCCCCGGTTCCAGAATTGTTTTCCCCATTCATTTTTCTCATAGACTTTTTGAAAATAATTCATATAAAGACGATTACAACGCGGACAAAGCCAACTCGGGTCGTGATGACACACACAATCTTTTGGGACGATCAAATAATTTCTAAGATATATATGTATCCTGCCGTTTTCTGCCGTTTTCTACTTCTTGCTAATTAGATATTATATGATGATATTGTGTGTGTCATCATGATGTGTCACGACCCGAGTTGGCTTTGTCCGCGGCGAAATTGTCTTCATATTAGAGCTGTCAATCGATTAAAAATTTTAATCGCGATTAATCGCATGATTGCCCATAGTTAATCTTTGATTAATCTGAATTTAATCACATATTTTTATGAGTTCTAAATATACCTCAAATGAGTGTTTTTCAAGAATATTCATATCAAGGTCAATTATTTATTCTGCATTTGAGCCACAGACCACCATTTGATGACATTTATTTTGACTTCCAGACCTAAATTAAAGAATTTGTCAACAATATCATTAGGAACGAACATGCACATTTTGTAGAAAGTTCTCTACATTCTCTTATTGTGTAGACTTCTTAAAGTAACTTAACTGATGCAGATATTTAAAAATTATTCACCTGCATTTGGCGAAATTGAACCAAATGGACCCACTTGGCCTTTGGTTTTACTTTGAGTTAATCTCTCACTAAAAAATGAATTGAGTTAACTCACGGCTGAGTTAACTCGCGATTAACTAGTTAATGCTGACAGCCTTACTTTATATACATTATTTTCAAAAAGCCTATGAGAAAAATGAATGGGGAAAACACTAGTGGAACCGGGGCGGTGACGTCACTGCACAGGTCTATTTGTGGGACACCTGAAAAGTCTTGTAAATAAGGGAGTGTCCCACCCAAAGAGGGACATCTGGTACAAGAAAGATCTGTTTGTTAGTTACCTGTGTGAGCTCCTGTTGATGCTGTGGAACTGACCAGGTCCATAGTTGTCAGCAGGATGCTTTGACAGCTGCAGTTCTCGTGGTTGTTCAGCAGAGGGCAGAGTCGGAGCGCTCAGTGGCTTGACTACAGGCTGAAGAGTTCCTTCATAGGTGTTGTGGTTGTTGTTGTTGGCTTTCATCTCTGATGGGAGAACCACAGCAGTCAGTCAGTGTTCTGTGGGGCTAAAATGTCATCAAATGGTGGTCCATGGCTCAAATGCTGAATAAATAGTGGGCCCTGGTATCAAAAAGGTTGAAAACCCCTGATTTCCAGTGGTGTGTTTACCTGGGTTGTGGAAGGTGAGCTGTCTAACAGGAGGGAACAGCGGACCCCCAGGGACCCCCTCATAGGAGCGTAGCGCTGAGCGGGTCGGCCTGTAGCTGGTCTGGACCCTCCGCGGTAACAAGAAGTCCTCAGTGGAACGAGGGGACAAGAGGAGCAAGAATGTTTCTTTACCATTCACTTTTTAGACATTGAAACGTCAAGGGAATGCATTTGTACAACCACAAAAAATCTTATTTTTAAATTATCCCAATTTTTATTTTAATTTAAAAATAAAAAAATCTAATAAAAAATATTAAAAATGCTATGGTATGGATAAAGTCGCCCCCATACCATTTTCAGTTACAGGACTTTATTAGTCAAGTAAAGCATCAATAATAACATCAGTTGTTGTTGAAGTTGCAACAGACACGCAGCATGCATAAAGCTAAAGGTCTGACTCAGAGAGTTTTCTGTTTTCAATGATGAAATGCTGTTGGTTTAGTGGTGACACAACAAGTTAATACCATAATGTTTCAGATCATTTTAATTATAAGCATTCAGGGCAGTAGATCCGGCCCTGAATGGAGGTCACCAACTTCATTGAATGTTGGGTAAAAGAATAAAAATGTGCACCCATTATCCCTAAAATGATTTGCTGAACTAGAAGCACACAAGATGTCAATGAATGTCAATTGGCAGTATTTTAACATGTTTTTTTCCCCCAGAAATAATAAATGTACATATAGGGCCATGTGTTTTTCAGAACATACAGTAACCTGAGCATTATGTTTGGCTGTTCATATTGAAAGGATAATGTTCCGGTTGTGATTATTACTGTACGTTACTGTATCTAAAATAACTTCTCTTACACTACTTGAGACAGTAGCCTACTTTTAAGCAGCCTTACTTTTTTGCTGAAGTTATATTTAGATCTAGTAACAGTATCCTAGTTTTGCTTTAGGAAATGCCAGCAGTTTCCATCCCTGATTACAGGGCAGGGACAAAAACACACTAATTATGTTTATACCGTTCAATAAATTATGAATTGAGTTTTGGCTTTGTGTTTTTTGGCCCGGGTTGGTTGGTTGGTTGGTGCTGTCCTAGTTTTTTTGTGGAACAAACCGGGTGTAAAGATACAGATGGACAGGGTGGAAGTAGTGAATAATACATGGGACAGCTTTCACCCTGCACAGGTCCCATGTAAACACCTGGGAGTTCATTAGCAGAAGTGCTTTAATGACAATCAAAAAGCGGAAGAGAGCCAGCAATTACAGTAGACCACTGTCTGCCCTTACGCTGTGAGGGCAGACAGTTTGTGGTAATTGTGTTTGGGTTCGTGTGAGGCTTAATGTCAACCCTGGAGTCAAGAATTAAAACCTGTATTTAAAGTTAAAGTTAAACAAATAGAGGAAATAAATACAGGACAAGGTTAGGTGCAGTGCAAATCGAGTACTCGTGTGTTCTTGGGATATCAAGTGGTTTTTAACCAGTGGTCTAGGAGATGATTCCATTCCACATGGTCCCCAGCTAAATGGACGGTCCGTAACCAAATGGACCCTTATATAGATCTGTAGGCTAACACTTGAGACTACAGAGTGATTATCAAACTGAACATAATCCACAGATTATTTGAAAGTTCTTAACAATTGTGGAGAAAGGTTTTAAGAAATTAATCACCGGCTGTGTTTGAACCTTTTTTATTCAAAAAATAAAATCTACTTCTAGGCCTGTACTGCTCTGTAAGTAGGTAAAAATAATTATAA
The DNA here is from genome assembly GCA_039105355.1 of Benthosema pterotum. Lineage (NCBI taxonomy): Eukaryota > Metazoa > Chordata > Actinopteri > Myctophiformes > Myctophidae > Benthosema > Benthosema pterotum. The sequence goes on along the minus strand of CM076971.1, from coordinate 11,690,548 downwards.
AATATATATATAGAGGCCAGTGGTTTTCAACCTTTTTCATGCCAGGGCCCACTATTTGTTCAGGATTTTAGTGTGTACATTCTTAAAGGTTAAGTAATTCAAATGTTTAAATATAATTTAACTCTTGAGAGTGTAAAATGAAACCAAATGGACCCGTGAGGGTCCATTTGGTTTCATTTGGTTACCAACTGTCCATCATTTAGCCATTTAACATGACCTCATTGACCTGCACTACAAGTTGTCTAACAACCTACAACCTACGTGATGCCCAACGCTGTGACAGTATTGTTGTTTTAAAGGGGAATTTCACCCATTTTCAAAAAAAAAAAAAAAAAAAAAAAAAATCCTGAGAGGATACAAATGCCAAGCAAGCCTGACCACCTGGAATCCTCTCAGGGACCACTAGTTGAAAACCCCCTGCTGTAGTCTACTGTAGTGTCTTACCGGTCGTGGGTGAGGGTTGTTCCTGCGGTGGGAGGAGGTTGGTCGGAGCTGTGCTGGGGCAGGTCTCTCTCTGCCTGCAGAGCCAAACTGCTCTGAGTATGTACTGAGGTGGTGCAGCTGGGGAGCCATCTTCACCCTACCAACACACTGCTGCTGTCTGTCTGCCTGCAGAAACACGTAAACACAATGATATGACCTGTACCTGTAGACCTGCAGTCTCTACAGACACACCTCACAGCCGTTCATACCTCCTTCTCCTCCCCTGCTACCTCCCCCATCTCACCTCCTAGCTCCTCCCTCCATGGGTTCTGTGTAGTAACTAGTAATGAGTGGTACACAGCCCAATCCAGAGTGTTGCTTTATATTAATACTGAAAGTTAAAAGGATCCCTGACTAATAAGACAAACATTGCTTAAAAACATAATACTTTCCCTATATAACTAAAATAAACAAATAAAAACACCATTGGCATCTTATTTCTTTCATAAATAGAGAATATTTCACTGAACAGGAACTGCTCCTGGCGCAGGATGATGATGTCACATGTGATCTAGCTCTAGAATATATGGATGAACATGCTCATATGATTCTGCGACAGGAGCACCTCCTATTGAGTGAAAGATTCTCTATTTATGAAAGAAATAAAGAATTGAATGTGTTTTTATCTGCATGTTTTAGTTATAGAAGGCAAGTATAGTGTTTTAAGGCATATTTGTCTTATTAGCCAGGGATCCTTTTAACACTTTCAGACTCAGAGTTAAAGGGAATTACACACATTTTCAACATTTTACTATGTCATTAATATACCAAGAAGTGTTGTGTGGACATGATAAAATCAATAGGGACTTTAAGCCATACAATGGCGACGTCTCTCACAATGCCTGTTAAATATACGACACGTCACCATGGTAACCCGTCGCCGTTGCGGATGGCTGTTTGCTTGTGTGTCATAGCAGCCGTAGACTACTTCTGATAAGGGGAGCCGTTCTGAAAATGCGGCAGCTTAAAGTGCCAATTAACATATGACACTTTGTGACATCATCAAGTTGTGTTGTTAAAGGGGAAGTCCACCCATTTTCAACATTTTAATATGTCATTAGTATACCCTAGAGGTGCTGGAAGGACATGATAAAAAGTTCCCCCATTCTGTGTTCCCAAGAAATGGAACCCGTTCATTAATTATTTTTCTTTTAGGACCCTTTTTTCCCCGAGAGTGTACAAATGGACCGAAATGGACCTGATAGGGTTCATTCGTGCTTAAATATCTTTGTTTTTATGTATATATGTATATACACTGTATATGCATTTGTTTAAAGGTCTATGCAGTATTTTTACCACTATTATTCTTTTGTTAATTGTTTCTATTTACGTGATGTTGTTCTTTAAATTGTGCCACTGTATTTTTATTTTTATTTTATTGTTTATTTTTTTCTAATGTGTGAAGTGCACAGGGACCTCTCGGGGTGATGCTGCACTATAAATAAAAATAAACTGAAACTGAAACATTCGGTTCCATACACTCTCAGAAAAACATCTTGAAAATGGGTGGAACTGGAACCCACCTTTAAAGAAAACTTTTATGTTGTCCATAATACTTTGTTGTGATCCATTTTTGACAGATTGTGTGAATGTTCCCCTGCTGTGTTTAACTTTATGTGTGTTTGCATCAGTGATTTGTTTGGTCTGTCTCTCTGCATGACTGCTGGTTGGTCAGGCATGGCGTGATTTGACGTATGTCACTTGTTTGCATATATTATCAGTTGTTCTCAATGGGGGGTTCAAATGGACCCCCTGTGCACACTCATCTGAGTTATTGGAAACCTTTCAATTAAAATGTTTGAAAAACTTAATGGCATATTACCGGTATGCTCAGTTCCACCACAACATCAGGGGCGGATCTAGCCATGGGCATGGGGTGGGGGGGGGGGGCAATGCCCCCCTAAATGCCCAGACTGCCCCACCAAACACGATGGCATGCAAAACAACCCAAAGATATTTCAAATTAAAGTGCGTATATATTTAAAATGATGTGAAACACTACTACTGCTACCAACTAACTACAGCTGTGTCACCACTAAACCAACAGCATTTCATCATTGAAAACAGGAAACTCTCTGAGTCAGACCTTTAGCTTTATGCATGCTGTGTATCTGTTGCAACTTCAACAACAACTGATGTTATTATTGATGCTTTACTTGACTGCTTTACTTGGGGGCGGCTTCATACCATGAAGCCGCCCCCACACCATTTTCTCCTGCCCCCCCCCCCATTGGGAAATGTTACATTCGCACCTGCTTCCAGTATACAGTATACTGACAGATCTAGTAACACACACACACACACACACACACACACACACACACACACACACACGCACGCACGCACGCACGCACGCACGCACACACACACACAAACACACACACAATAATCAATAATGACATAGGCGTGCAATATTCACCTAATTTCAGCAGGATTTACAACATGAGATTGCTGTGTGTACCACTGTTAATATAGAAAGTTGGCTATAACCACATGTAACTCTTTGAGAGCGTAAAAATGAAACCAAATGGACCTGGCCCTGGTGTCAAAATGGTTGGTCTTACTTACTTTTATCTTGAAACTAATTTAATATTACGCAGACTTTAGTTCAGCCTTTAGTCTTGGCCGTCCACAATATTTTATGGATCTCATTTGGCCCCTTGAGAAAAATAATCACTCACCCCTGACGTAGGATGTACAACACAATCTGTTGATGACAGTTAGACAACTTGTAGTGTAGGTCGTGTGCAGAATGAATTAGGATCTACAAATTACTGCACATCTCTGCTGTTATCTGTTACATTACCCATTTTGGCAGAGTAATATCGTTACACTACTTTTTGCTGGAACAGGTAATAAGTGATGTGTTAGTGCATGGCCAACACTGTAAATGTGTTAACTTTATAGGAGCCGGGCAGAGGCGTCATCTTGCGTTCGTCCTCATGTAGGCTGTGACCCCCCCTCCTCCCCCCTTCATCCCGGAGGATAAAATAGGCTGGTTAGTGGAAATAGTGCTGGGCCATTCATTAGCCATCCTGCTGTTTTGGGGACCATCAACACCTCCAGTCTCCAGGACCAGTTAAACAGGTACATAACAAAAAGGCTTAATGAAGTCTAACACCTTTGGAAATATGCCATTGTAATGTATAGCTCCCCAAATCCCCCATCACCACTACTCATTTGTGTAGGCTGCAGTTTGTGGAGGCTGCAGCCTTGCAGCCTACACAAACTCTACGCGCCTGGAGCCGAGTGTCATGAATCTGGTGGTTCTGTAAGTGGATTTATGAGAGTGATCCTCAGTGAACCAGAACTCCTCTCTGTCCTACAGTATCTGTCACCTGAGCTGGGCCGTTAATCCACCCCCCACACGGCCCCCTGCCCCCCCTGCCCAGATACACTATCCATTACATATACTTCCCCTCCTGCGTGTGTGTGTGTGTGTGTGTGTGTGTGTGTGTGTGTGTGTGTGTGTGTGTGTGTGTGTGTGTGTGTGTGTGTGTGTGGCCTCAATATCTTCCAAGACAAGCACAGATCTCCAATCACATACGGTCCGTTGGTCCGGCCTGTCAGTGGTGTGAGTCAGTAACCCAGTAGGCTACTGTACTGTACACCGGTACTGTACTGATTTTAGAGTCTTTACTTCAGTACTTCAGATTTTTAGTACATTTACGGTACCTCTACCTAGGGTGACCAGATCCAAACTGTTCATTTGAGGGACAGAAGTGTTGCATGTGTGGGACAAGTGGAGTGTGGAAACGGGACAAAATGTAGTTAGCAAATTATTAACATCTTGATGTCAATATTCCAAAAATATTCCAGGATTCCATTTGACACATAGCAAAAACAGCGGATCTAAAATCAAAAATAGATGATCTACAATCTCAAAACGCGTCGCACCGCGACGCGTTTTGAGATTGTATATCATCTATTTTTGTATTTTTGATTGTATATCATCTATTTTTCCAACTATTAGGAGACTACCAAATGGACTACCATTTTCCAACTATTAGGAGACTACCAAATGGACCCTAGCGGGTCCATTTGGTTCCATTTGTACACACTCAGAAAAAAAGGAAACTCATTAACATGGTGAAACACATCTTGATGTCACCCACACAGACACGCTATTAAAACAAGTATAGCACATTGAGAATTATTTGCAGAGTAAATGACAAGACAAAATACATACATACTTTTGCCCCAAAAATATTTTAGATGTGAGAAGTGGGGGGACACTGTCCCCCCGCGTCCCCCCTACACTACACCCCTGTATATAAAATATTTTAGATGTGAGAAGTGGAGGGACACTGTCCCCCTGGGTCCCGCCTCCACTACACCCCTGTATATAAAATATTTTAGATGTGAGAAGTGGGGGGACGCCGTCCCCCCGCGTCCCCCCTCCACTACACCCCTGTATATAAAATATTTTAGATGTGAGAAGTGGGGGGACGCTGTCCCCCCGCGTCCCCCCTCCACTACACCCCTGTATATAAAATATTTTAGATGTGAGAAGTGGGGGGACGCTGTCCCCCCGCGTCCCCCCTCCACTACACCCCTGTATATAAAATATTTTAGATGTGAGAAGTGGGGGGACGCCGTCCCCCCGCGTCCCCCCGCGTCCCCCCGCGTCCCCCCGCGTCCCCCCGCGTCCCCCCGCGTCCCCCCTCCACTACACCCCTTATTATTACTTGGCTTGAACAAATCCAATCCAATCCAATCAGAAGCCAGCATTCTGGTCACGTGAGCGGTCACATATGTAACAACGGACCACTCCGCTCAACAACAGACCTCCTAGCCGGGACCAACGTAGTCTACAACAGGGGTTTTCAACCTTTTTGACTCCAGGGACCACCATTTATTCAGCATTTCAGCCACGGACCACCATTTGATTACATGTTCACACCAAAGATGAAAGAATTCTTTTGATTTTGTCCACAATTCCAGGCTGTATTTTGCCAACAAAACAGTGGTGCTAATTCAGATGATGAATATTTTAACTCTTGAGAGTGTAAAAATGAAACCAAATGGACCCGCAAGGGTCCATTTGGTTTCATTTTTACATTCTCAAGAGTTACATCTGGTTAACCAACTTTCCATCATTTAGCCTGGGGACCACCTGGAACCCTCTCAAGGACCACTGGTGGTCCCTGGACCACCTGTTGAAAATCCCTGATCTACACAACTGCAGATAAATAAAAGCAGCCTTGTTAGGCAGTATTTCTGTCAATTATTAGTTATTTATTAATGTATTAAGCCATGTAATAAGTGGGATGACACCCTTAGAACCGGTGAGTTGTTTCCTAAAACTTTAAAGTCATTAGGAAACAACTCAATGGTCTGTCGGGTGTTATCCCTTACATATACTGTATACCATATTGTCCCGGTTGTAAGGCGACTCTGATTATAAGACAACCCCATTTTTCAAGACTCAACTGTGGAAAAAGAACATTTAAATGTCAACTAATATAGACGCAGAATATAATACAACCACATTTTATTCATGCGAAACCCCTTATCCCAAAACCCTTCTCCCTTTTTTTACTATTTTTCTTTTTAAAACCTTTGGGAATAGTTCAATGTCTATTGACCCATTGTGAGCATGTAGACTGGCCATTTGAACTATTGAAAAATGTTTTTTTAATAGTTTAAAAAAGGCAAAGAAGTTACGGGATAAGGGGTTTAGCGGTGACACAAATCTAGGCCATAGTCTTATATTCAGGCCAATAGGGTATATAGCATATCTTTTAAAAGTTTCGTATACGTTTTGAAATTAGACATCATGCGTTTACACTTTGTAATAGGAGCATTTCTACACTGTTGGAAGTGATACTTAGATCCTTTCGTCATTTTATGGTCTACTCAGTCTCATCTGAACACACCAGACAAGTTACTCCAAATACTCCATGTTTGATATTCACTTAAGTAAATCACTCTCATCACTCTGTTTAACTCTTGACTGTAATCAAGACGGCGGCCCGTCCACGTTGCCAGATCCTGTGTTGATACTCAGCACGTCCAGCCAGCAAACCGGGACACTGACAACAAGGCAGGTAGTTTATGGATGTTAAGGAAGGAAGGAAAGAAGGAAGGCTTCTTTCTTTTCTGGAGCGGATGGATGGATGACCGCGTTGGGTGCTGGGTCACCTCTATTCACATTCAGCAGGGCTCACGCATCAATCAATAATTCACCAGGCCCTGCCAGGGTTCCCTTTGTTTGTCCACGGCGGTTTGGTTCTGCCGGCGTTATCTGTGACAGGAGATCTGGCTGTTCTGTCTCCGAGGAGCGTCTCTGACAGTTAGTGGTCCAGACAGAGTGACAGACAGACAGACAGAGTGACAGACACAGACAGACAGAGTGACAGACACAGACAGACAGACAGCACGCAGGCTGACGGGACGTCCCACGCCATGCAGACTGAAGGGCAGGGTCGGATTGACCATTGGGCGTACAGGGAGGTCTCCCGGTGGGCCACGACCTGTAGGGAGGTGGTGGTATCACGGTATGATTAAAAGCACTGGTTTTCAATCTTTTTGATCCCAGGGCCCGCTATTCATTCAGAATTTTGAGCCACGAAGGACCACCTTTTGATGATGTAGGAAAGCTCTAGTCTGCCCGGCAACACAGGTTGATTGACACTAGTACAGGGACAATTGATACAGCCAGCTGATTGGCTGCCTCTCTGCTGCCCCCCCAATAATTATGATTAGGTGCAGCTTGCGTGCTCTACTCAGTCAGTTCTCAGTTGTTTGACCTGAGGAGCAGCAGTGTTTTTTCTTTCTCTCTGACTGTGCGAGTTATTGACCTACAAAGTAAGTGTCGAATTGTTTAATACATTGTATGGTGCTTTCTTATGTTGTATTGGCGTCATCTTGTGAATATTTATGCATGTTTTGAATATGCTAATGTTTATATAATTTATGTTGAATTGTATGTTTGATGGCTATGCTGTACCGAATGTATATTTGTTTGAACTGTATTTTGCTTTATATGAGAAATGCTTTGATGATTATGATGATACTGAGAGACTGTTTTATTTTGTATTCTTGTAGACCGCACGCACACACTGTGCACAACCTCTGTACCACTGCACATTGAAAGTAAAGACACTCAAACCAAGCTCCTCATCTCCTGTGATTCTCTGATCGGAATCCATCCATAAGTGTTCCAGCTCTACTCTAGCACCTTTTCTGAGGCTCCTAGTCCTCTAGTTCATGGTCCTTCGAGCCGGATAGAGCTACAACAACGCTATGGATCCTGCAACCCAAGATGTCGCCGAGGCAGCTACGCGTCCCCGCAGAGAGCTACACCCTCCTCAACACCTGAGTGACTTCGAAGTGGGCTACACACCTCAGACCCGAGATCAACCTCCAAAGGCTCCATCCCACACATCAGAACGTCGGGCTGGCGAGACGGGGTCCCCATCTCAGATGAGTGAGCGCTCACATCGGTCACACACTTCAGGCATTCAGGTCGGTGAGTCAAAGCCTCCTTCTGTGAGGAGTGCACACTCTCAACGCGAGTCCCTTGAGCAAGCTAAGGCCTTATCCGACAAGAACTCACACCGCAAGTCCTCACACCATTCGGAGGCCAAAGCTAACTCCGACCAGGGCTCATATCACAAGTCGTCACACCATTCTGAGCCTAAAGCCGGTTCCGCCCAGGTCTCATGTCGTGAGTCCTCACACATTTCAAAGGCCAAGTCAGCCACGAGCGCAGGCTCACATCGGTCCTCTGCTAGCGCAGATGCTCGACGTGCTCTGACACCAGTACAGGAAGCGATACTCGAAGAGAATATTCAACGCTTGGAGCTGGAGCAATTACAGCAACAGCTGGTGGAAGACACCAGAGCTGATATGGAGTGTAAGCACCTCCAACGCATGCAGCAGGAAGCACAAGATGCACGAGAGGCTATAGCCAAACGTATTGACAGACAAAGGCGACTGAAGAAGAAGGAGAACGAACTACAGGTGGCCCAGCTAGTTACCTCCCTCCTTCAAGAGTCAGCGAGGGATGAACGTGGTAGCCGTGCATCGACCACAAGTAGCTTCAGGCCTTTACCAAGCACAAGTGCTCTACCTACTGACTCAGCAGCACTGCAGCATACAGTAGCTCCACGAAGCAGTCAGCGTCTCTCTGCTGCACACCCAGTTTCTGAACTTTCAGCTACAGCTGCATCCTTCATACCTGCTCCCACCCAGCAGCTGCCTCCTCGATTTCCTGTTAGTACTGCTGTGTTGCATCCCGCATCACAAACAATACACTACTCCCATCCAACTGCTGCAGCATTTCAAGCCCCGGTTGTGTCTTCCCGCACCCAACAGCTGTCGCCTGTTCAAACCGCTGTGAGCAATGCAGCAGTGTACCCGCCAACACAACCACTATCTTTCCCTGCAGCACCCGCTGTGACGTCGCATGCAAGCAAAGCCTTCTCAGCTCAATCTAGACTTCCCCCTGAGTTACACCAGGCCTCAGCGTTGGGGCACGATATCCCGACCCAGCAGTATCACGCCACCGTACCAGCAGTACAGAATCCGTCCTTTGGTGTGCATACGCCCAGCGCAGATCCAGGTTCAATGATGCCAGTCATCCCGCCTTATGGTATTCCCCAAACCATGCTTCCAGTCTTTGAGCGCGACCGTGAAAGTGACTTCGCTCTCCTCAAGATGGCCTTGGATAACCTGACAAGCGGTCACGGGTACTTGACCGAACAGTACAAGTACCAACTCCTTCTTGGTCACTTGAAGCTTCCCAGCGCTCTCCGCCTGGCAAAGGCCTACATGTACGACCCCGCACCGTACACTGCCGCTTTGCAAGCACTGCAAGACAAATATGGTCAACCCCGGCAACTTGTCCAATCAGAGCTAGGTGCGATCCTCAATGCACCTTCCATCCAATTCAATGACTCTGAAGCATTCGACTCCTTTGCACTGTCCATCCAGTCATTGGTGGGCATGCTTGGGACGCTGGAAGGACCTAATGGTTATGAGTTGCGATGTGGGTCACACGTTGACAGGCTCCTGACCAAGATGCCCCCATCTTACAGAGATGGATTCATCGAATTCTGTCTGAGTCGTGGTATTCTCAGGACAGGTTATGACCAGACGTACACTCTGTCTGACCTGGCAACTTGGCTCCAGATGAAGTCACAGGCTAAGCGTCTATCCAGCCGAGCTGCAGCGCTCTATCGGTGCGATGCCCCCAACTTCAACTCTAAACCAGCCAACTCCAAGGCAGCCAAGAAGGATAATCGCACCACGCCCAAGGAGAAGACTACAACCATACTTCTCAATGCTGAGGATGTTGTCAGCCCTTCAGACCCTGCTCGTCCTGATTCGTCAGAGTCTACACGCAAGTCCACCTTCAAGTCCAAACCGTATTGTCCTTATTGCGACAATAAAGAACACTTCATGAATAATTGCCCTGACTTCAAGACGTTGTCTACCAACCAGGTGGTGAAGTGGATCCAAGATGGTAACCGATGCTGGAAGTGTGGCCGTAACCACTCAGCAGATGCATGTACACTGAAGCGCCCTTGCAAGACGTGTAAAGAGCAACACCTCACCATCTTACATGACTCCGTCCAGCAGACCCAAACCAGCGTCCGCTTTGTGACTACGCCACCCACAAGAATCTACCTCGACCGGCCAAACCGCCCACATCAGGTCATGCTGAAGGTCATCAAGGTAATCTTGCGGCACGGAGAGCAGAGCATGGAGACGTATGCTGTGCTAGATGACGGCTCAGAGCGGAGCATCATACTATCTCAAGCTGTGCAGAACCTGAACCTTCCCCGAGAGCCAGAGACTCTTCACCTGCAGACGGTTCAGCAGACGGTCGAACAACTCCAGGGCAGCTCTGTATCCTTTGACGTTTCTCCACTGTGCATGCCTTCCGAGAGGTACCGGATCCACCAGGCCTTCACTGCCAACAGTCTGAGCCTGGCACAACACTCCTACCCCATAGCTGCACTACAGAAACGTTACAAGCACCTCCGTGGCCTGCCCTTACCGCCGATCGACCAAGCTAAGCCTCTGCTTCTGATAGGTTCAGACATGCCACATCTCTTGGCCCCTATACAGCCAATACGTGCAGGACCACTGGGAGGTCCTATCGCCATTTGTACCCGACTAGGTTGGTCACTCCAGGGCCCTACCAGTATCGTCCAAGACACGTCTAACACACAGTGCCTTCACATCTCCACTGTATCTCCAGCTACCGAGCTCTTCAAGAACGTGGAGCGCCTTTGGCAAGTAGACGCTCTCCCTTATGTGAACCAGAAGGCAGCCACCCGCTCGAAGCAGGACCAGCAAGCCATCGCCATGCTGCAAGCATCCACCACTAGAGTCAAGGTCGATGGAATCCAGCGATATGCTACACCCCTGCTCCGGCGTTCCAACGCTACCCACCTTCATGCTCCTAAGGAAGCTGTGCTGCCGTGCCTCCGCAGTACAGAGAGGCGACTTGCCAAGGACCCGAAGCGAGCAGAGGTCTACTGTAATGAGATCCGTAAACTGGAGAAGGCAGGCTACGTGTCAAAGATACCCCCTGCTGAAGTCGACCAGTCTACAGAATCCTGGTACCTTCCACACCACATGGTGAACCACAATGGGAAGGACAGAATTGTATTCAATTGCTCATTCCAGTACCAGGGCTTGTCCCTTAATGACCTCCTGCTTCCTGGACCGACCCTCGGACCAAGCCTTCTCGGTGTCCTCATCCGGTTCCGTCAACACTCAGTGGCAGTGAGTGGAGACATCAAAGGAATGTTTCACCAGATCCGCCTACTGCCCGGTGACAAGCCAGTCCTGCGCTTTATCTGGAGAGACATGGAGAGGGAGCAGGAACCGAGCGTCTACGAGTGGCAGGTACTTCCCTTTGGGACGACATGCAGTCCCTGCTGCGCTATTTACGCCCTCCAACGACACGCTCAAGACAGTGCAGAGGGCAATCCTGCTCTCACGGAGACAGTTGAGCAGTCATTCTATGTTGACAACTGTCTTCACAGCACCTACTCTGCCGACGAGGCCAAAGGTCTAGTTGACGACCTCCGCAAGCATCTACAGTCGGGAGGTTTTGAAGTACGACAATGGGCAAGCAATGTGCCCAAGGTCGTCGAACACCTCCCACCGGAGGCCCGCTCTGAAAGCAGCGAACTATGGCTCTCCAAATCCAGCAACGACCTTCAAGAGCCTACCCTAGGCCTACGTTGGAATTGTCTCAGCGACACCTTGGGGTACAAGCACCGTCCAATGGAGACTTCATCACCAACCTTGAGGAACCTCTACCGAGTACTAGCCTGCCAGTACGACCCTCTCGGATATATCCTGCCATTCACCACAAGGGCTAAGGTCCTCATCCAAGACCTGTGGAAGGAGGGGGTTGGCTGGGACGAGGTGATCCGACCTCAAAGTCTACTCGACCAGTGGCGTTCCTGGGAACAAGAGATTCCTCACCTTCAACAACTGGAGTTTCCTCGAGCGTATGCTCCACCACAAGCTGACACTTCTACAGTCACCAGAGACCTCCACGTCTTTTGCGATGCATCCGAGCGGGCATACGGCTCTGTTGCCTACATGAGGACCGTGGATGACCAACAGAAAGTCCACGTTTCCTTTGTACTCGCTAGGTCTCGGGTGGCCCCCCGCAAGCAGTTGTCAATGCCACGCCTGGAGTTGAGTGCTGCCCTCACAGGTGCTCAGCTTGCTGGCGTACTCCAAGCCGAACTCACTGTGCCCATCCAGCGAGTTGTCCTGTGGTCTGACTCCACTACTGTTCTACATTGGATTAAGTCAGAGTCCTGTAGGTACAAGGTGTTCGTGGGCACCCGAGTGGCGGAGATCCAGAATCTAACCGAGCCTGACTGCTGGAGATATGTGACCTCCGCGTCAAATCCGGCAGATGACATTACTCGGGGTCTGACCCTCGAGGAGTTGGCACAACCACACCGATGGCACATGGGGCCAGAGTTCCTCTACTTACCTGAAGATCGATGGCCTGCCATGCCCTCGACTGAACCAGATTCCGAAGACGGTGACCTGAGGAAATCTGCCATGATTGGTAATGTGACCTTCTCTTCCGTTCCCCAGTTACCTGCCATCCAAGACTTCTCTTCCTGGAAAGAGCTCATCCAAGCAACAGCCAGGTCCCTTCACGGGGCGGCTGATCCTGACTCTGCAGATCAACTCGAGGCAGCAGACTACCTGAAAGCTGAGGAGGACCCTTGATAGACTTTCCTGTTTATGTGCAAATGTTTGTGTATACATTTGGGGGCGGCTGTGTAGGAAAGCCCTAGTCTGCCCGGCAACACAGGTTGATTGACACTAGTACAGAGACAATTGATACAGCCAGCTGATTGGCTGCCTCTCTGCTGCCCCCCCAATAATTATGATTAGGTGCAGCTTGCATGCTCTACTCAGTCAGTTCTCAGTTGTTTGACCTGAGGAGCAGCAGTGTTTTTTCTTTCTCTCTGACTGTGCGAGTTATTGACCTACAAAGTAAGTGTCGAATTGTTTAATACATTGTATGGTGCTTTCTTATGTTGTATTGGCGTCATCTTGTGAATATTTATGCATGTTTTGAATATGCTAATGTTTATATAATTTATGTTGAATTGTATGTTTGATGGCTATGCTGTACCGAATGTATATTTGTTTGAACTGTATTTTGCTTTATATGAGAAATGCTTTGATGATTATGATGATACTGAGATACTGTTTTATTTTGTATTTTTTGTAGACCGCACGCACGCACTGTGCACAACCTCTGTACCACTGCACATTGAAAGTAAAGACACTCAAACCAAGCTCCTCATCTCCTGTGATTCTCTGACCGGAATCCATCCATAAGTGTTCCAGCTCTACTCTAGCACCTTTTCTGAGGCCCCTAGTCCTCTAGTTCAGATGACATTTGAGATTGAGATTTATTTTGCTTTTTGATCCACAATTCCAGGCTGGATTTGGGGAAACAAAACAGTCAAACATACAGATCAAAATGACCATTAATATTCTACATTTTCTAATTAGACTTGGGCCAATTTAGATGAATATTTTAACTCTTGAGAGTGTAAACATGAATCCAAATGGACCCGCAAGGGTCCATTTGGATTCATGTTTACGCTCTCAAAGAGTTACATCTGGTTGTGCATCTTTATCTATTTCACCAAAACCTTGACATTATCTCTGTTGTATTACTGTATCTCCTGAGCAGAGGTTAGAGCAGGTTGTTAGTGATCTCTCCATCCGTGAGGTTGGAGGTTTGAATCCCACTTCCTCCTTTCCTCCTCAATTTCTCCTTCCGCCGAAAAATCAATGTTATGAATGTGTTAGCGTAAAGCACCTTGGGAAATAGGCGCTATATGGTGTAAATGCATTTTTGTTTATGTTCTGTTCTTGTGACAATCCAAGGCCAGAGAGTCGTCATCACAACAACATGGCGGCATCATATTGTTTTCTGAAGAACTGAGACACATTCTTGCCAAAGGCTTTTGAAAAGGCGATACACTCTAGTGGTGACCCAACTGTGGTTAGTTAGTAGCAGTAGTAGCGTTTCAAATAATTTTAATTATAAGCACTTTCATTTTAAATATCTTTGAAATTTAGGTTGTTTTGCACACCATCATGTTTGGTGGGGCAGACTGGGCATTTCCCAGCCCCCCTTCCCCATGCCCATGCCTAGATCGCAGCAGTGCGGCCCTGATCGCACTGCTGAATGTAAACAAGTCATTCCTACCTGTACATCATGATGGGTTGGTTCATCTGAGCAAAGAAGGTCATGTCAGGCTCCCTGTGTCAGGGAACAAATAATTAGTATAATTAACATAAGTACAGTAGGTGTCCTTAAGCCATGTGTTCACTGGACCATAGACTCTTTCTCCTGTTTCTGTAGTGACACTGATGAATGTACTGTACAGACACTACCTGTAATGATGCACTAAAGTAGGATATAAATCTCCAAGACACGGGACTAGTACAGTATGTGACAGGTACTTAAACTTAAGAGTGCAAAGCAGAAATGTAAATTGTTTCATTGTTGTCGGCATGGTGGAGAATATGTTTCATTTTATACTCTTATTGTTGTACTCTGCTTTACTTGTACAAAACTTGCACTACTTGTATTGCTTCCAGGGAGTTGGAGTGAATAATATAGCAGAGTAGAATAGCAGACTCCTCACTCAAATGGGCACTTGGGCAACATTTTATTTAGCTGCCATAGTGTCAACAGTATTCAGTATTGGTGTATTTACAAATACTGAATGGTCTGATAATGACACATTAGGGCCAATACTGATACTTTACTGGTACCGATACAGTATTGCCGATACCGATATGACAAAAAAAGGGACGATCCGATAATTTTTTGATACTGATACAGTATCGGGACATCCCTAGTGGAAGTCAACAGTTGGACCTCCGAACGTTTTACATTACTCACCAATACAAACACGGCTTGTGTGATTAGAAAGCCTCCTTTCCTTAGTGAACACTCTGGGCCCCCCACCACATGCAGAAAATGAACCTTTCTGGGACAAAATGTGATTTGCACCCTCTAGCAATATTGCCAGGAGAATTCCACCATAGAGATCATGTGGTGAAAAACACATCATGTTCTGCCTTTAAAAAAACTGCATTTTATACACCCAGTTTAGAATCATAGAAGCAATGGAGCTATGGACCAGAGCTACACTTCTATACTTGACAATTTCACTATAAAATAAATAGAAAGAAGGTTGTTTACTTCTTTCTAAAAATCGTGTTTCTCATCATATTTGTCACCATCTGAGTTGGCATTGGTTGAAGTGCATACATATAACAGACATGCAAGTGTAATGCCACCAAAGTACCAGCAGAGGTCAGCACACTCCACCTCACACAGACTGACTGCATCAACTCACCAGATGGCCTTTGAAAACCTGGAGGTCTTTGGGTGAACCCTGGAGTGAGAAATGGCAAGCGTTAGTCAGCATTTTTGCCTTTTTTTAGTCTACGTTTATTGTCTCCACCAGGCCGGAGGCATGGTGGAGAATATGTTTTGCCCTCCGTCCGTGTGTGTGTGTGTCAGTCCGTCTGTTACCAGGTAATCTCCGGCGCCGTTAACCCGATCGATGCCAAAATTTGCACACACACTCCCTGGATGCCAACGATGAACCTCTACTCCAAATTTTCCAGAAGAGCCCATCATAGCGCCACCAGGAGGCAGATGCTTGCATTTTTTGGGGCAAAAATCTGTGTGTGCGTCTGTCTGTTACCAACTAATCATCATCTCCCAAACCGTTAACCCGATCGATGCCACAATTTGCACACATACTCCCTGGATTTCAACCATGAACCTCTGCCCCAAGTTTTCCACAATGGCATGTTATAGCGCCACCAGGAGGCCGATTTGTGGCATCTTTTTACAAAAAACTGTGTATATGTCTGTCTGTTACCAGCTTATCTCCCAAACTGTTAACCCGATTGACATCACAATTTGCACGCACACTCTCTGGATGCCAGCCATGAACCTCTGCCCCAAAGTTTCCACAACGGAATGTTGTAGCGCCACCAGGAGGCTGATTTTTGCCATCTTTTTTCAAAAATCTGTGTGTGTGTCCGTCTGTTACCAGCTAATCTCCCAAACCGCTTACCCAATCGATGGCACAATTTGCACACACACTCCCTGGATGCCAACCATGAATCTCTATGCCAAATTTTCCAGAAGAGCCCATCATAGCGCCACCAGGAGGCAGATGCTTGCATTTTATTTGTAAAAATCTGTGTGTGCGTCTGTCTGTTACCGACTAATCTCCCAAACCGTTAACCCGATCGATGCCACCATTTGCACACATACTCCTTGGATTTCAACCATGAACCTCTGCCCCAAGTTTTCCACAACGGCATGTTATAGCGCCACCAGGAGGCCGATTTGTGGCATCTTTTTGCAAAAAATTGTGTATATGTCTGTCTGTTACCAGCTTATCTCCCAAACTGTTAACCCGATTGACATCACAATTTGCACACACACTCCCTGGATGCCAGCCATGAACCTCTGCCCCAAAGTTTCCACAACGGCATGTTATAGCGCCACCAGGAGGCTGATTTTTGCCATCTTTTTGCAAAAATCTGTGTGTGTGTCCGTCTGTTACCAGCTAATCTCCCAAACCGTTAACCCAATCGATGCCACAATTTGCACCGACACTCCCTGGATGCCAACCATGAATCTCTATGCCAAATTTTCAAGAAGAGCCCATAATAGCGCCACCAGGAGGCAGATGCTTGCATTTTTTGGGGAAAAATCTGTGTGTGCGTCCGTCTGTTACCAGCTAATCTCCCAAACTGTTAATCTGATCGATGCCACAATTTGCACACACACTCAATGGATGCCAACCATGAACCTCTGCCCCAAGTTTTCCGCAACGGCATGTTATAGCGCCACCAGGAGGCCGATTTATGGAATCTTTTTACAAAAAATTGTGTGTGTGTCTGTCTTTTACCAGCTAATCTCCCAAACTGTTAACCCGATCAACATCAGAATTTGCACACACACTCCCTGGATGCCAACCATGAACCTCTGCCCCAAATTTTCCACAATGGTCTGTTATAGCGCCACCAGGAGGCCGATTTGTGCCATCTTTTTGCAAAAATCTGTGTGTGTGTCCGTCTGTTACCAGCTAATCTCCCAAACCGTTAACCCAATCGATGCCACAATTTTCACACACACTCCCTGGATGCCAACGATGAATCTCTACTCCAAATTTTCCACATCGGCATGCCATAGCGCCACCAGGAGGCCGATTGTGTAAAGATGATGAACACAGCAGGCAATTTACATAAAATCCTCAACACACTAAAATACTAGGCTGAGAAAAACATTCCACTCTTTTCACAACGGCTTGTTATAGCGCCACCAATAGGTGGACATTTGCAAAACACATGTTTGGACAAAAGGCCTCAATTCATCCAAATGCTAAAGTCATAAGAATAAATGGTACCCTTTTTACTTTGGCCTATTATAGCCCCACCAGCAGGCCACAACCTGTCCTGGCCTGGTGGAGACCTGTGCCCAGAAGGGCACTTTTCTAGTTAACAATGGTCTTATTCGTTTGTTTCAATTGTTACAATAACCCCAAAAGTTGTAAACCATCCTGGTACAGTACATCACTATAAAAGTTTAAACCCTCAGTTTAAATTACTTTAGGTATGGTTATTTTGGCTGTTTATTATATGTCATAATTGTTATGTGTACACATGGGCAGACAGTACGCTTCAGGAAGAAAAAAAAAAAAAAGCTCTTTTGTATGACAGTGGCCCAAGGCCTCATCATTTCTAGATGTGCCTATGTAGCCCAGTATAGCTTCTGAAAGACGCAGGTGAAAAACAAACAAACAAACAAAAAAATAGCACAGGTCTCCACTCTCTTGGGCAGGGGTCGGCAACCCAAGATGTTGAAAGAGCCATTTTCGACCCAAAATTAAATTCAAAACCTGTCTGGAGCCACATTTTATTTTACTTTTTATTTTTCCTGAGAGTGTGCAAATGTGAACCATCCATTTGGTTCCATTTGCACACTCTCAGAAAAAAAGGTCCTCAAAGAAAAATCATTAACATGGTGAAACACAACCTTTCTTCAGAAATGGAGTTTCTAAAAAAAGTAAAGGAGTTTTACAGAACTCCATTTCTAGTCCACACAACATCTCTAAGGTATATTAATGACAGAGTAAACTGAGTAAACCTTTGAAAATGGGTGGTTCAGATTAAAAGCTCCACCTCTGATAACTGCTGGGCTTTTTTGACATGGCCAAGTGCTACTTTAACTGGCAACTGTCAGACAGCGCAACGCGTTTTGGGTGACTGAAATGTTTATATTATTTTGGTGCGGATCCCCCAGTGTGTGTATGTAATAATGCTACAGCCACTAGGGCTGTGTACTGGAGGCGCATGCGGCTCCTGAGCCGCAGGTTGCTGAACCCTGCTCTTGGGTCATGCAGAAGACTGTTATGTCACGTGCAGGGTGTAACAGTCACTGGTGGTGACTATGTTTCACCCCTTCAGGCAACTGTTACGTGTGACAAACGTGTGACGTAACAGGCGTGTGGAAGGACAAACACGTGCGCAGACAGGCGTGTGAACGGACAGACGGATCACCACCACGCTGTTACGTCACCGTGACGTAACAGGCATGTGGACGGGCAAACGTGTGCACGGACGGACGGACGCGTGGGTGGACAGGCGGCGAAACGTAGTCACCACCTTACGGTGGAGACAACAGAACAAAAACAAGGCCCTCACCCCTATGCATGCACACTTCTTCGTGGGGAACGAACCACAGCGGACCACCTTTGTTTTGGAGCGGCCCACCCGTGTCCGAGATTGCAGTCAGACCTTAAACAATATGCGTATGGTTCAAACTTTGGTCTTTGGACAGGAAGAGAGATGAATGTGGACCGAGTTGTAGACCGAGTGTTGACCTTGTGTGTCTCTGCTTGGGGCTATTCGGTAGGGTACACACGTTCACTGTGTTCTTGGCCTTTGTCAGGTGCTAAGGACTCCCAGATACCAGACTGCTCTCGCTAGCCATTCCCCTCCTCCTCGTCCACACACCTGTCTGAAGCCAAAGCTGTTTCTCTCCTTGCGCTTTTGCCAGATTTAGTCATTTTTCGAAAATCTTCAAAATGATGAAAAAACGTAAGGCTATAGCCTTGCGTTTTTTTTCTCGAAATTTCGACATTTTTTCAAAAATGCTCAAAAATGCTCAAAACAGTGAAAAACGGCATGCTGAGCAAGACTGTAATGCTATACCCTTGCGCTTTTGCCAGATTTCGTCATTTTTCGAAAATCTGTAATGCTATACCCTGGCTATCCCCACCAACCACCCGCACACATAAAAGCAAAGGAGACCGTGCCTTTGCCATTGCTGCTCCTAAATTGTGGAACAACCCCCCCCCCATATTAGAACTGCTTAATCCCTCAACATTTTTAAATCTCTTTTAAAAACCCACCTTTTTTCCATTGCCTTCAATGTGTTATGACTGCTTATGTTATTTTTACCTCGTCATATACCTATTTTGTTACCTTTTTTAAATTGCCCTCTCTTTGATTGCTGCCTTTGATTTTTTTTGTTTGTTTTGTTTTGTTTTGGTTTGGTTTTAGCTTTGAAATTGTAAAGCACTTTGGTCAACTACGGTTGTTTTAAACTGTGCTATATAAATAAAGATTGATTGATTGATTGATTGATACCCTTGCGCTTTTGCCAGATTTCATCATTTTTCGAAAATCTTCAAAATGATGAAAAAACGTAAGGCTATAGCCTTGCGTTTTTTTTCTCAAAATTTCGACATTTTTTCGAAAATGCTCAAAAATGCTCAGAACGGTGAAAAACGGCATGCTGAGCAAGACTGTAATGCTATACCCTTGCGCTTTTGCCAGATTTCGTCATTTTTCGAAAATCTTCAAAATGATGAAAAAACATAAGGCTATAGCCTTGCGTTTTTTTCTCTCGAAATTTCGACATTTTTTCGAAAATGCTCAACAATGCTCAAAACGGTGAAAAACGGCATGCTGAGCAAGACTGTAATGCTATACCCTTGCGCTTTTGCCAGATTTCGTCATTTTTCGAAAATCTGTAATGCACTTCTGCTTTGTTACGATAATCCATCCCACCTCACAGGTGTGCCACATCAAGATGCAGATGTGACATCATGGTTAGTGCACAGGAATGTTGGTCCTCTCCTCTTCAATGGCTGTGTGAAGTTGCTGGATATTAGTGGGAACTGGTACGCACTGTCGAAGTGGTAATAATGTGTTAATACCATTTTGACAGTGACCCCCTCACCCCATACTCCCTCAGCACCTCAGACCCGATCGTATGCCTTCTCCAAATGGACAAAACAGATGTAAACTCGATAGGCATAGACCCTGGCCCTCTCCAGGATCCCTGCAAGAGTATAGATCTGGTCTAGCCTGGATTCCCCACGCTCAATACAAGCAAGCTTGTATGAGTCTGGAGTTGCGGGCAGGGTTCTGATTCGCTAGCGATGGGATTTGACTTTCCAGGGATGGGATTTCAACTCCTATTGGTTAGAATCTAACCAATCAGAGCAGGTAGCCTAGCTTCGAAAAACTACAAACTGGGTAAACACGCGGAAACGCGCTCTGATTGGCTCGCCAGCGTTCGTGGCAAGCCAGATCCACCTCAGTCTTCCGTGCCCGCACCATTACGCCAGTAGGGGGCGCAGGGAAAGACTCTGGGCTCAGGGTAGATCTGGTCAGTTGTTCCACGGCCGGGACAGAATCCACACTGCTCCTCCTGAATCTGAGGTTCCACTAGTGGACAAACCAGTCTTTAAAGTCTTGGCATAGGCCAGTTGAACTTACCGGTATACATACAGTATGTGACCAATTCTAATTATGATTGAGTCATTAAGGAAAGACTAACTATTCAGGAGAGGAGAAAACATGATTTTATTTTCATCTGAAATAAAAATCAGAGCTGAATTTGACATGTAAATATGTAATAAATGCTTAAACATGTAGCGACGTGTGATGTTAGAGCCCACAGAACGAACGTTTCAAGCCTGTTTTCTTCAGTCACTCTTTTCTGCAAGACATTGCGCACGCACGCACGCACGCACGCACGCACGCACGCACGCACGCACGCACGCACGCACGCACGCACACACACACACACACACACACACACACACACACACACACACACACACACACACACACACACACACGCACGCACGCACGCACGCACGCACGCACGCACGCACACACGCACACACGCACACACACACACACACACAGTATAGGCCTTTAATAAAGGCCCATATAGGCATATGTTTTTGACTTTTCATTTACTTTTATGGATACAATTAGGCATTGTAAACAATCTTTCTCAATATGCTATACTTGTTTTAATAGCGTGTCTGTGTGTGTTGCGCACGCAAATGCAAGCAAACGCAAGTGTGCATGCACGTGTCTTAAAGGGGGAATTCCACTCATTTTCAATATTTTACTGTCCTTAATATACCTTAGAGATGTTGTGTGGACATGTTAAAAAGCCCCCCCCCTTCTGTGTTTCCTAGAAATGGAGGTCTGAAAGAAAAAAAAACAAAAACAAATCATTAGCATGGTGAAATACATCTTGATGACATCATCAAGATGTATTTCACCATGCTAATGACACACTGATGGTTACCTACCCCTGGTCTAGGAAGCAGTGCTGATGACATCAGTGACATGGGCTCACTGCTAGAATAAAATAAAACATCTATCTACAGTAAAACCACATATTGCACACATAAACCCCCCCAGGAAAATATTCAAAATCTTTAAAGTAACACTAACAAAACATGGCAAAACATTGACTGCAGTTTCTTCCAGGGTGCCTCAGTTCCACACAGAAACAAAAAAGGCTGCGGGTCACTGAAATAGTAACCATACCGAGTTTCTTTTTATTTCAACAGAAAAAAAAATAATAATAATAAAAACATTTGAAACAATAGGAAGGGATATAAATATTTGTGTATCTCTGTGTGCAGTTAAGACCCTGTAGCGAATTAATATTTTCTAGTCCTCATTATCATTTTCCTGGGTGGTCCATTGCCCACCCACCTGACCACTCAACCCGGCTGAACATTGGTTTGCAATATAGGCTATACAAAAACCCACCATTTTTGAATGTTAATCCTGAAAAGTATCAGTTCTGGACATGAGGTTTCCATGAGGTTTCCACCTCAGCACGGTGCGTTAAAGTGGCGTGTGTGCATGTGCACATCTTGCTACCGCACGTTTTGGCAATTATTAATTGTGACACTGCCCACATGTTGAGAAGCAATGTAATAGATATATAATACATATAATGCGCATAACCCACCACCATAACCTGTGTGTGTGTGTGTGTGTGTGTGTGTGTGTGTGTGTGTGCACGCGCGCACGCATGTACCGTATTTTCCGCACTATAAGGCACACTGGATTATAAGGCGCACCGGATTATAAGGCGCACCTTTTAGAACTGTTTTCATATATAAGGCGCACCGGATTATAAGGCGCAGAGAATAGAAGCTACTACAGTTAACATAGAATAGAAGCTACTGCAGTCAAATGATCCATATATAAGGCACACTGGATTATAAGGCACAGTGTGGATTTTTGAAAAAATTAAAGGCTTTTAGGTGCGCCTTATAGTCCGGAAAATACCGTATGTGAGGGAGACACTAATTACGTGAACTCCAGTGTAACTTGTATGTAATACAAAAATATTTGGCAAAATAATTGCGGAGTGTGTAGATTGGCTACTATCAAGGAAGACATTTGGTGTAGAAGGGAAAAAAAAAGGAGGGGACCAAGTACGGGTACCCCTGTGGAAGGAACATTTTCACTTCTCCATGTCTTGCAAGCTGGCAACGCATCACTAACATAGAGCCCTGAGGAACTCCGCTTCATATACAGTATGGAAAACATTATTAGACCACCCTTGTTTTGGTGGAGAGCATGCCAAGACGCATGGCTGCAATCATCAGAAACAATGGTTATGCAATCAAGTATTAACTCTTGTGTTTATCATGTGTTTAAAGCAAACAGAAAATAAAATAGGTAATGCTCAAAAGTAATGTTTTTGGCGGTATGATGACAAAGCTATTGATGCACGAATTTAAGTAATTTTGGTTATTATCAAGAAAGCCATGGAAGTTAGTTCTTGGATTAAACTCTCGTGAGCTATTTTTGTTATCATCATTATAATTGTCCAAACAAATGTACCTTTAGTTGAGCCAGGCATTAAAATTAACAAGAAATTGAAGAAAACAAGGGTGGTCTAATAATGTTTTCCATGACTGTAGGCTTTAAGTGGTTCTAACATTCATTTAGCTGTGGAAGACTTTGGCTTTTTTCATTTCATTGTGCAGTAAAAATACATCCAGCTCTGCTGCTCTGTCTCACGCAAACACAGAAATTGCAATTCCGTACACACACAATTAGAAAACCACAAAAAAAACTGTACATACGACAGCGAAATCCCCCATCCAGTCGCGAGTTGTTCTGACGAGCGCTGCGCGAAGTTCGGCAACCAGCCCTGTCCGAGTTTGAACCCGACAAGGGCAGGATAGTAAATGATGTAAAATCCAAAACTCATCGTGTAAACTATTCAGCTATTCCACCTCAGAGTAAAAAAAGTGCGGATATCTAAAGGCTTTGATATATTATGTTATCATGTTATATTATGATATCAGACAAAAAGGGAGCCTAAAAGAAAATTATTAACATTGTGAAACACAACTTGATGCTGTTTTAAGATGCGTTGTTCTGGTTACAGCAGCCATGTTGTTTTTAGAAAAGTTTATCTGCGGGAGTCTGGGAGAAAGGATCACATGACACCAAGGAGGGCTGTGATTGGAGGATTCCGAAATGTTGACCAGTAGGGGGCGCTAATGATCTGAACAACCAGGAGTTGATCATTTTCTACTGTATAGAAAAGTAAAAAGTTGAAAGTCACTTTCCGAGGTGAGGTGTCTCCAGAAACGCAAAGACAACTCACAGTGCGTGTCTGTTTTTTTTTTTTCCCTCTTGAAATTTTATTCCCATGATATTGTAACCCATTTTTATCACCCAGGGGGGGGGGGGTATTCGTGTTATATCTACAGGTTTTTCTAGCTGTGTATGTATGAAATTACCATCCTGTGCTATTTTTCCCCCATATCTCTGTGAGTTTGGTTTAGCTCTGCAGAAGCAGGGCCACCCCTGCCAGGGTCCACTTGGCAGGTCTCTCCTTGGTCTTCAGGTTGAAGGTCCAGACGTAGGTGGGTCCTCTCTGGCGGGTCTTGTAGACGGGACAGCGGTACACGCTCCTCACGTCCTGCTTGTCCACCGGAACGGCACGCACCAGCATGACCGGCATGGACGGGGTTAACTCCTTCAGGCGGGCGTCCGCCATCATGCCGGTCTGAAATCATAATGTTACAATGAGATGGACGGACGGATTAGGGCTGCAAATGAATGTTCCATATTAGAAAGAATATCCGAATATTAAAATGCAAAGAATATTCAAATGCCGATTTAAGGTTCAAATTTAGAATAAATAGTAATAAAAAATACTGTGCCAATTCCCACAAGACTCTGGCCCACATAAACTGAAACAAACTAATACAAAAATAGGCTATTAAGATAATTATGAATCATTAATTTGATCTCGCTGCCAGACTCAAGAGAGTGTATGTCTCAGCACCAACAGTGGACAATACAGAAAGAGGATGTTTTACAGCATATTAGGCTGCAATATTTCATATCGATATTACCGGTATATACATTGGATATTCGAATAATTTGACATTCGTTTGAATCCACATCGTGTTTTAAAAGGAATATTCAAATGTAATTTTTGGCCAGTTCTTGCAGCACTAGGATAAATAGACTCCATTCCTGCACAATACATTTTTGTATTGTTTTTGTAATTAATTACATCATTCTAATTAATTACATAATTTTTGCAAATCAATTAAATTAAATATCGCTGTAGTTTGTTTCAAATGTTTATACCGAGCTATGAACTTTCTAACATGGATGTCTAACAATGACAATCCTTAAAACATTCCCTAATTGTTTAGACTGTAGAAAAAGTGAACTAATGCATATGTTGTAAGAGTGACGTACGTCTTGAGTCTTAATTAGAGAATGTAGAAGATGATAGACGTAGGCCAAAAACATGGGATTATACGACAACAAAATGTTCTTTTAATTCTGCCAGTCTGACAGGCCTAATGTCATCAAATAGTGGTCTGTGGCTCAGAAAAGCAGAGTAAATAGTGGGCCCTAAACTTAAACAGTAGGGATATCCCTCATTTATCATTATCAGACCACTCAGTATTGGTAAATATACCAGTCTAACCAGTGATCAGACACAGGGGTAAGGGGTTGACACTATGGTGAATATACCAGTCTAACCAGTGATCAGACACAGGGGTAAGGGGTTGACACTATGGTGAATATACCAGTCTAACCAGAGATCAGACACAGGGGTAAGGGGTTGACACTATGGTGAATATACCAGTCTAACCAGTGATCAGACACAGGGGTAAGGGGTTGACACTATGGTGAATATACCAGTCTAACCAGTGATCAGACACAGGGGTAAGGGGTTGATGGTTGAAAACCATTGTTCTAAACCAGTCTCCAGTGAGGTATAGAGCTGTGCAGTCCCGCCCCTTTCATGGCATCTCCCAGAAATGAATTCCCCAATCATTTTTCTCATACAATTTTCCAAAAATGACGATCACACCACTGACAAAGCCATTTCGGGTTGCGACAAATCATGACAACACACACACACACACACACACACACACACACACACACACACACACACACACACACACACACACACACACACACACACACACACACACACACACACACACACACACACAATGTTTTAGGATCATCAAGTAATTTGTAAGAAGAAAAACTAAACAAAAAATGTATCCTGCCGTTTTTGTTTTTACTACTAATTAGATACTCTATGAAAATATTGTGTTAATTGTCTTTTTTTTTTCACGTTGGCTTTGCCCGCAGCGTATTCACCCTTTTATACACCATTTTTGAAAAGTTTATGAGGAATATGAACAGGGAAATTACTTCTGGGCCATGGTCAACATCATGAAGGGGGCGGGACTGCTTAGCTCTATAGTGTAAAAAAGTCACCATTGAGAATATAGTGCAGTGATGGACTTGGCGAAAAAAATCAGCCAAATGGGCCGGACATTTTTAGCGTGATTTGGCCTAGACCGGCCCACCACAACCAGCGCGTGATGGACCTGTTCTACCTGGTATACTTGGTTCACCAGATGTAACTCTTTGAGAGGGTAAACATGAAACCAAATGGACCCGCAAGGGTCCATTTGGTTTCATGTTTACCCTCTCAAAGAGTTAAAATATTCACTTTTAAATATTCATCTTAAAGTCTAATTAGAAAATGTAGAAGATTAATGCTCATTTTAATCTGTATGTTTGACTGGTTTGTTTCCCAAATCCAGCCTGAAATTGTGGACCAAAAAACAAAATAAATATTTAGTTTTTGGGGGTCTGTGGGGCTAAAATGTCATCAAATGGTGGTCCTCCGTGGCTCAAAATTCTGAATGAATAGTGGGGCATGGTTGAAAACCAGTGCTTTTAATCATGTCGTGATACCACCGGCCCCCCTACGGGTTGTGGCCCACCGGGAGACCTCCCTGTATGATACCACCAGCCCCCCTACGGGTCGTGGCCCACCGGGAGACCTCCCTGTACGCCCAATGGTCAATCTGACCCTGTTCAGCTCTATAGTGTAAAAAAGTCACCATTGACTATAGTGTAAAGCAGTGTGCAAAGCAGTCAGTCACCTGTACGTCCCAGCGCGCTCCCTCCATGAAGAGTCCATAGACCAGAGCTCCTTCTCGTGGAGGAGACGTGAAGTCCTCACGGCTCATCTTCTTGGTGACGTCACACTGCAGACACATCCTGTCCAACGGCCACTCGTTCCTGTCCACAACCATAGATATATATAACATCCTGTCCACAACCATAGATATATATATATAACATCCTGTCTAATGGCCACTCGTTCCTGTCCACAACCATAGATATATATAACATCCTGTCCACAACCATAGATATATATATAACATCCTGTCCAACGGCCACTCGTTCCTGTCCACAACCATAGATATATATATATAACATCCTGTCTAATGGCCACTCGTTCCTGTCCACAACCATATAACACACAACTATATAACATCCTGTCTAATGGCCATTCATTCCTGTCCACAACAAGCAAGGATTTCACAGAAGCAGACACTTTTCAAACCTGCCGCTAAAACCTGTCAATAAGAGACAGTGGTGGAATGGGCGAAAAAAAAGAAAAGAAAAAAAAAATGTCCCAGACATTTTTAGCGTGATTTGTCCTAGTCCGTCTCACCTTATACTTGGGTATCTGTATTGACAACTCACTAACTTGGAACACACATGTTGACAGTCTATGTAGCAAATTACAGCAAAGACTGCATTTCCTGCGACGTCTCAGGGTTCATGGTGTAGACCAAAAATTTATGTTAGTGTTTTACCGAGCAGACTTAGAAAGTCTGGTCAGATTTGGCATCACAGTTTGGTTCAGCAATCTCTCAGTGCAACTGAGGTCCAAACTACTCAGGTTGGTACAAACTGCAGGGAAGATCATAGGAGTTAGACAACTCCCCTCCCTGCAGTCTATTTATGAGCAGTCTACATTGAAACAGGCTCAAAAGATTGTCAATGATGCTACCCATGTTTTAAATGGAGAGTTCGTACTTCTACCATCTGGGAGAAGGTATAAAGAACCTAAGTGGAAATACATCAGGTTTAAAAGGTCATTTGTACCAGCGTCAACTAAAATGCTGAATGAGGCTTTGAAACAGTAGCGATCACTTATGACGACCCAGTAGCATTGTGTAATGTTGTGTCACGGTTGTGTCTGTGCTTGTCTTTGATGTTCTATGTATGGCTGTAGTAGGGTGTAAGCCCAAGACAAATTTCCCTCGTGGACAATAAAGTTTACCTTGAACCTTGAACCTTGAACCACAACCAGCGTGTGATGGACGTATTCTACCTGGTATAGTTGATTAAACAGATAACTGTAACTGTAACTGTTTGAGAGCGTAAAATGGCGGCCCCGCATGGGATAAAATCATTAACATTTTTACACTACAGTAAAGAGCTTATTCTATGTGTTTTAAATGTTCAATTCTAGTTATAGAGGGCAAGTACAATGTCTTTATCCATATTTTGTCTCATATGCAGGGTTCCTTTTAAGGGCATTATTGTATTGATATACGCCACCTCCTGGCCGTGGTCTGCATGATGGCGGTGAGGAAGGACTGTGGGTTGAAGAATCCAGCCAGCCACACGGCACTGGGCAGACAGAAGTCCAGGGTCCAGGCCTCCAGCTCCCTGACGCGGGCCAGCAGGTCTGCCAGCCACAGCCCCAGGCCCAGGGCAGAGGGGTAGGCCAGCCGGGACCACCCTGACGGGACGGTGTCCAGGAACATGGAGCTCTGTAGAGCCTCCATGTCCGCGCTCATCGTCAACTCCCCCTGCAGGCGAAGAGGGGGAAACGGCCACGTGTTGAAGATCTACAAGCTCATATCGCGTCACCGAGTGGCGCGATATGAGCTTGTAGATCAGATTTTTTTCTTTAATTGTGACAATGATGATGTGCAAATCTAAGAATATATATTCTATCTGACACCTGACTCTGACTTTAGATTCTAGTTTGTGACTATTTTCTTAGTTTCTGTTTCTGATGCTAGTTTCTGACAGATTCTAGTTCTGAAAAAACTATGCTCTGTCAGTGATGCTCAACATATTTCATGCCAAGGACCACCAGAATTATCTATATTTGGCTGCGGACCACCCATCTGAAAACATGTTGTTCTAGGGATTCTCCAGAGTCAATGATTTTAGTTCAAAATATTTGCTTCCGAAAGAGTATATTCAACAATTTGTATCACATTTTCAAAAAAATTCAAAAAAATATCAGACCTACAAGCTCCCACTCGGTGGCGCGATATGAGCTTGTAGATCTGATATTTTTCAATAGATTGAAATTGAAAATAAGTTGAAAAAAGTGCTCCAGGTGTTATTTTGTGAAAACACTCCTTTATGGCTGTTTCCCCTACCCCAAAATAATAAGCGTATAATGGGGCTAAGGGGTGTTCACCTATATACAGTACATCGCTCCAAAATGCTTTTTTTTTGCTATATATTGTCTCTCCGCCATGTGGACCCTTGCGGGTCCATTTGGTTTCATGTTTACACTCTCAATTAATAAGTCATGTTCATTTTGGTCTTATTTTGATGTTTTGCCTCATTTGTTTGCGAAAATCCATCCTGGAATTGTGAACAAAACGAAATCTTTAGTTTTGGGGTCTGTGGGGTGAAGATGTTGAATAAATAGAGGGCCCTGGTATCAATAAGGTTGAAAACCACTGCTCTAACATGAAGCTTATTGCCTGGTGCGGCTTATAGTCAGGTGCGGCTTATAGTCCGCTAATTCCGCTATGTATCTATGGGCGAAACGGCTGTGTTTGTTCCCCCGTCTCACCTTGAGGCCCAGGCTGAGCTCGCGCAGCGATCGCCTCATCTCCCGCGTCAGCGCGTTCATGCGCTCACACTCCTGCAGCGCCACCACCTGGTAAGGAGTCCTCTCCTCCGCCTTGCCCAGCAGCTCAGCCATGTTGAACGGCTCCGGGAGCTTCTCCACCATCTCCTCCAGCAGCGCTAGAACCTGAACCCAGAACCCACAGGGTTATTACAGGTATGGATTTTTTCATTTTAGTTCGTTTTAATTAGGTTTTTAGGGTGCATTTGCTAGTTTTTATTTAGTTTTTATTTTTGTAAAAAGTTTTAGTTAGTTTTAGTTTAGAGTTACAGTACGCACACTCCGCTCACTTCATGGATCCAGTAAAATAGCGGCTCTTCTGCATAGACTTCTATTGAGAATATATATATATATATATATATATATATATATATATATATATATATATATATATATATATATATATATATATATATATATATATATATATATATATATATATTACATGGCTTGAAAATCAGAAGCCAGCATTCTGGTCACGTGAGCGGTAACATATACTGTAATTCACTATAATTCACCGCTCCGCTCTATATTGGACCGCTGCATAATCAAGGTCCCCAAAGTGCAAACAGCTGTGTTCATATCAATCCGCGCTGCGCTTCCGCATTTAGTTCCAGCACGCCATTAGCGGGTCCATTTGGTTAGCTACAGTGGCGTAGGGAGCAGAGGATGGGCCCTGGTGCAAGAATATTTTGTGGGCCCCTATCTACCATTGCCATAAACGAGCAAATTGTACGCATGTGTGCGCACAAACAGCCACTACAGCTATACTGTATAGACTAACCAACGTGCCTGGCTAGTGGCTACACAATTATTTCATTCATTTTCAATGATCTTGGCCATGAAAACCACACACACACACACACACACACACACACACACACACACACACACACACACACACACACACACACACACACACACACACACACACACACACACAGACACACAGACACACAGACACACACATTTTCAGAACCATAACAACATGGACAGATGCCAAGCTCAATCTCTATCCTCCATCATTACTAATATCTAACAGCTTGCCCTGACCTGGGCTCAAACATGATGTCCCCAAACTATTACATTCACACATTCACTTTATGTCCAACACCAACAAAGCTGGTATGCACTTCCACAGCATAAGCAACAAGCATCAAGAACACAGCACTAGCTCTAGGAAGTGAACGGAGTTTGCGCAACTCCGTCTGTACTCTATAGAGCTGCACGCTGACGCTGACTAGGGGGTTGGTTTTACGTTTATGGTATGGTATTTACCTAGCCAGCAGCAGGCTAGCCAGCAGCAGCAGGCATGACTATATATACAATATACACGTAGTCTAATCTTGGCAAACAAATAATTAAACCAGCCTTTGGTAAGGTTGGTCTTATGGTTCACTGACCACCAGTAGCAGGCTGGTGGGCAGCAGGCTTAAGCAGAGTTTGACACTAACACTTGCCCGGGGCAAGTAAAATAATTGGTGGGGCAAGTGAAGAATGCTACCTGGTTGTCCGATCGGGCAAGTGTGCAACTTAGTGCGCTATAACACAACACGAGATAAATTTGTCTTGAAGGTAGTCATTGCACTCTGCCTCTGTGTCTTTCCCTGCTTTCTAGATATCCACAATTCCAGGCTGGATTTGGGAAACAAAACAGGCAATTTAACTTTCACATCAAAATGACCTAATCTTCTACATTCTCTAGTTGTGTAGACCTGGGGTAATTAAGATGATGAATTTTTAACTCTTGAGAGCCTAAAAATGAAACCAAATGGACCCGCAAGGGTCCATTTGGTTTCATTTTTACGTTCTCAAGAGTTACATCTGCAAAATTTACAATATATTTTAGGGGCAAGTGACCATGAGCTGAGGGCAAGTAGAACCTGACTGCAGAGACTCTGTCCGTGGTGCTGAAATGAGCTTTCTGTTATGGTAGCTGGAGTGACTCTGTCCGTGGTGCTGAAATGAGCTTTCTGTTATGGTAGCTGGTAGTGACTCTGTCCGTGGTGCTGAAATGAGCTTTCTGTTATGGTAGCTGTAGTGACTCTGTCCGTGGTGCTGAAATGTATATTTACTGAAATGTATATTTATTTGCCCCCTATATATTTTAGGGGGCAAGTGACCATGAGCTGAGGGCAAGTAGAACCTGACTTGCACTTGCCCGATGGGCAAGTGCCTCCGAGACCTTAGTGTCAACCCCTGTTAAGCCTATATATACAATAGAAACGTAGTCCAATCTCGGCAAACAAATAATTAAACCAGCCGACGGACGGCATTTATTGGCAATCAAAACAGCGTGTTACCCGTGGCTGTGTCGGATCGGTCTCATCAGAAAGGAGAGAAAGGACAGCGGTGTCATGACTGACGTATTCACTAATGTCAGTCACATCACAGGGCAGTAGAAAACTTAGCTACCGATGACAACATGCACGATGTTAATAGTTGGTAGGCCCAGCCACTCTCAGCGTTTAACCCCCTAACGACCG
Source organism: Benthosema pterotum (assembly GCA_039105355.1). NCBI lineage: Eukaryota > Metazoa > Chordata > Actinopteri > Myctophiformes > Myctophidae > Benthosema > Benthosema pterotum. The sequence continues at coordinate 11,658,433 of CM076971.1, read as the reverse complement.
GCCACAGGTCCATGTAGTCGCAGGGGCCCGCTGTCAGCAGCCTTTCTTTTCTTTTTCCCCCTTCCCTCTCAGTGGGCCCCCAAGGGGGCTGGGCCCCGGTGCACCGCACCGGCGGCACCGGCGATAATTACGCGCCTGGTTAGCTACGTATTTGGTTGTTTACATGCCGTTGCCGTCACCCTCTCAAGGACCACTGGTGGTCCTCGGACCACTGGTTAAAAACCACTGATGTAAGCCATGTAATAAGCGGGATAACACCCTACGGGTTGTGGCCCACCAACGGAGGCCCACCTCCCTGTATGCCCAACGGTCAATCCGACCCTGAGTCAGTACTGTAAGTGAGTGGAGTGAGTTTACCTTGTTGTCGCGGCTGCTGGCGGCCCCCTCCCCCGCCCCCCCGTCCTGGGGCTGCATCTCCAGCACGGTACGGAACAGCTTCTGAGACGTCTGCGTCTGGAAGCCGATCTCAGCGTTGGGGTGAAGGCCGTAGAGGAGGGGAGATTCAGCAGGCAGCGTATCGTCAATGTACTGGAGGGAGAGATGGAAGCATGAATGGACAGTACTGATGGAAGCAGGGGTTGATTAGTAAATGCTTTTATTGTTGTCTCCAACGTAAGGTGGTGACTAGAGTTCTCAAACTCTGCCCGAACCCGACCAGAACCATTGGGGATATTTCCCCAATGGAAATATCCCAAAAATGGAGTCGTCTTATATTCAGGGGCTATACTATTTGACATTCAATGTTCTTTTTTCCATAAATGGGTCTTGAAAAATGAGTCTTATATTCCGGACAATACGGTACTTCCATCAGTACATGGACTGGCAGGGGATGATTAGTGCATGCTTTTATTTTTCATGTATGATAACAGCATCCTGAGGTTAGCAAGGAATATTAACTCGAACACTAGCCATGTTAACATAGCCATGGACATAATAAAAAGGTCCCCGCATTCTGTGTTTCCAAGAAATGGAGGTCTAAAGAAATTGATGATGTCATAGCGGGTAATCCATTAACATGGTGAAATACATGCTTGATGATGTTATCAAGATGTATTTCACCATGTTAATGGGTAAAGCTGCCTCCATATTCATACTTCCCAAATGAATAAAACAATATTTTCAAAATAAATGAAAACGATTGAAAACGAATAGATGAAATTCCACGGCCCTCTCACATATTAGGAGGACAATATCAGTCACCAGAAAAAAGATGGGTTGTTATCGAATAATCTGTCATGGTTAAAATGGAGTTTTAAGTTATAATGGGTTTGTATAGGAAGGGGGTGGGGGAGCTAAAATGAACATCAAATATCTAAATACTGAATGTAGTAACTTATAAATTATCTGGTGTGTTCACATGAGACTGAGTAGACCATAAAAAGTTTTTTTTTTTTTTTTTTTTTTTTAAAGTGGAGTATTCCTTTAAAGGCTCTTTCAGAGTCTGAAATTTCGGTGGCCGAAATGCCGTCCGTCGGCTGGTTTAATTATTTGTTTGCCGAGATTGGACTACGTTTCTATTGTATATATAGGCTTAACAGGGGTTGACACTAAGGTCTCGGAGGCACTTGCCCATCGGGCAAGTGCAAGTCAGGTTCTACTTGCCCTCAGCTCATGGTCACTTGCCCCCTAAAATATATAGGGGGCAAATAAATATACATTTCAGTAAATATACATTTCAGCACCACGGACAGAGTCACTACAGCTACCATAACAGAAAGCTCATTTCAGCACCACGGACAGAGTCACTACCAGCTACCATAACAGAAAGCTCATTTCAGCACCACGGACAGAGTCACTCCAGCTACCATAACAGAAAGCTCATTTCAGCACCACGGACAGAGTCTCTGCAGTCAGGTTCTACTTGCCCTCAGCTCATGGTCACTTGCCCCCTAAAATATATTGTAAATTTTGCAGATGTAACTCTTGAGAACGTAAAAATGAAACCAAATGGACCCTTGCGGGTCCATTTGGTTTCATTTTTAGGCTCTCAAGAGTTAAAAATTCATCATCTTAATTACCCCAGGTCTACACAACTAGAGAATGTAGAAGATTAGGTCATTTTGATGTGAAAGTTAAATTGCCTGTTTTGTTTCCCAAATCCAGCCTGGAATTGTGGATATCTAGAAAGCAGGGAAAGACACAGAGGCAGAGTGCAATGACTACCTTCAAGACAAATTTATCTCGTGTTGTGTTATAGCGCACTAAGTTGCACACTTGCCCGATCGGACAACCAGGTAGCATTCTTCACTTGCCCCACCAATTATTTTACTTGCCCGGGCACCGCTCAGAGCACCGCACCGCGCGCTATTATATAGTCCACTGTCAGCACCGCACCGCGCTGTGGTTTGTTGTGTGTTTTCTTTTTTTTAACCAGCCGTTAAAAACAAGCAACCACCGCGGTGCGGTGCGGTGGTTAGTAAAATCCGAGAGGAGGGCTGGGAGTTGCGGTGGTTGCGGTGGTATGACGTCATATTGTAGGAAACGGTGGTCGCGGTGGTCACCGAAAATCCATCTCTGAATAGGCCTTAAGTCGTCTATGCCTATTTATGGGCAATTGGGCATAACATAAATGAATGTTTTTTACACCATTAAACAAACAAACAGACAGACAGACATACAAAAATATATTTAAAAAAAGCAAACATACAAATGGCAAAACTGGATATAAAAAGGCAGTCAGAAGAACAAGCAAAGACAAAAGGACATCTTTTTGCCATTTTGATAGGCCTGGTTGCTTGTTCCTGTTATACAGAGTAATACCTGGCAACATTTCTGAATTCACTGTGGTTGTAGTTAGCCAAGGTACCACCACTGTTTACAATGCGATGCAAACTTAACGGTTGGAGGCTTTGCTTTTGATTTTGGAAGAATCAAAAGAAGAAGAAGAATTGCACAGGTTTCTCAAGTGTGTTTTTTTTTGTTTGTTTGTTTTGAGTGGAACATACGAGGAAGAGGAAGCTTTGTGAAATGAAAGGCAGTGTTATTGTTACTTTTTTTTTTAGGGGGGGAAGGGGGGATTTTTGCCTTTATTGATAGATGACAAACGGGGAGGAAGCAGCGACGGCTCCAGAAAATCGTGACTGGAGGGCTAATATACAGTACATTTACATAGAAGTCATTCACTTGGGCTTGTTTGGAGGGGGGCTTAGGGGGGCTATCCCTCCCCTCCCCCCCGGGAAGACATTTCGGCGTCGGAACTCGAACCCGCGGCGCGCCGTTAGCCTGGCTCAGCCTCGGTGCTCAGACGGTTTAAGCTTTACCACCAGGTCACATTTCCCGGTGGGCTCTGTCAACTCCTGACAGTGTTGACGACTTGCACTCCGGTCCAACAGCGTTCTGTTTGTCGACGGTTAACTGGGGAGGAGGGAGGTCATCTTCAATTCACCAGTCGTCATCGTCTTCTGGGAGCGGTGCTTCCCTCGCAACGCTTTGGTCTTGGCGGATCTGCGCCAAGAGGGAGGCGTCCATCTGGACCGGTGGTGGTGGAGGTAGCGGAGCAAAGGGCATCTTGGGCGGTGGTAGCGGAAAGATGTACTCCTTGGGAAGATGATCATCAGCGATCACCTCCTGCTGCTCCATCTCCTGCTGCTCCATCTCCTGGTTCTCCTGCTGGTGGTCTTCTGGGTGGGAGTGTTCCATCACGTTCTTCCTTCCACGCCTGCACTGGTAGATGAGGTGGCAGGTGTGTAAGACAACTGCTCCACCCGCAACCAGCGCTGTGGTCGGAACGTTGAAGTTGAACATTGCTGCAGTTAAACTGTCCTTCTCGTTCTTCTGTGGAGACTGAAGACCACTAATGCACGAGTGGGATATGCTGTGGGATATTTATGCACAGGAAAGCGCGTCCGTCTGACATCACGATGATGTGGCGCCACGTCAGCACTACTGTCCATATTTGGAGTTTCTAATCAATCTCGCTCAGGTGCTCGTTGCCCAAATATAGTGACAGCAGGGGAAGCAGCTAAATCAGCTATGCCTATATATGGACTTCTACATTGGCCTGTTCCACATTTGTACCCTCTCAGGAAAATTTTGAAAATGGGCTGAATTCCCCTATAAAGGGGAATTCCACACATTTTCAACATTTTAATATGTCATTAATATATACCTTAGAGATGTTGTGTGGACATAATAAAAAGGTCCCCCCATTCTGTGTTTCCAAGAAATGAGGTCTAAAGAAATTGATGATGTCATAGCGGGTAATCCATTAACATGGTGAAATACATGCTTGATGATGTTATCAAGATGTATTTCACCATGTTAATGGATAACGCCGCCTCCATATTCCCCCCCAAATGAATAAAACAATATTTTCAAAATAAATGAAAACTGTAGATGAAATTCCACGGCCCTCTCACGTATTAGGAGGACAATATCAGTCACCAGAAAAAAGATGGGTTGTTATCGAGTAATCTGTCATGGTTAAAATGGAGTTTTAAGTTATAATGGGTTTGTATAGGAAGGGGGTGGGGGAGCTAAAATGAACATCCAATATCTAAATACTGAATGAAGTAACTTATAAACTGTCTGGTGTGTTCACATGAGACTGAGTAGACCATAAAATTACCAAAGTACCAATTACCACCAAATTACCAATTACCAAGTTTTTTTTTTGAAGTATCCCTTTGGAGTATCCCTTTAAGTCGGCTATGCCTATTTAAGGGCAATTGGGCATATACTGTATATATACAGCCTTTATCCCAGAACACAAATGTATATAAGGATAACCATGCCAAAAGACATAGTTATCTATTCATTGGTGGGTTTTGAGATGAATTTAAATGAACGCAGTGTTCTGTTCTGTTCAAACGCAGTGAGCCCTTTACTATGGAAGCCAGGCAGAATGTGTCTGTCTGTGTGTGTCAAACACTTATGCCTGGCCCAGAACTTCACAAGCTGGCAGACTCCATATAGTGGAGGATGTAATCAACTTTTGAAGTTATGATACAGATATTCAAATACTCAAACAAAGTTTACACTAATGTATAGTATAGTATTCAAACTTCTTCAAGAGGAGCAAGGTGGATTCTGTTCTGATCATGAGTCTGAATAGCTATTCATTCTTGCAGGATACTGGAGATAGCACGTTTATATCCAGTCTAAATGTGTTTTATGGATGCAGGGGACAAGAATATGGGGTGAGGAGGTCTTTGTTGTGGGTCATTCAATCTCTGTACACCCAAATTAAGAGCTGTGTCTGTCTGTTTTGTGAGTTACTGTGTATTGGGCAGTAACTCACAGTCCAAATTTGACACTTGTGTGCATATTTTACCATCAATGTGACGATAATGAGAAAAACATTTTTTTTTTTTTTTTTTTTTTTTTTTTAGCATATAACTATGCACATGCAGCTTTCTGTGTGTTTGTTAAGTGAGTGTTGCTCACTTCAGACAAGTGGAATTAAGCAATGCTATTATTTTATTCACAGACGGAGAGATGGGATCTGATGTATTGCTATATTGGTGGCAGACATTTTAAGTGATTTTAAGTGATTTCAAGTGATACAACTTGTTTTTTGGATATTTTTCCTATAACCCTAGGTATATTTCACCACTGTTGTCATGGCAATGACACGTTTATTGGTTTTCTTTTTATTCAATTGTTTATTCAATTGGATTACTTGGCAACAAAAATGAATTGGATTACTTGACACAGATTTTATTATTATAGCTCTAACAGTAGCTCTAAATGTTGGCAGCCATTTTGAAAACTGTGTATATTTCAGAAAAAAAAGTGATGCAGTTTGTCTCTTTGGATAAATCTTTTCCTCTTACCCTAAGGTACTAGCCTGATTGTCAGACTCTGAGCCATGGCTCACAGAACCCAGCTGAGTGGGCGGGGCCTGTGGGCTGAACCCAGGCTACTAAGGTACTTCCATGCCAAAGAGAATACTAAGGGCACGTTCGGAAATACCACACCGGAGCGCACTCGGCTATTAGTTTGCATTGCTCAGTGTACTCAGTGCGCAATTTCCGAACGCGCCCTAAATGAAAGTTTTAGTGGGTGAGGTGGTATAAAGTTACCCTATTAAAACACATTTTTAATGAAATTTGCATATTTTACCCCTGTTGCCATAGAAATGAAAACAATATTGGGTTTTATAGTCTTGAAATGTATTTTATTGAATTATGCTGTATTGCTGAGAATGGTGGCAGCCATTTTGAAAAATGTGTATATTTCAGAAATGAAAGGTGATGCAGCTTGTCTCTTTGAATAAACGTTTTCCTATCATCCTAAGGTACTTCCATACCAAAGGGGTTCTCTGTATCAAGACTTGAAGTTAACGGCAATTTTCTCGGGGTTAAATCTTCCACTAAAAACCCTGACTGACCTGGTGGTAGCCGTTGTAGTCGCTGCTGGGGGGCAGGGGGACTCACTGACCTGGTGGTATCCGTTGTAGTCGCTGCTGGGGGGCAGGGGGACTCACTGACCTGGTGGTAGCCGTTGTAGTCGCTGCTGGGGGGCAGGGGGACTCACTGACCTGGTGGTATCCGTTGTAGTCGCTGCTGGGGGGCAGGGGGACTCACTGACCTGGTGGTATCCGTTGTAGTCACTGCTGGGGGGCAGAGGGAAGCACTGACCTGGTGGTAGCCGTTGTAGTCGCTGCTGGGGGGCAGGTGGAAGCACTGACCTGGTGGTAGCCGTTGTAGTCACTGCTGGGGGGCAGAGGAAAGCACTGACCTGGTGGTAGCCGTTGTAGTCGCTGCTGGGGGGCAGGTGGAAGCACTGACCTGGTGGTAGCCGTTGTAGTCGCTGCTGGGGGGCAGGTGGAAGCCCGGTGCCAGCCACAGCTCCCCGTCCATCATGTCCGGTCTGATGTACTCTTCCAGGTATGTGTTACACAGGCGGCGGTCCCAGTCGTCAGTGATGTGACCGCCGTACATGATCTCACCGAACAGGTAGCGCAGGTCATCGTACGGCACCTTCGTTCAGCACACAATGAGAGATGGACTGTAAGGGTAAGGGTTTGCTTTGGGTTAGAGCATAACTGGGTATTATGCGGCCCGGGGGACAAATGCAGCCCATTGGCTGACCCTGACCGGCCCGTGGATTTGAGTTTTACATCTCTGGTCTGTATTGTTTAGAATTGCTTCAAAATGTTCTAGTTGATTTAACTTTAAAACATTCTAGTATGATACAAGCAATATAATTTGTGGGGTGAAATGTGTGAATCGCAATGTTACACATCAATTTGGAAGCCTGAATATATCATATCGTATCATGAGGTTAAAGTCAAAGTCAAAGTCAAAGTCAAAGTCGCATGATTTGTCACTACGTTACCGCAGCGAATTTGGTTCTCCGCCTTTGACCCATCACTTGGAGCGGTGAGCTCCAAGGAGCGGTGAGCTGCGGCTTGCCGCGATCTGGAATCATTAGCTGATTTGGACCCCCAATCCATCCCTTTGATGCTGAGTGCCAAGCAGGGAGGCATTGGGTCCCATTTTTAGAGTCTTTGGTATGACCCGACCGGGAATCGAACCCCGGCCTCCCAGTTCCAGGGCGGACACTCTAACCACAAGGCCACTGTTCTGGTAATAAGTGAATAGTCCCACCTCTAGTTGCGACTCGTTAAGACCAGACGGCAAGCTGGTTGTTGGTTGCAATTGGATCTTGCCCAGGGGCGGATCTAGGCATGGGCATGGGGGGGCAATGCCCCCCTAAATGCCCTGACTGTCCCACCAAACACAATGGCATGCAACCCGAGATATTTCAGATTGCTTATATTTAAAAATGATGTGAAACACTACTACTGCTACTAACTAACTACAGCTGTGTCACCACTAAACCAACAGCATTTCATCATTGAAAACAGAAAACTCTCTGAGTCAGACCTTTAGCTTTATGCATGCTGCGTGTCTGTTGCAACTTCAACAACAACTGATGTTATTATTGATGCTTTACTTGCCTAATAAAGGTCTTTTAACCGAAAATGGTATGGGTGCGACTTCATCGCCTGTGGCGGGAAGCGACACGAGCGATGAAGCCACCCCCATAACATTTTCTCTCCCCCCCCCCCCCCCCCCCCAATTGGAAAATGTTACATCCGCCCTGACACGTTGCATGTTCGGGTTACTGCTGTTCTACGTCACATCATTTAGAGCCACGCCCACCCCGGAAGGTTCACTCCCCCCTCAAGGCCACTTTCCAACGTGCGTTAGTCCAGGTTTTCCGTTTTCGCGCAAGGCAAACGAAAATGAAAGCCTGGGTGTCGAGGCTACATCTGTCCCTGATCTCGCCGTCTCTCTTAAAATGCGCACGCACGCGCACACACACACACACACACACACACACACACACACACACACACACACACACACACACACACACACACACACACACACACACACACACACACACACACACACACACACACACACACACAGACACACACAGACACACACACAGACAGACAGACAGACAGACAGACAGACAGACAGACAGACAGACAGACAGACAGACAGACAGACAGACAGACAGACAGACAGACACACACACACACACACGTCCACCCACCTTGGCGTTGGCCTCCAGATAGTTGTACAACACGTTGACAGAGATGGTGAGGTCTCCGGTGTTGAAGGGGTACGAACGGTTCCATCCCTGGGGACCAAACTTCCTCCGCTCAGCCACCACGGCGTGGAAGTAGCACAGAGAGAACAGGATGGCCTTGAACTCCTTCTCCCACGCACACATCTCCAGAGTGTCCTGAGAGTGAACCAACACCACAGCAAATGTTAACACTACACCCATTTTTAAACATTTTACTACAGTGGTATTCAACCTTTTTGATACCAGGGACCACCATTTATTCAGCATTCGAGCCACAGACCACCATTTGATGACATTTTAGCCCCCAAAGACCTAAAACTAAAGAATTCTTTTGGTTTTGTTCACAATTCCAGGCTGGATTTTTGCAAATAAAACAGCAAATAAAACAGTGTAGACTTCTTAACTAAATAGTGCTGATTCAGATTAATATTTAACTATTGAGAGTGTAAAAATGAAACCAAATGGACCCGCAAGGGTCTGTTTGGTTTTATTTTCACACTCTGAAGAGTTACATCTGGTTAACCAACTTTCCGTCATTTAGCCTGGGGACCACCTGGAACCCTCTCAAGGCTCACCTGTTGAAAACCCTGTTTTACTATGTCATTGATGTACCCTCAAGGTGTTGGGTGGACAATGATAAAAAAGTTCCCCCCCATTCTGTGTTCCCAAGAAATGGAGGTCTGAAGAAAACCACTAACATGTTAATGGATTTCTTTAGACGCTTCTTTTTCTGAGAGCGTACAAATGCACCAAATGCACCAAATGAACCCTAATGGGTTCATTTGGTTGCATTTGTACAGTTTTAATTAGTTCTGACATTTTATTTTTTTTTTCTAATTCAGTTAGTTTTAGTTAGTTTTCAGAGCGGGTTTACTAGTTTTTATTTAGAAAAAATAAAAACACAGTGAAAATATTTAGTTTTAGTTAGTTATGGCTTTAGTTTTTTTTTCTTTTTCTGTGCTTTGGTTGTCACGTATAGGATTGAAAAATGTGCCAAAGTTGGAAATGGTTGGTATTCAACCCTTGCTTTGAGTTTCTTAGTAGATTGGAAGATTGAACACATTTTTCCCCCCAGTGTTTATGGAACTCAGTAGTAGATAGAAGATCTAGAAGCATCTCCTCCTCATGCTGGTCACCAACACATTTTGGATTTAAAAGCTTTATAAGAACTAACTAAGGGTATGTTGGGTATAATTTCAGTTAGTTTTAGTTAGCTTTCTGAACCCACATTACAGTTTTAGTTTAGTTACCATTTTTTGCATTCATTTTTAGTTTTAATTAGTTCCAGTTAACTCAAATGTTTTTGGAATTTTAGTTTTTTTTTTTTTTTTAACTTAGTTTTAGTTAAAGGAGTGCTTCGCCGGTGAGGAATGTCTTTAAATGCTGCACAAGGGCATCGAAATATCTGGAAAAAATATATACATGTAAAAAAAAAAAGCCACACGGCGGCGCCAGAGAAAGTATATTCTGTGCTTGCCTTGGGGCTTTCTTCTGCCTCCATTAGTGTTCAGTGCTATGGGAAACGTTTGCCGCCTACGTCACTGTGACGTAGGCGGCAAACAGTCTGGAACCCCCTCCATTGGTGTTCCACTACAGTATGTGCAGAGACACGGACACAGAGGCACGGATGCACGATAGTATAACCATACAGACGAGGTTTAATTTCGGCGAAGTATCCCTTTAACTATTATAACCCTGGCGGGTAGGTATTCCGTAGTAGACAGTACCTGTGTGAAGTTGTCCAGGGCCTTGTGTTGAGCAGGGTGGGGGTACATGGTGGTAGTATGATGTAGTAGGACACTCTACCTGTGTGAAGTTGTCCAGGGCCTTGTGCAGGTTGGCGTGCATGCCGCTGGGCGGCTCGTTGGTGATCTTGATGGCGTTGTCCAGGATGCCCTGGGGGATGATGTGTCCCTCGGGCGTAGAGGCCGGCTCTGCGCTGACAAACACCCTGAAGTCTGGGTGGGGGCCTGCGGACCCTCGCCCTGCTGCTCCAGACGCTTCTCCAGGACCCCCAGCCAGCGGGCAACCAGGTGGATGTTCTGGTGCGGGATGGAGTGGAGGCTTTATTAAATGGGATCCACCATGAATTGCAATTTATTATATAAATGTTGCCCTTTAAAGGGGAAGGGTCATTGATGTACCTTCAAGGTGTTGGGTGGACATGATAAAAAAGTTCCCCCATTCTGTGTTCCCAAGAAATGGAGGTCTGAAGACCACTAACATGGTGAAACATGTTGATGACATCATCACTTTCACCATGTTAATGGATTTCTTTAGACGCTTCTTTTTTCTGAGAGTGTACAAATGGAACCAAATGAACCCATTATGGTTCATTTGGTCGCATTTGTACACTCTTAGAAAAAATAAATTGAAAATGGGTGGAATTCCCCTTTAAGACCTCTTTATACCACTGGTGCCTAAACAACCACTCAAATTATTCATTTTTCATCTGATCTCTGGTTCGCTTAAACCACAGTGGGAGGAGGTGGGGGCTGATCGATGCAGCGCATGTTAATGTGGAGCAAAAGTTAACAGTTTCACCGCATTAGGCACTCACCTAAAAAAATCTAAAAATAAAAAATAAAAAATAAAAAAAAACTCTGGAAACTCGGGTTAATCAGAGATACTGTGAAAGGAGGAGTGGGTAATTCAATTTGTCCCTGAATATAAAGAATCTGAGAGGGAAATCACATATTTCTCATCAACATCTGAGTAACCAAAGCATTTCCCCCCCACCCCAGAAACGTTGAGAACCCCTGTCTTACTTTTTTTTTAATACATTTTTGGGGGTGTAAAAAATACGCCGGAGAGGCTAATAACACAAGAAAGTCGTGGTGGAGGCCCTTTAAAAATGTTCGATAAATGGTGCATTTATATAATTTATATTCAGTAATGGCATTTACTGTATATGCCAGGGGTTTTCAAACAGGTGGTCCGGGGACCACCAGTGGTCCTTGAGATGGTTCCAGGTGGTCCCCAGGCTAAATGATGGAAAGTTGATTAACCAGATGTAACTCCTGAGAGTGTAGAAATGAAACCAAATGGACCCTTGCAGGTCCAATTGGTTTCATTTTTACACTCTCAAGAGTTAAAATATTCATCATGTGAATTAGCACCGCCTAATTAAGAAGTCTACACTGTTTTGTTTGCAAAATCCAGCCCTGATTTGTGGACAAAACCAAAATAATTCTTTAGGTTTTGGTCTTTGGGGTGAAAATGTAATCGAATGGTGGTCCGTGGCCAATGTTGAATGGTGGTCCCTGGTGTCAAAAAGGTTGAAAACCCCTGGTATATGCCATTATCTAAGGTGCTATACGTGTGTGTGCGTGTGTGTGTGTGTGTGTGTGTGTGTGTGCGCGTGTGCATGCACGTACGTGTGTGTGTGTGTGTGTGTGTTGCTCAATATCTGTGATAATAGGCAGCCGTCACATATGGAGAAGACGCTGCTTCCTGTATCCTTAGACTGATCAGGCATATCAGTGAGGTTCTGTGCTTGTATGTGCATCTATCACTATTTATGTTCAAGAATTTCTGTTGTAAAATGTGAACATAAATAAATGTATCAAATGTGTGCATGCGCGTACGTGTGTGTGTGTGTGTGTGTGTGTGTGTGTGCGCGCGCGCGTGTGCATGCACGTACGTGTGTGTGTGTGTGTGTGTGTGTGTGTGCGCGTGTGTGCATGCGCGTACGTGTGTGTGTGTGTGTGTGTGTGTGTGCGCGCGTGCGTGCGTATGTGTACCTGCAGTATGACCCAGTGTCCCTCCTTTGCAGCCAGCTCCAGAGCCTGTTCAGCGATGACCTCTTGACCTTGGCCCAGAGACACGTTGTGGAAGTTCCTGTTGTCAAACGTGAAGCCCAACTTCCTGCCTGGTTACAAACACACACACAGACAGGGGAGGATTATCCAATGGGCACGTTGGGCCCAGGCCCAGGGGCCCCTGAGCTTGAGTTCCCACGTGATCACTAAGAGACTCAAGCTCAGCCCATCATGATACGGTACATTACTGCAAGTGTGTAAACATTTTGCATTTATTTGGCTTAGTTATTTTTGGTGTTTATTATTTTCAACCAATCCCATGCTGTAAATCCTGCTGAAATGCCGGTGCGCCACGCCTGGGTGAAAAATGCCAAATGGAAACCAAATGGACCCTTGCGGGTCCATTTGGTTTCATGTTTACACTCTCAAGAGTTAAAATATGCATCATCTGAATTAGCCCAAGTCTACACAACTAGAGAATGTAGAAGATTAATGGTCATTTTGATCTGTACTGTATGTTTGACTGTTTTGTTTCCCAAATCCAGCCTGGAATTGTGGATAAAAACAAAAGAAATCTTTAGCTTTGGGGTCTGTGGGGCTAAAATGTCCTTTTTTTGTTCATTTTTATTTTTTTCTGAAAAATATCATAATGGCTCTATGCATGCGGGCCAGAGATCGTGAGCGGAGCGGAGCGCGAGCGGAGCGGGGAGTGGAGCGGGTGGATTTTTAAGTGAGCGCTGGAGAGCTGAGCGCGTTTTCAAATGGGTCGGAGAGCGTTCTGGAGCGGGAATTATCCTCCGCTCCAGCCCGCTCCAAGCCGTTCAGTCCAGACAACGGCACACGTGTTCAGTAGCACAGCATAAACGTGTGGTTGTGGTTCAGATGGCGACTATAGGCCTACAGTGCCAGCAACACGATCAAGACATTTAAAATCCTCTCCGAGGTGCGGGAGGAAGGAGGAGATGATGATCATGATGGAAATTGGAAAAAAGAAAAAGTAAGCTGACTGTCTTGCTGTCTATCTTGCCTTAGATGCGTCACCTCGCTATTTATTTTGAAGCACTGCACATCATAACGGCAATTTGAGCGCAGCGACCCCCCCAATGATGTCCAATTCCCCCACAGTGTAACATCATCAATAACCTATTATCCCGTATGGCATTTTGGAAACGAAATAGCGCGGCATAAGATTATTCGCCGCACCTGTCTGGGTTAATATAGACAGTAGTGTAACTGCACATTTAACTCCTGTCTTAAATGTTTATGCTGTGAGGGGGGCAAATGGATGTAATCGACACATTTGGAATGTCGACGAATCGCGGCCCAGTGTCAAAATGTTGTCGATTTTTTTTTTTTTTTTTTTTAGCCCGCGGCGCCCACGGGACCCAACGCAAAATGTTGCCATACGGCTCACAACGCAGCCGTGTGCATGTGTTCTGAGAGAATCAATGTCAACTTAGGCTACTGTCACTGTGTAGCCTAACTTTTGCAGTGTTTTATCAAAGATATAATCCATAACGCGGAGGGGAAAGAATGTCCGAGGTCGCCTTCGTTCTTGCTTTCCTTTTTTCTTTTTTTCGGCGCATTTACAGAGCCGGATAAAAGGCTGCGCGCAGGGGGGGAATGCCCCCCTAAACGCCCTAAATGTAACTCTGTTCTCATATAAGGTTTTCGCCTGCCCCCCCGAATTGTGAAACCTTATATCCGGGTCTGACAAAAGCCGGCGAAGAGAGAGAGAGAGAGAGAGAAAAGAAAATCTTCCGAGTTTGAGCGCAGGCCCCGCTTCAAAGACTAAAGCTTTGGAGGTCGCGATTTGACAAGAAAGCAGTGACATGTTCACAACGTCGGTGGTGAACTTTAGGTGTTTGTGATGTGCCGTGGTTCCAAAAAATAAGCAAATAAGCAATCATAGCCGTTTGTTTGAGACAGACTGTGGGGGAAGGAGGAGGAGTATAGGAGGACGCAGCACAGACGCGCACAGCACAGACATTGATAGTAGCCTAATGCCCGAAAGCAGCCTAATACCCGACAAAGAAAAAGCAGCAGCCTTTTTTTTTCCAGCCGTCAAATTTTGCTCCTGAGCGGGCCGGGCTGAGCGGAGCGCGGAGCGCGGAGCTGCCCAAATGAATATGAGCGCGGAGCGGAGCGGGAGCGGTCTGGGAGGGGGTCCACGGGAGCGGATTGCGAGCGGGACCAAATACGTCGAGAGCGATGAGCGGAATTCTCGGCCGCTCCGCTCCGCTCACGAACTCTGATGCGGGCGTCTCTGACGTTTACAACAAACCAATCCGTTTGAAAATCGGTTAAGAAAATAAGCGAGTTATCGTCATTTAATAAGTATATGCTTATAGACACTCTCACAACATGGCTGCCACGTAACAACGTCACTCCCCATTGGCCAGCAGTGCGGGCGAGCCATCTAGCTTTCTTATACTGTATACAGGGCTTGACACTAACACTTGCCCGCTTGCCCGGGGCAAGTGAAAAAAATGGTGGGGCAAGTGAAGACTGCTACCTGGTTGCCTGATCGGGCAAGACCTCTGTGTCTTTCCCTGCTTTCTAGATATCCACAATTCCAGGCTGGATTTGGGAGACAAAACACGCAAATTAACATACACATCAAAATGACCTAATCTTCTACATTCTCTAGTTGTGTAGACCTTGGCTAATTAAGGTGATGAATTTTAACTCTGTAAAATTCATCATCAGTGTAAAAATGAGTTACATCTGGTTAACCAACTTAACTGGCGACCACCTGGAACCCTCTCAGGGACCACTGGTGGTCCCCGGACCACCTGTTGAAAACCCCTGGTTTAAAGCACCCAAGTAGGAAGTAAACTTAAATGCAAAATTTACAATATATTTTTGGGGGGGGCAATTGACCATGACCTGAGGGCAAGTAGAACCTGATTTGCACTTGCCCGATGGGCAAGTGCCTCAGAGACCTTAGTGTCAACCCCTGTACTGTATATATCTCTGGTTCCGGGGACCCCCTGGGCTGTACCATGTTTCTCCACGTCCTTCAGAGGGTCCACTCCAGGAGACAGGATGAAGAACATGGGCGTGGCCGGCCCTGACTCCTCATAGGACACCGCAAAGTCCACCGACCGACCAATCACGTACTTGCTTCCCAGGTTCTCCTCCACAAAGTCTCTGTGTGGGTCAAAAAAACAAAACAAAAAAAAGCACTTAAATGGAAAACTAATGTATTTTGTGAAATGGGAACTCCTTTTACAGTAGTTATTCATAATTGACAGTTAAATTGTAGCAGGATCTGTGGTTGTCTTCATTTATACTGTAGGTAGTAACACCATAATGCAGGGCTGCCCAAAAGGACACAGGCCATGCAGGTAGATCACATGACAGTCCCCCCAACACTTGGACCCTTATACATCTGTAACTCTTGAGAGCGTTAAAATGAAACCTTACGGGTCCATTTGGTTTCATTTTACCGGTTACATATTTACATCCTCAAAGAGTTACATCTGGTTACATCTGGTTAACCAACTTTCCATCATTTAGCCTGGGGACCACCTGGGACCCTCTTAGGGACCCCTGGTGGTCCCCGGACCCCCTGTACTAACTGACCGGACAGCGTAGGTCATGCGGTCGGGTCTCAGGGCTCTCATCATGCACAGCCTCTGCAGAGAGCTCTTGTTCTTCCACTCCTGAGGAAACTTCTCCTTCTCTGGACACTTGGACTCCACAAACTTCTTCCAGCGTTTGGCCGATCCCTCAATGTCCCTGTCCAGGTGCTGGAACTGTTCCATGAGGGAGAGGGACTGGAGAGGAGAGGAGAAGAGGAGAGAGGATGTCATAGATATATACTGTATATAAGAAAGCTAGGTGTCTTGAGGCAGAGCCTCTGACGTTGTTCACGGCGGCCATCTTGTGAGAGGACTAAATACACTATGCTCTATGGCAGCCCAAACAAAAACAGCTAGAACTCGCTCAAAACTTGACGGATTTACAAACGGATTGCATTATTATGAACGTTATCGACATATGATGCGGACGTCTCTAACGTTTACAACAAACCAATCCGTTTGAAAAACGGTATATATCGGTAAAGTATATGCTCATAGACACAATGTCAAAAGATGGCCGCTACGACGTCACTCCCCATCGGCCAGCAGCGCGGGCGAGACATCTAGCTTTCTTTTATATATATATATATATATATATATATATATATATATATATATATATATATATATATATATATATATATATATATATATATATATATATATATCTATGGTATGTCATCTGTGAACTCTTGAAAATGGCGCCTTTCATATGATCCCCATATGAGAGAACAAAGCAAATTGTGTATGAATGGTGTGATCTATGAGGTTAAGTAATGGTACATTTACTGTTCCTGTCACATGACCTCGCTCCAGCAGTACAACTAATGTAATGCATTAAACTACTGCATATTTTCTCCTCCTGTGGTCCATCCCGTCTGTTTTACGGTCCTTCATTTCACCAGTGGGGGTCGCCATTGTCATTACAAACAGAACGGTGTGTTTACATCGATATTTCACGTTAAAGTAATGGCTAATCATGGAACGTTCCGTACTATGTTCTATACAACAGATCTACTGTGACGTCATCACTATGAGACCATGTGACAGGCACAGTACAATGGCGGCCCCCATGGGATAAAAACATTAACTATTTTTTTTTTTTAACTAGAGCTTATTCTATGTATTTTAAATGTTCAATTCTAGTTATAGAGGGCAAGTATAATGTATTATCCATATTTATCGCATTAGGCAGGGCTCCATGTTGATCTATGACTGTACAACCATACGTTATTATGTGAAGTGTATAAAAACATATTGAGCTAGTGCTTAATCTGCATTGCCTTTACAGACAATGTTTAATAAATGCTAACCGAATCCCGAATCCATAAAAAAATCTGATTAAATCTGTTTAAACCATTCAAGTTGATTTAACATATGTTTATACATGGGATACAAGACAGAACAGTTACTCCATGGTGTGCTACAAGATCGCACAGCACAACACACACAATTTGACGTGTCCTGATGCCTTTGTCAGTGTTGTACTGAGAAAACCTAAAGCCCTGACACCCAGGATGGTCATCCATAATTATGCCCCCCCCAGGAGTGGTCAGACATACCTTTATGCCCCCCCAGGAGTGGTCAGACATACCTTTATGCCCCCCCAGGAGTGGTCAGACATACCTTTATGCCCCCCCAGGAGTGGTCAGACATACCTTTATGCCTCCCCAGGAGTGGTCAGACATACCTTTATGCCTCTCCAGGAGTGGTCAGACATACCTTTATGCCTCTCCAGGAGTGGTCAGACATACCTTTATGCCTCTCCAGGAGTGGTCAGACATACCTTTATGCCTCCCCAGGAGTGGTCAGACATACCTTTATGCCTCCCCAGGAGTGGTCAGACATACCTTTATGCCTCCCCAGGAGTGGTCAGACATACCTTTATGCCTCCCCAGGAGTGGTCAGACAGGAAGTCCACAGGTGAGGTCACCCCTGGCTGGACAGGATACCTCAGCAGGAAGTCTAGCTCTTCAGGGTTGATCTGTTTGTTAGCCAGGAGGATCTGCAGCAGAGGACACACGTCAATTACACACATGAAGCCTTATGAATTCATTCATACGTGTAAAGTCTATATAAAATGCTATTTTAGTTACATAAGCTGAGCCTACTAGGACCTTACCTGTTTGAATATATGAACACCAAAATATGTACAGTGGATATTGTGATAGAATAGGTCACATTATCCTGCATTATTAATCAACAATTTGTTGATTTGAAAAACAAAAAAAAGCCTAAGTTAATCTCCCGTTAATGTTATGGTCAGTGACCGTGTGAAAGGTCAGAGCGATTGGTGCAGCCAGTGAGAATTTACGGCGGTTTCAGACATTCATTCATTCATTCATTCCTTATTCATAGTATGGATATGCCTGCACCTGTTGGAGGCCTGAGGCCAGGGCAGGTACTACAGCAAGCACAACGAGCTAAGATGGCGTTTGAAGAGGCGTGTTTTCAAACTGTGGCTCAAACCCTAGGCGTAACCAGTGCGGGCACAGAGCATATCCGTTGTTTCCCCCATAGATATACATATACACAGTATATATAAGAAAGCTAGATGGCTTGAGGCAGCCATCTTGTGAGAGGACTAAATACACTATGCTCTATAGCAGCCCAAACAAAAACAGCTATAACTTGCTCAAAACTTGACGGATTTACAAACGGATTGCATTAATATGAACGTTATCAACATGGCTATGATTTTTGCTTTAAAAAAAAATCATATAACAGCTCTATGTATACGGCCGTCTCTGACGTTTACAACAAACAAATCCATTTGAAAATCAGTTGAAAAATAAGCGAGTTATCGTCATTTAAAAAGTATATGCTCATAGATCACAATGTTATGCTACACTCTCACAAGATGGCCGCCACGTAACAACGTCACTCCCCATTGGCCAGCAGCGTGGGCAAGCCATCTAGCCTTCTTATATATATCTATGGTTTCCCCTGCATGCCGCTGGTCATATGGGCGGTCCAGGTGCTCTTCCTCCTCACCTGGAAGGCCAGCTGAGCGCTGTAGGTGAGCTTGTCGGCCTCAAACAGCCCCCTGGTGGTGTAGTTGAAGACGCAGGACGTGATGCTGTCCATCAGGTTGGACACGCGTTGGCTCAGGACCTCGTCGGGCGTGGCCTTCTGGACGGCTTTCTGGAACACCACGCTGAACGCCTGGACACACGCACACACCAGACAATTGCACGAGTCCCTCCGAGCCGAGTCTCAAGCAAGCGCAAGTCATTTGGTCCCAAGTCTCAAGCAAGTCAAGTTTTTTTTAGGTTGTGGGCGAGTCAAGTCGAGTCGAGTCCACACAGTTGGGCAAGTCAAGTCGAGTCAAGTCGCATGGTTGTTTCGAGTCGCGTCGAGTCACAATGTTTTCAAGTCGAGTCACTGGTTTTCAAGTCAAGTCACAGGTTACAACTTCCTACGGTCAAATGTAAAAAAATATCAGTTTTATCAGTTATCAGTTTTGTTGCAGTGTGTAACTTGAATTATATGAATGAAAGAAAAAATGTATTAATAGAGATGAGAGTTACAGTACAATTGTGCTTGTGTAGCACATAGGTGTAGCATTTTGTAGAGCAGGCATACCTGCACGCACACGGATCATTAATTTAACATAGTGTTCATTTTTCATCAGGCACTAAGTTAGCTACCTACTCGTGTAGCCTACTACACGTAGTGTTGCCAACTGCCAAAATCCAAAATGCACTAGTGGCACTTCCAAAACGCACTACAAGGAGCTAGAGCAGTGGTTTTCAACCCAGCTCACTATAAAAGCACTAGATGAATATCTAGTGAATATCACCTTGAGTTTTTCAATCATTTTGGCGCTAGGAGGGGGTCTGGAAAAAAAGCTAAATATAGTGTCAAATGCGTGAAGTTGGCAACACAATGACTACACGAGTATACGTGCATTTGTTTTGATGGGATGGGGTCCTTCGGAGAGCAGAGCTGGCAAAATAATAACTGGACTAAATAAAACTATTTAGCGAGAAGAACGTACCGGTGGAACGGGAAGGAATGAATAACTATTTTAGGTGGAGGTTGCGTGGAGTGAGGTTTTAACCCCAACAACTGGATACATGTTATGAGAAGTGAGAATTCTGGAAGATGGATTGCTGCCTTTCTATTTTCTATTATGGATGGATTATTTATGCAGCCAGTCACATACAGGAGCCCAAATCAGCGTTCGTGACAGTGGTGAGTGATATTGTTTTGTTTGGGCAATGTTCAAAACACGATCAACCGACATTGCAGTATCCCACACACGCTTCTACTACTGTTAGCTTTAGTTATATTATGTTTCACTAGTTCGTGCGTCTTCAAATGGCGGATAAAGTTTGATGTGGTTCCTTCCTTGTCGGTGATTTTAGCGTTGCATGTATACATGCAGCCATCCTCCGTTTCACAATCAGAATGGAAGTTTTTAAAAGCAAATTTGACAACCTTTGGTGATTGTGCAGACGAGGACGAGGTTGTTGAAGAACGCTCAGGAGTAGCAGCAGTCGCCATTGTTTGTTTCTGTGTGTGGTGTAGTGTGGCTGCTGTGGCATATGGCCTGATCAGAGTCTTTTGTGCTTGCGCTCTACATGCCTGTCTCCAATCACTGAATCAATAAACGCGTGAACCTATAGCATGGCGTTCATTAGAATTACTGAAATAGACAGTTGGAGAGTTGTGGAAACTGGGAAGTAGTAGTACTGCAAACTCCGTTCACTTCAGGGCTACATGGACTTCTATCGAATGGTGACAACCGGAAGTTACTAAAGCATTGGAGTCTATGGGCTCGCGCGAGCACATGAATCACGTGACTAGGCTGTTTTCTGACCCCTCAATGTCGCAAGTCTTGTACTAGATCTAGATGGCAATGGCGTTCACCACCGCTCCGCTCCCGTCAGTGGTTCAGACCGTGGGTCGGGACCCCCGCAAATAGGTGATCGTGTTAGCTCCCTGACTGGTTCATTTGGTTTCATTTGCACACCATTGCCTCCCGGCAATGGTGACTCGGACGATGACTCGGACGAGTCGCCAAGTCAGGTTGTCTCAAGTCAAGTCCGAGTCTCAAGTATTTTACCTACAAGTCCCAAGCGAGTCCAAGTCGCCAAAAATGTGACTTGTACTCGACTTGAGTCGAGTCAATACGACTCGAGTCCAATTGTCTGGCACACAGACTTTATTTTTTATTCTAAGGCAATAATTGTTTTCACAAGGTTCTTTTCACGGTTTTGCCTTTCTAATTCTTGTCTTTTGTTACTTTGCATTAACATTTACAATTCCTTTTACAAATGCCATCCTTTCTCACTGACAACAACGTTCTGTTAACGGACAATCCACTGTCTTGTCAATGGCATGACATGATGTGAGTGACTGTATCTGTATGAGGACACCATACGAAACAATGTTGATGATCCAATGTGGTGTTAGTTCCTCCTTCTCATACCTTCAGAGAGAACTGGTACATGGGGTGGATGTTGTCTCATCTACCTTCAGAGAGAACTGGTACATGGGGTGGATGTTGTCTCATATACCTTCAGAGAGAACTGGTACATGGGGTGGATGTTGTCTCATATACCTTCAGAGAGAACTGGTACATGGGGTGGATGTTGTCTCATATACCTTCAGAGAGAACTGGTACATGGGGTGGATGTTGTCTCATCTACCTTCAGAGAGAACTGGTACATGGGGTGGATGTTGTCTCATATACCTTCAGAGAGAACTGGTACATGGGGTGGATGTTGTCTCATATACCTTCAGAGAGAACTGGTACATGGGGTGGATGTTGTCTCCTACCTTCAGAGAGAACTGGTACATGGGGTGGATGTTGTGGAGGTCGTCCATGATGAAGTAAAGCAGGGAGGCGCGGGCGGCGGCCGGTCGGTACAGCTCTCTGGCCTCGTTGATCTGGGCCTCCGTCACCTTGGCTTCTTTTACCTGCAGCACCGTCCACACAGTTAGCACTGGCATGGGTTATTATACCAGTGGTTTTCAACCTTTTTCACACCAGGGCCCACTATTTATTATTCAGCATCTGAGCCAACGGACCACCATCTGATGACATTTTAGCCCCTACAGACCCCAAAACTAAAGATTTTTTTTGCTTCTGTCCACAATTCCAGGCTAGATACAAAACAGTCAAAACATACAGGGAATAATGACCATTAATCTTCTACATTCTCTAGCTGTGTAGACTTGTGCTAACATGGCCGCGGGAAGATATTTACAGTAGGGGGTGCTGGACGTTCAATATGGGGTGCTGCAAGATGCGCACACACGCAAAATGTGTGTGAATGCACATTGTGCATGCACATTTTCATGCATTTACACACTGAAAAGTGGCTTTTATCTTCCCTCTCCACATGCATGAGCTAACTGACAGCCTCTGATACAACAATAGAGCATATGTATAAGGCCTATTAACAGGAATCTGTTTTGATTAAAATCACTAGTATTTTCCTCCTCCTGTTCAAGGGGGGGGCTGTGTCTGAAAAAAGGGGGTGCTCAAGCCCCCCCAGCACCCCTACTTCCCTCAGCCATGTGTGCTAATTGACATGATGAATATTTGAACTTTTGAGAATTTAACCTTTTAAACTTTTGATACTGTAAAAATGAAACCAAATGGACCCACAAGGGTCCATTTGGTTTCATTTTTACGCTCTCAAAGAGTTACAGTTATCTGGTTAACCAACTTTCCATCATTTGGCCTGGCGACCACCTGGAATCCTCTCAGGGACCACTGTTGGCGGTCCCCGGACCACCTCTGGCTCAGCCCCTGTCTCTGAATGGTAAAGGGTGAACAGAAGAAGGCTCTGACCTTCTCCTGGATGTCTGCGGCGGTACGCTTGGTGGTCTCCAGGTTCTCCACCAGCTCTGTGTCTCCCAGGAAGTTCCCTGAGGCGGAGGACAGACGAGACAGCAGGTTGTCCTCCAGGGTCTTCAGGGTGATCTTAAAACCGTTCTGCTGCTTCGTCAGGTTGGACTGGAACACGCACAGACGCACACGCACACAAAGTCAAAGTCGTCAGATTAGACACTCACCTTACGTAACCCTTTGTGTCCTGAACGCGTTTTGGTGTTTTATCTGTTGAAAAATAGCAGATCAACAAGCTCATGTCGCGCCACCGAGTGGCGCGACATGAGCTTGTTGTTCTGCTATTTTTGAAAAATTGTGAAAATGAGCTGCAAATCTCTGAATACATTATTTCGGAAGCAAACATTTTTAACTCAAATTTTCGCTTCTGGGGGATCCCTAGAACAACATGTTTTCAGATGGAGGTCCACAGCCAAATATGGATAATTCTGGTGGTCCTTGGCTTGAAATATGTTAGCATCACAGACACAGGAACACAGATTTTTCAGAAAAACTAGAATCTAGTGCCAGAAACTATAGAAACTAGAGTAAAAAAAACTCGATTCTAGTGTCAGAAACTAGATTCTAGTGTCAATAACTAGATTATAGTGTCGGAACTGTAGAATCTAGCGTCAAAAGCTAGAATGTTGCTGCAGCTATAATCAGGTGTCAGGAACTACTGTATAATCTGGTGTCAGAAAGTCAAATCGAGGCTCAGGACACAATGGGGTAAATTAGTTCTCCACTTGGAGCGGTGAGCTGCAGCATGCGCCGCGCTGGGAATCATTAGTTGAGTTGACCCTTTGATGCTGAGTGCTAAGCAGGGAGGCATTGGGTCCCATTTTTACAGGGGAATCGAAGCCCGGTCTCCCAGTTTCAGGGCGGACACTCTAACCACAGGGACATTGTCTGGTATGTCTGTTTGTTAGTTTTTATTTAGTTTTTATTTTTGTAAAAAGTTTTAGTTTTAGTTAGTTCTAGTTTAGTTTTAGTTTTCGTTTCAATTTTCTTCATAGCATATTTTTATTGTACATTGTTTGGTATCATGTGGTACCATATGGTGCTGAAAACTGCCATAAAAAAAGGTAATAAAAAGTATATATTATACTGTAAATGTCTGAAAGTCATATACATGCAAAGTCATATACAAAATCATATGATAAAAAACCCCCGAAAACTTAGGGTATTTTGAGTATGATTTCAGTTAGTTTTAGTTAGTTTTGTGAACACGCAATGCAGTTATAGTTTAGTTATATATTTTTTTGTTTTTTTGTTTTTGCAGTTTTTATGTAGTTTCAGTTAACATATATATTTTTAAAATTTTAGTTCTCATTTTGTTCATTAGTTTTAGTTAACTAGATGCAGACAGGCCAGACCTTGAGTTCCTCCAGGTCAGGTCTCTCCATGCTGACCACAGAGGCCAGCAGCTGCTCCTCCAGCCCGTCCCGTGTCACGGTGAAGTTGACCAGGGTGCACTGGGCCTGGAGCTCAGGCTGGTAGTGAGGACTGGCCAGCTTGGTGTGCAGGATGAGGCGGAACGCTGGGTTGTACTCACACTCCTTGTCTCCCATCTTGATGTACCTGGGGGTGATGGTGGAGGGGAAAATATTAACCCTTTGTGCACTGAAAGCGTTTTGTTGTTTTAGCTGTTGAAAAATAGCAGATCTACAAGCTCATATCGCGCCACCGAGTGGCGCGATATGAGCTTGTAGTTCTGCTATTTTTGAAGAAAATGTGAAAATGTGGTGCAAATCTTTGAATACATTATTTTGGAAGCATTCGGAAACATTTTAACTCAAGTCTTTGATTCTGGGCGATCCCTAGAACATGTTTTTAGATGAGGTTCTGCAGCTAAATAATAGATATTTCTGGGGGTCCTTCCTATGAAATATGTCAAGCATCACTGACACAGAAAGAGATTTTTCCCGAAAAACTAGAATCTCGCGCCAGGGACTAGAATTTAGTGTCACAAACTAGAATTTAGTGTCATGGACTAGAATCTAGTTTTGGGAACTAGAATCTACCGTGGGGGACTAGAATCTGGCATCAGGAACTAGAATCTAGCATCAGAAACTACAATCTGATCAGGACACATTCTAATTAGGGGTGGGACGGTTCACTTATCCCACGGTTCGGTTCGTAGCTCGGTATGGGGTAGGGTTTAATATTTTTCCGGAATTTGGCCCATTTTACATCCCGGGATTTTGCCGACGATCTCCCGGGCCCTCCCGGGAATTTCCCGTAAAAAAAAAAGATAGAAAAAAGTCCCCCTAAAATGCTTTTATATGTAGATACTTAATATTCTCAATGGAATAGTGATGTTTTATTGTTTTAAACGTTTCATTTGACCAAAATACGAGCATTATCAAATACAAATATTAATAATGTAGCACACAAAACACGCATAATAATTGTATTAGGTTGGTGACATCGCTGAAATATTTGGTGTCGTTGGTTAATGATAAATTAATTGCAGCTGTGCGTGTAATCGGCTATAGGCCTACAGGTTTTAGTTGCTGTCTGACATGACATGCATGGAATATAATGCACATTATATAATTTATTTTGAAGAGGATACAGTATATTATTGTCTAATCTCGGTGGACATAGGATTATTGGTCTGCATGCCTGCCTGTCAGAGTGAGGTGGAGAGATGCTGCTCTGTGGCGTTTTTTGCAGGTAAAAAAAAAGGTAGGCTGTTGTAAGTTGTTGAACATTGCCAATTGGCCGTATGATGCACACAACAAAAAACAAAAAGTTGTAGAACAGAGACAATCTGTCGCGGGGAAAATAAACTCAGATTCGATAGCCGGCGGTGGCCAACCCGCGGCTCGCCGCCGTTGTACCGTTTCGTGTGGCGTTTGGTGTTGGTGGTGAAAGGAACGGTGCTCGCCGCCGTTGTGCCGTTTGGTGTTGGTGGTGAAAGGAATGGTGCGCGCCACCGTTGGATTTAGACCATGCGTCGCCAATATTGCGTCCCGCAGGCACCGCGACGCTCCCATTCACGTAGCCTTCCTACAGTCTAATTATGCAAGGGTTATATTTGGTATTTGACCACTCATAGATATGTGAAAAAACGCGATCTGTGTGGGAAAATTAAGAAAGAAATGATAACCTCCGGGAAGACGGGTCCCGAAGGCATTCCCGGGAGGGAAAGTAAGTCCGTTGTACCCGGGCTTCCCGGGAATCCGGGATCCCGGCATTAAACCCTAGTATGGGGGCCACGGTTTCGGTTGGGTTTCGGTACGTTTTGCTTTTTTAAAAATAAATAAAATGCAAAATATTCTTTTATTTTGTTCATAAGCAAATTGAATGTGATATAAAAATAAATCAAGATTTTCAAAACATCAAACAACCTTGTATTGTAAACTCAAATGTTAAGGTAGACTAAAAACAATCCCTATTCAGACATATTCCAGTAGGCCTATCTTTTTCCTTTTCATTATTTACAGAAGAAAAAACTTGCTATTTGTGCATCATTATTAGGCTATTTTCAAGGAGAATATAAAATACCTAGGCTAATAAAATGAATGCATGTTTCAGTTAAGTATCAGTGGTAGCATGCAGACGAAGTCAAATTAGTTCAGTTTACAAGACAATATCTGCTTTATTAATACGGATATTATCCATACTATAATTAAGGAAATGTTGTGGTTCATTAGCGCGTATTGAACCTTGGACCTCGTATTGAACGGTTCATTTTTTTCGGTGAATTGTCCCACCCCTAATTCTAATATGTCATTAGCACACCCTAGATGTGCTGGGTGGACATGATTAAAAAAAGTTCCCCCATTCTGTGTTTCTCAAGAAATGGAGGCCTGAAGAAAACCACTAACATGGTGAAACATCTTGATGACATCATCAAGATGTATTTTCACCATGTTAATGGATTTCTTTAGACTCCTTTTTTTCAAATGGATACAAATGGATCCAAACTGTGAAACCTCGATTTCCATTCATTGTGCAGCCCTATATAAATCTCACCTGCCCTTCTTGATGGTCTCGCGGCCCAGCAGGGGTCCCAGGACGGGGTCCACGCTCTCCTCCAGGTTCTCTATCAGGACCACGTCTCCACTGGCCATGGCCCTCTCTATGGCATCCAGGTACCTGCCCATCAGAACCAAGAACCAATCAACTGTAGATCAGGGGGTTTCAACAGGTGGTAAAATGAGCGGTAAAATGAAACCAAATGGACCCGTGAGGGTCCGTTTGGTTTCATTTTAACACTCTCAAGAGTTAAATTATATTTAAACATCTGAATTACTGAATTACTCAAAAATCTAAACAATTAGACAATTTAAAAGAATTGTTATTTTGGCCAACGTTTTGCCAGTTATCTCTCCTAAATTGTGAACAAAAACTTCAAAATCCTTGATTTTGGGTCCGAGAGCTTAAACTCAACATCAAATGGTGGTCCTCCGTGGCTGAAATGCTGAACAAATGGTGGGCCCTGGTATGAAAAAGATATGAAACCCCCTGATGTAGATGAGCGAAGCCGTAAAGTGCAACGACAGCCATGATCCAAGTCTCATATCCACCACAGTCCAAAAAAAAAGATAAAAATTGCTGAGCTTTTCGGCCAAAACGGCTGCCGTTCGCCTGGGGATAACCAAGAGCATTGACATTGTTGGTTGATATTAATCAAAATATTGATCCATGCTTCTCTCCTAACCAGCATTGCTCAACACTGGTCACAGTGTTGTGTCATAGATGTACTGGGTCTGTGAACTCTTAGAGCTATTTTCTGTACACTGTACTCAGCCAGTGGTCCCTGAGAGGATTCCAGGTGGTCCCCAGCTTAAATGATGGAAAGTTGTTTAGCCAGATGTACAGTAAATCTTGAGATTTGACTTAGCACTTTACTGCCCTGGTCTGTTGCACTATTGTTTGTCTAGTCTATATTGTTTGTCTTGACTTGTTGTCTTATTGCACTGTGGAAAATGGAAACATGATTTCATCCCTGTATATGTCCTGACATACACTGGAGTGACAAATAAAAAACCCTTGAACCTTGAATCAGTTGTGCGTGGACTGATACTGTAACTTGTAAAAGCTCACCCTCTCTGTCCGAGGCGTACGACCCTCAGGGCGTCTCCGTACTTGTTGCGTATCCACTTGGATCCCTGCAGCTGGGGGTCCACCATGAGAGGCCAGCGCTGGCAGGAGGTCAACACGGCACCGTTCTCTGTGGACATGCGGTCAGCAGGCAGACCTTCGTTCTGCCACGATGCTACGTCTGCCTCGTCCATCAGCATGCTCAGAGGGTCCAGGTCCGGGGTCACCGGGATGGGGGTCTGCGGGTTACAGGAGACGCGCAAAACAACTTTGTTATGTACAACTCATTTATTTATTTATTTTTTAATTTTTATCCCACGATTTTGCAACCCATTTTTTTCCACCCAGTGCCAATTCCTAATGTGATCCTGGGCTCTACACACCCTCCACCAACCTGGGGAGGCAGCGGACTGGCCTCATGCTTCCTTCAATGCATGAGGAGTCCAAGCTGCCTGACAGGGGGGAGTTTCCCTGGTTGGACGTAGCGCATCGTGGAAGGAACACGTTATTCCAACCAGTTTCTGTCCCCTCCATCATTAATTAACTATTTTCAACAGCCTTAATATGAACCCATCACCGTTAAGACTGCTGCTTTGGTACCACCCATCCTAGTAGCTGCTGTGGTAGAGAGGGACTTCAGTCTGAATAATGAAGTGAAACAAAATGATGATTCAGCCTGAGGTCAGGCTACGACGTCCGGTCTAAACTATGGACCAACGACGTGGGCGCATGAGATGAGCCTGGGCAGTGGGCAGGAACCCACCGTCAGCTGGCTGAGGAAGGGTCTCCAGGTGTGGTCCATGAGCTGGACCCTGTAGCGCTTGGTGAAGTATCCCAGGTAGGAGACGAAGGCGGTGACCAGCAGAACGTCTCCACACAGCGTCCTCTCCTGGTCCCTGAAGCTCTCTACGCTCTGGGCCCAGCGGACCTTCTCTGAGCCCAGACCTCCAACCTGACACCAGAACACAAACATACAGTTACACCAGACCTCCAACCTGACACCAGAACACAAACACACAGTTACACCAGACCTCCCACCTGACACCAGAACACAAACATACAGTTACACCAGACCTCCCACCTGACATCAGAACACAAACATACAGTTACACCAGACCTCCCACCTGACACCAGAACAGCACAAACACACAGTTACACAGGGGCGGATCTAGGCATGGGCATGGGGGGGCAATGTCCACCTAAATGCCCTGTCTACCCCACCAAACATCATGGAGCAAACATCATGCACCAAACATCATGGACATCATGTTTCATATTATTCACACTCTCAAGAGTTGAAATATATATTGAAATCATGTGAATTACCCAAGTCTACACAAGTAGAGAATGTAGGAGATTAATGGACATTGATATTTTGTTTTTGTTTTTTTCTCTGAAATCCAGCCTGGAATTGTTGACAAAAGTAAAAGAAATCTTTAGCTTTGGGGTCTGTGGGGCTAAAATGTCATCAAATGGTGGTCAGTGTGGCTCAAATTCTGAATAAAAATCAGCCCGGTCATTTTTTGCACGAATTTGGCCCGGCCCACCACAAACAGTGTGAAAATAGAGCCTTTGCTGCACTCACACGAATGAAAAGGATCCAATAAAGAACAGGGTTAATTTGTCACTCACTGACACAGGTACAATAAAGGCCTGTATTATTATCCTTAGCACCCCCTAGTGGCCCACTATGGCTGCAGCCCACCAGGAGAGCTCCCGGTACTGCCTATGGCCAGTCCGACCCTGTGTGTGTGTGTGTGTGTGTGTATGTGTGTGTGCGTGTATGTGTGTGTGTGTGTGTGTGTGTGTGTGTGTGTATGTGCGTGTGTGTATGTGCGTGTGTATGTGCGTGTGTGTGTGTGCGTGCACGCGTGTGTGTGTGTGTGCGTGTGTGTGCGTGTGTGTGTGTGCGTGTGTGCGCGCGCGTGTGTGTGTGTGTGTGTGTGTGTGTGTGTGTGTGTGTGCACGTGCTCACCAGGCGGTTGGCCAGTGAGATGGTGTGAGCGGTGGAGTGTGTGTGTGTGTGTGTGTGTGTGTGTGTGTGTGTGTGTGTGTGTTCACGTGCTCACCAGGCGGTTGGCCAGTGAGATGGTGTGAGCGGTGGAGTGTGTGTGTGTGTGTGTGTGTGTGTGTGTGTGTGTGTGTGTGCGTGCGTGTGTTCACGTGCTCACCAGACGGTTGGCCAGTGATATGGTATGAGCGGTGGTGTGTGTGTGTGTGTGTGTGTGTGTGTGTGTGTGTGTGCTCGTCCTCACCAGACGGTTGGCCAGTGAGATGGTGTGAGCGGTGGAGTGTGTGTGTGTGTGTGTGTGTGTGTGTGTGTGTGTGTGTGTGTGTGTGTGCTCGTCCTCACCAGACGGTTGGCCAGTGAGATCGTGTGAGCGGTGGAGTGTGTGTGTGTGTGTGTGTGTGTGTGTGTGTGTGTGTGTGTGTGTGTGTGTGTGTGTGTGTGTGTGTGTGTGTGTGTGTGTGTGCTCGTCCTCACCAGACGGTTGGCCAGTGAGATGGTGTGAGCGGTGGAGTGTGTGTGTGTGTGTGTGTGTGTGTGTGTGTGTGTGTGTGTGTGTGTGTGTGTGTGTGTGTGTGTGTGTGTGTGCTCGTCCTCACCAGACGGTTGGCCAGTGAGATGGTGTGTGCGGTGGAGTGTGTGTTTGTGTGTGTGTGTGTGCACATGCTCACCAGACGGTTGGCCAGTGAGATGGTGTGAGCGGTGGAGTCCGCCTCCTGTTGGCATCTCAGCTTGTCGGTCGTCGCTTTCTCAAACTTAGCCGTCAGCTTGGCCAGGTTGTCATCCAGCTCCTACAGGTTAGGCATTCAGCAGGACTTAGGTTAAAGGGGGGGTGCTGTGATTTTTGGTATTTTTGCCAATTTTGTACATGTTAAACCCTTAGTGTACCTTTACGCGTTTTGGTGTTCTAATCATTATGTTTTAACTATTGAAAAATAGCAGATCTACAAGCTCATAGCGCGCCACCGAGTGGCGCGCTATGAGCTTGTATCTCTGCTATTTTTGAAAAATCGTGAAAATCTTTGAATATTATGTTTTTCAGAAACTAGAAATGGGTTAAGAGGTGATATTGACAGTATACAAATAGACCCCTTGGTGTGTTCTTTATGTGCAATGATGTCTTCCCTTTGTATTTAGGGTTTCTTCCTGGAGGCTGAACCTTTCCAGTCAAACGTGCCAATGAAAAAAACTTCAATATAGTGACATCATGTGCTCAGCCCCTCCCCTAACTCCTCCCCCTTTATCATGCAACTAAAGCTGTGGGCGTGGCTTCAGTTCAGGGGGATCTCCACCAATCACCACCCACCAGGCAAACCAGGCATACTTAATGAACTGGTAGGGTGGAATCATAAAAATGACAGTTTAACAAACACTGTACACTTTTGGGGAAAAAAAATCTTACTTTTCATATAATATTAATACCTGATGATCATGTTTTAGGGTAGAAACAAAATCATGGCACTCCATCTTTGGTTCACATTTGTAGACTCTCAGGAAAATGTTGAAAATGGGTGGAATTCCCCTTTAACTGTGCAATGCATATACTAGTGATATACAGTATGGACACGAAAAAGCTGCATAAACAGAAAAACACTCTCAGAAAAAATATTGAAAATGGGTGGAATTCCCCTTTAACCATCAATACCATAAAGGCACAAAACCTCAAAACAAATCTTTTTTTAACCCTTTGTGTACTGAACGCGTTTTGGTGTTTTTAAGCTGTTGAAAAATAGCAGATCTACAAGCTCATATCGCGCCACCGAGTGGCGCGTTATGAGCTTGTAGTTCTGCTATTTTTGAAAAATTTGTGAAAAGCATCAGAAACTAGAATAAGATCAGGACACAATGGGTAAAAAAAAATAACTAAGAAAGTATCTTTGTGGCGTTTTGGCGGCGCCGTACGGTGTGGCGGTCCTCTCACCTGGATCTTGGCCTTGATGGTGGCCAGTTTCTTCTGGGCGTTGGCCAGCTCTGCGTTGGCCTTGTTCAGGGCTTGGCGCTTGGGCTCCACCTCGCAGTAAACCTCGTAGAACTTGACGATGTTTAGGACCCAGGAGCACAGGCCCGCCGCCGCGTACGACTTGGTGGCCACCAGGTCCGGCTGGAACTCTTGATCCTGCCACCACCAGAGACATGACGTGTCAGTGCCCGCTAGATTTCCACCATAGATATACTGTATATAGAATAGTGTTGTAGTTCTCGAGACTGTCTCAAGACAAATTTTCATTGTCTCGGTCTTGTTTTTGTCTCGCTTTGTTTTGTCTTGGTCTTGTCTCGACCTTGCGGCTCTCCACTTCATTTGTCTTGTGGTCTCGTCTTGTTCTCGTATAATTTTGTCTTGGTCTTGTCTCGACCTCGGAGCCATTGTCTCGGGTCTTGATCGCCAACAAGACCTCTCGAGACAAGACAATGCAAAGGAAAAGTTCTATTCATTGTGCGGAGCGAGGGCCCATTCATAAAGACAGCTGCAGGCACAAATAGCAATATACTTTTTTCTTCTGTAAATATTGAAAAGAAAGAAGACAGACACTGGGATGTGTCTGATTAGGGATTTTTTTATATTCTTTTTATCAACCATATCGCCCCAGCCCTATTATAGTATAGTAGTAGTTTTGTTTAAAAATGTAATGGTGGACGGGGGCAAAACTATCAAATTCAGTGTTACTAATAATAGAAGATTGAAAACCATTAAGAACGTTATTATATGTTAAAATGGGCATGACAAGACTAGGTCTTGGCCTCGGTCTTGACCAGTCTTGGTATTGTCTTGTTCTCGGCCCCTCTAGGTCTTGGTCTTGTCTTGTTCTCGACCCCGCTAGGTCTTGGTCTTGTCTTGATCTCGACTCTCTAGGTGCTAGTCTCGTCTCGATCTCGTCTCGATCAAGTCCGTGGTTGTCTTGGTCTTGTCTTGGTCTCGATGTAAGTGGTCTCGACTACAACACTAATATAGAAGGCTAGATGTCTTGAGGCGGAGCCTCTGACGTCGTTCACGGCGGCCATCTTGTGAGAGGACTCAATACACTATGCTCTATGGCAGCCCAAACAAAAACAGCTAGAACTCGCTCAAAACTTGATGGATTTACAAACGGGTTGCATTGTTATGAACGTTATCAACGTGGCAATGCTATGATATTTTCCCTGAAATCATCATATAACAGCCCATATTATGCGGACGCCTCTGACGTTTACAACAAACCAATCCGTTTGAAAATTGGTTGAAAAATAAGCGAGTTATCGTCATTTAAAGGTAGGGGAAGTGATTTCACTTTTGTCAGATATCACCCCAAAAATATTTTTCTGTTAAAATGCTCTATTATAAGGTGTGGAAACCATTTAGGGAATTTCCCCCTCCCCCACGTTAGCAGAGGAGCTAATAAAAGTTCCCCAGGTGGTGGGTGAATTCTCCTCCAATCAGGATCGAGCAGCAGGTTCACATAGTGTAGCTACTCTTGGGCGCCCCTAGTGCACCAGGCTGGTACTACACCATGAATTTCAAATCACTTACCCTACCTTTAAAAAGTATATGCTCATAGACCCAATGTTATGCTCCCGTCTCACAAGATGGCCGCCACGTAACGACGTCACTCCCTATTAGCCAGCAGCGCGGGCGAGACATCTAGCTTTCTGATATAAATCTATGATTTCCACTGCCAATGGCCCTTTTTAGGCTGCTCTGGGTGACTTTAGCTCACCTGGGTGACTTTAGGTGACCCAGTGGTATTGTAATGTCCGTACTCCACACAAAGACAGACAGACAGATAATAATATTAATTGGAGCGGTAGGCACCGCTCAAACAACTGCACTCAGTAGAGTGCCAACTTGTGCACAAGCAGGTGATGTTTACACTCTCAAGAGTTAAAATATTCATCATGTGAATTAACCCCAAGTCTACACAACTAGAGAATGTAGAAGATTAATGGTCATTTTGATCTGTATGTTTGAATGCTTTGTTTCCAAAAATCCAGCCTGGCATGGTGGACAAAAGCAAAAGAAAAAAGAAGGTTTTGGGTCTGTGGGGCTAAAACGTCATCAAATGGTGGTCCGTGGCTAAAATTCTGAGTAAATAGTGGGCCGTGGTGTGAAATAGGTTCAAAACCACTGTCATAGATACTAGATATTTTCAGGAAGTGTTCTAATAATGGGAGAGAAGAAGAAAAACATTTTTTTTTTACATATAATCTACTTCAAGAAATGAGAAAGTATGTAGCAGTACATCATTATGAGACTTGAGTTTAAAGGAGAACTCCACACCAAAAGTTTTTTTTAATCTTTATTCGCAGTTATTTATTTTTTTTAAAAAGTGCTCCAGGTGCTATATATTGTCTCTCCACTGTAGTGTAGTGTGTAGACAGTAGTGTGTTAACACACACACTTTCACTTTCACTTTCGTTTCAGCAGTGGTTCAACCATAAACCATGTGCCACGCCCCCACCTTTTGACACTGCTGAACCCAAAGTGAAAGTGAAAGTGTGAGTGTTAACTCACTACTGAAATGAAGTGGATAGACAATATATAGCAAAACATTGCATTTTGGAGGTGAACTTGAACAACACCCAAACACAGGGATTAAAGTAAAAAAAAATCTTGGGACTGAAAATGATCTTTTGCAAATAAGCTCTGAGCTAATTAAATGACCCCTGTGAAATCCTCAGGACTGAAATCAGTACCAGTACTGAGAACTTTAATCCCTGCAAACAGCCTAAAGGAGTGTTTTCACAAAATAACACCTGGACCACTTTAAATAAATAAATAAATAAATAAATAAATAAATAAATAAATAAATAAATAAATAAATAAATAAATAAATAAAAAAAATGCAAATAAAGATAAAAAAAAAACTTTCCGTGTGGAATTCTCCTTTAATCTTTCAATGTCTTTTGTTATGCACAAAAAAAGCGTATGTACCTGCAGGTATGGCTGTATGGCCTTGAGGCAGGCCTCTGGGATGTTCTCCTTGTTGAAGGTCTTCAGGGAGTCCAGGAAGGTGTCCACCTTGGCCATCATCACCTTGGCAGCCTTCCAGCTGCGGTCCTTTGGCACGCGGCCGCCCGGCGCCATCAGCACCATGACCGCCGCCGTCACGTTGGTCACGGCCGACACCGGAGCGCTGAACGACTTCAGCTCCGTCAGGTTGTTCTGGACCAGATTAAACAATTAAAATTGTAACATTGTACCGATACAATACCAGAAGGGAAAAGTTCCATTATTTGCTCCCGTTCAAAGCAACAGCGCACCGTTACTCCATTGCATCCAACCATGGGGCGTCCAACCATGACGCACAGCCACAGCAGTATTTATGTATAAAAATAAATCAAAAATTATTACCATCGTCCATACAGCAACTATTTGGAGCAAGAGAGACCAAGTACAACCTCAGGGGGACTTGTGTATTAAAACAAAAATGGGCTAGGACCAACACCAAGGGTAGATGCACATCCATAATAGGGGTAGAATTGTGGAACAACCTGGACAACGAGCTCAAATTATGCTTATCACTTACCAAATTTAAAAAGCTTTATAAAAACAAAGTTCTCAATTACTATAAAACTTTATAAAAACACTATTACTATAAGACATGATTATTATCATTATCACTATTACCAATATTATACTACTACTAATCTTTACTTAACATAACTATTATTACAACCATTATAACTATAAAATATTATCATAGACATTAGTATACACAAAGCTATATTTGAGTTTTCTTAAATCAAATATAGCTCAGTGATCGTCAGCTCCCATTTTCAGACGTTCTCCATCCAAATGTTCTAAATTGTGGAAAAAAAAATGTGATTTGTGTTTTCTTTCTCTTTATTCCTATTGTATTTTGTTTTCCTTTTTAAGGCTAGGCAATATAAGCTTCGGCTTCAGCCTAGACCTTTTTGGTGCTAGAATACTGCATGCTTTATAAACTAGAGGCTTTGAAAATGGAATGCAACTGCAAAGCACCAAAATAAACCATTCATTCATTCATTCATTCATTCATTCATTCATTCATTCATTCATTCATTCATTCATTCATTCATTCATATAGAGATGACTAGTGCATCATAATATTGCACATGGACGTGTGACTGTTTCTAGCTGTACCATCGTAACATAATAATAAGATCCTGGCTCAGAGGGTAGAAGTGGAACCTTGTTGAAGTGAACGGCTGGGACACTACCGTAGTAAAAGCCACCAAACATCACAAAGCAGTAAGGAAGTTAGTGAGCGTGTTCAGGGTCTGCTGTATCTTACTGAGAGTGTTCAGGGACTCCTGTACCTTATTGAGGGTGTTCAGGGTCTACTGTATCTTACAGAGTGTTCAGGGTCTGTTATACCTTACTGAGAGTGTTCCGGGCCTCCTCTACCTTATTGAGAGTGTTCAGGGTCTGCTGTACCTTATTGAGAGTGTTCAGGGTCTCCTGTACCTTATTGAGAGTGTTCAGGGACTCCTGTACCTTATTGAGAGTGTTCAGGGCCTCCTGTACCTTATTGAGAGTGTTCAGGGCCTCCTGTACCTTACTGAGAGTGTTCAGGGCCTCCTGTACCTTATTGAGAGTGTTCAGGGCCTCCTGTACCTTATTGAGAGTGTTCAGGGACTCCTGTACCTTATTGAGAGTGTTCAGGGCCTCCTGTACCTTATTGAGAGTGTTCAGGGACTCCTGTACCTTATTGAGAGTGTTCAGGGACTCCTGTACCTTATTGAGAGTGTTCAGGGACTCCTGTACCTTATTGAGAGTGTTCAGGGACTCCTGTACCTTATTGAGAGTGTTCAGCGACTCCTGTACCTTATTGAGAGTGTTCAGGGTCTCCTGTACCTTATTGAGAGTGTTCAGGGACTCCTGTACCTTATTGAGAGTGTTCAGGGCCTCCTGTACCTTATTGAGAGTGTTCAGGGCCTCCTGTACCTTATTGAGAGTGTTCAGGGCCTCCTGTACCTTATTGAGAGTGTTCAGGGCCTCCTGTACCTTATTGAGAGTGTTCAGGGCCTCCTGTGCGGCGATCAGAGCCGGCTCAGCCTTGGCCAGGTCCTCCTCACAGTCCCGCTGCTTTCCGCTGACCTCCACAGCGATGGCGGCCACCTTGCTCTCCTCCTCGTCGGCCACCGCCTTCTCCTTGGAGACCTTCTCCTTCTCTGTGCCCACCACCTTCATGCGGGAAACGTTTGCATGTTACCTAATCTATGGCAGGTAATCTCAGGTAGGCCAGACAATCAAAATCAGAGGCGGTGAAGCTGCCATTTCCGTTGATAAAAATACATCATTAAGTCATACGGGAACCTCATACAAAATGAGTGTCTTTTAAGTGTTTTAAGTTTTGTTGAAAAATAGCAGATGTACACGCCTGCTATTTTTAGGGGAAATCAGCAAAAATCTTTGAATATTATGTCCTTTCAGAGAGATGTTTAGATGTTGCATATGAACATTACAAGCAAACGTACTTCCGGTAAGGGGAGCTGTTCTGAAAAGGAAGCGGCTTAAAGTGCCTACTGTTACCGGTACACACACAGCTGTATGATAGGTACAGGCGTGACACACAGATGTTATTACCTGGATCAGTTTGTCTGCATCCTGCTTCTTTATGTCCAGTTCCACCTCCTGGGCGGCCAGCTTGGCTTTCAGCTCATCCACCTGTCAGACAGAGGGGCAGGTGTTCAACGCTCACAATCTCAACCTCTTCGCAGTGGTGGACTGGACATTTTTAGCGTGATTTGGCCTAGACCGG
This sequence comes from Benthosema pterotum, assembly GCA_039105355.1. NCBI lineage: Eukaryota > Metazoa > Chordata > Actinopteri > Myctophiformes > Myctophidae > Benthosema > Benthosema pterotum. The sequence continues at coordinate 11,620,910 of CM076971.1, read as the reverse complement.
CCCACCACACCACCACTGGTATAGTTGGTTAACCAGATGTAACATGAAACCAAACACTCTCAAGAGTTAAAATATTTATCTAAATTGGCCCAAGTCTAATTAGAAAATGTAAAAGATTAATGCTCATTTTGATCTGTATGTTTGACTGGTTTGTTTCCCAAATCCAGCCTGGAATTGTGGACCAAAAAGCAAAATAAATCTTTATTGCACATACTGCAACACCCAGTCACTCAGATCTGCATATCAGCACCCCGTTGTGGTCCCCAGAAACAAATCAAAAACAAAGGGTGATCGAGCTTTTGAGGTGATGGCCCCTAGGCTCTGGAACGCTCTTCCACTGGCATTGAGAACCGCTCCTTCTGAGGTTTCTTTAAAAAAAACAAATAAAAACAAACTTCTTCCGACAAGCTTTTGGTCATTTGCAACCACCTCCTTAATTCGTCACTGCTGCACTGTCTGTATGCAAGCCATATGTGTATAGTGTTTTGCTGTGTTTTTGTTTTTACTTGCTGTAATATTGGCTGCCTGCTGTTGTTATAGTTTGTTTTATTTATTTCCTATGCTATAAATAAAGTTCATTCATTCATTCATTCATTCATATGGACCTGTGCAGATGTGCTGTTCAGCTTCTGCAGGCCGTTCTCCAGCCGCTGGATCTTGGTGCTCAGGTCCCGACTCTTCTGTCCCAACAGGCTGCCGTACAGCTTGATCTGCTCCAGGAAGGACTTGGGCGTGTTGTAGTTGTAGCGCCTCTCATTGGCCAGGTACTGCTTGGAGGCGTGGTTTACACTCACATGGACGAAGGCCATGAACTTACTGACTGACTCCTTCACCTCGGGCTGAGAGCAAACCGTTTACTTACTGACTGACTCCTTCAGTTAGTTACTGACTGACTCCTGAGAGCAAACAGTTTACAGTTAGTTACTGACTGACTCCTTCACCTCGGGCTGAGAGCAAACAGTTTACAGTTAGTTACTGACTGACTCCTTCAGTTAGTTACTGACTGACTCCTTCAGTTAGTTACTGACTGACTCCTTCAGTTAGTTACTGACTGACTCCTTCAGTTAGTTACTGACTGACTCCTTCACCTCGGGCTGAGAGCAAACAGTTTACAGTTAGTTACTGACTGACTCCTGAGAGCAAACAGTTTACAGTTACTGACTGACTCCTTCGCCTCGGGCTGAAAGCATACAGTTTACAGTTAGTTACTGACTGACTCCTGAGAGCAAACAGTTTACAGTTAGTTACTGACTGACTCCTTCACCTCAGGGCTGAGAGCAAACAGTTTACAGTTAGTTACTGACTGACTCCTGAAAGCATACAGTTTACAGTTAGTTACTGGGTCTGTAGACTAACGCATGCATAATATATTCTCTAATGGGGGGTGCGAGTGCTGATAAGTGTCCATTTGGGGGTCCTTGACATGAAAAGGTTTGGGAACCACTGCTGTAGGTAATCCTGGTGTAGTGTAGGAGGACAGTAGCGACACACTGATGATCAAAGTGATCTCTCATGATCACTTTGATCATGCTGGTTCCAAACATTCTGTGCTCCTCCTGCGTTCGTATTAGGTAACACAGCTTGGCATTCTTTATTTATTTATTTATTTATTTTACTAAAGTGAGGAGATATACTGTATGCTAATGCATTAAAAAAACTCCCAAAGTGGCCACTCCCTTACTAGACTACTCTGGGTGATCCTAAGTGTCCTCACCTGGATGTTCTCCAGACCCTGCAGGAACTGCAGGCTGACAGACTCTAGCGCCTCCTGTGGCCACTCATGGAACCAGTCGATGGCAGTGCAGTTGACCACGGCTGGGAACTTCCTGCTGCGAACCCTCAGCTTACTGCCGACAGGGGAGAAACACAGAGCCACCTGCACACACGCACGCACGCACGCACGCACGCACGCGCGCGCACACACACACACACACACACACACACACACACACACACACACACACACACACACACAGGGGTTATTTGGATTATGACAGTCATTTTTGGCAGGAGCGTTTTTGCCATTTGGCAGACTAGGCAGTTGCCTAGGCCGGCGGGGAGGGGGGCGACCACCAGACATGCTTTAAAAGGATCTCAGGCTAATGAGCCTCATATGGATAAATGCATTATCCTTATCCTCTATAACTAGAATTTAACATTTAAAACACATAATATATACAGCTTGTAGATCTGATATTTTTCGCTAGCTAAAGTATACCGCAATGCTTAGAACACCAAAAGGTGTTCAGTACAGAATGGGTCAATGTGGAGTGTCCATGGTATTGCCCCAGATATATATATTATATATATATATATATATATATATATATATATATATATATATATATATATATATATATATATATATATATATATATATATATATATATATATATATATATATATATATAAGAAGTCCAGATGTCTTGAGGCGGAGCCTCTGACGTCGTTCACGGCGGCCATCTTGTGAGAGGACTCAATACAGTATGCTCTATGGCAGCCCAAACAAAAACAGCTGGAACTCGCTCAAAACTTGACGGATTTACAAACGGGTTGCATTGTTATAAACGTTATCAACGTGGCTATGATTGCTGCTATTTTTTTTTCTTCTAAAAACAACATATAACGGTTCATATTATGCGGACATCTCTAACGTTTAGAATAAACCAATCCTTTTTAAAATCGGTTGAAAAATAAGTGAGTTATCGTCATTTAAAAAGTACATGCTCATAGACAAAATGTTATGTTGTGCTCTCACAAGATGGCCGCCATGTAACGACGTGGCTCCCCATTGGCCAGCAGCGTGGGGGAGACATCTAGCTTTCTTATACTGTATATATCTACAGGGGTTGACACTAAGGTCTCCGAGGTACTTGCCCATGGGGCAAGTGCAAGTCAGGTTCTACTTGCCCTCAGGTCATGGTCACTTGCCCCCCAGGTTCCAGGTGGTCCCCAGTTAAGTTAGTTAACCAGATGTAACTCTTGAGAACGTAAAAATGAAACCAAATGGACCCTTGCGGGTCCATTTGGTTTCATTTTTACACTCTCAAGAGTTAAAATTCATCATCTTAATTAGCCCAGGAAGAGTTAAAATTCATCATCTTAATTAGCCCAGGTCTACACTGTAGAAGATTAATGGTCATTTTGATGTGTATGTTAATTTGCCTGTTTTGTTTCCCAAATCCAGCCTGGAATTGTGGATAGCTAGAAAGCAGGGAAAGACACAGAGGCAGAGTACAATGACTGCCTTCAAGACAAATTTATCTTGTGTTGTGTTATAGTGCACTATGTTGCACACTTGCCCGATCGGGCAACCAGGTAGCAGTCTTCACTTGCCCCACCATTTTTTTTACTTGCCCCGGGCAAGCGGGCAAGTGTTAGTGTCAAGCCCTGATCTATGATGGTATTGCCCACCTTGAGCTGCCTGCGGACACGGTCGATGAAGAACTTCCAGCAGTTCTCCTTGGTGTCCATCAGGCCCGTGGCTTTGACCTCTGACCTCACGCTGCCGATGATGTTCTCCGTCTCGTCGTCAGGGAACAGCTCAGGAATCTCTCCTGGAAGGAAAAAAAACACACACACACACACCGGGTCACACCAGATCCAGGGACGGATGTAACATGAAGCCGCACCCATACCATTTTCAGTTACAGGACTTTTGATAGTTACAGGCTTTGTTAGTAAAGCATCAATAATAACATCAGTTGTTGTTGAAGTTGCAACAGACACGCAGCATGCATAAAGCTAAAGGCCAGACCAATGCTGTTGGTTTAGTGGTGACACAGCTGTAGTTAGTTAGTAGCAGTAGTAGTGTTTCAGATCATTTTAAATATAAGCACACTAATTTGAAATATCATGGGTTGTTTTGCATGCCATCATGTTTGGTGGGGCAGTCTGGGCATTTAGGGGGGCATTGCCCCCCCATCCCCATGCCTAGATCCGCCCCTGCCCGGATCATCTCTCCAAATAAATAAAAAATATTCCGCAGGTTTACTTTATTATACTCCTTATTCTTAATTAATTCTGTTTCTTTAAATCAGCAGTCTCTCTCCATGTCAACACCCTACGACAGTGACAGGGGAAGGTGCACCTCATTTTCGTGAAATATTTGGTGGAGGTGCACTTGGATTCTCGTAGAGTGATCATGCCAGAATCTTGACATGATCTCTACGAGACTTCAAATCTTGGGCTAGGGTACGGTAATGTCCTTTAGAGGCACAACAACAATGTATTGTATTTATTTGTATTTTTAATTATTTATTTAGCACATATAAAAAGAGGGCAGTATAAATGTATCAAAGTATGTATAAAAGGAAACAGTGCTAGGAGGAGGCAAGAAGCCCAAGGGCTTATACGAGGCTTCCACCAAAATACAGTCTCCTAACAATAAAACATGATTTAAGTGTGAGTACAAAATAGCGACATGATTGAGACATATATATTAGTAACATGATTGCGATATACGTAAGGGATAACACCCGACGAACCGGTGATTTGTTTCCTATTAGGAAACAAATCACCCGTTCGAAGGGTGTTATCCCGCTTATTACATGGCTTACGTCAGTGGTTTTCAACCAGTGGTCCGAGGACCACCAGTGGTCCTTGAGAGGGTGACGGCAACGGCATGTAAACAACCAAATACGTAGCTAACCAAATGGACCCGCTAACGGCGTGCTGGAACTAAATGCAGAAGCGCAGCGCGGATTGATATGAACACAGCTGTTTGCACTTTGGGGAACTTGTTTATGCAGTGGTCAAATATAGCGGGGAGCGGTGATTATAGTGTAATATTTGACCGCTCACATGACCAGAACGCTGGATTCTGATTGGAGCATTCATTCAAGCCATGTAATAATAGTAGATAACACAATCGCGACAGTGATTAGTACAAGAATACCAAGGGTACATTTCTGTACTGCACTAAGCTACACCTGGGGTGACAAGTCAGTTGTACTTTTTTAGCTACAACCCCCCCCCCAGCTATATTTTTCTGTGTGTAGATGCAGGTAAACAGATGGAGGCTCATGGTTCTACCTGAGGCCAGGAGGTCGTTGATCAGAACCAGGAACTTCTCGTCTGCCACCTGGGCGTCGGTCATTAAGAACACTGTGCCAACGTTCTTCACGCCAGCTTTGATGTAGAGCGAGGCCAGGTCAGCCTGAGTGGCACACGGAGTAGATACATACACATTATGATGGATGGGTGGCACACAGAGTACATACATACACATTATGATGGATGAGTGGAACACAGATACAGTCACAGACATGATGGGTGGAACACAGATGACACACATGACGATCGGCTATTTTGGGGCACACTGCCCACAAAAAAATAAATAGATAACTAAATCTGCAATTGATTTAGTTTATTAGAGCCTAACTGATAGGTCAACTAAAGCTAGGCTAGAAATCAAACATTAGACTTTATTCCAAAGGCTATACGACCATTACTTATTTCATTAATTCGTTTTCTGCTGAAAATGTGTTTTTTTTATCTGAATTGAAGGTCAAAATCAGGTGATCATACAAAACATTCATGTTTTAAGAGCTTAACACCAGAACGACGGCACGGTCATCTAGATCGTTTTTGAGATTTTGAAGTGGATTTTCTCTGCCTGTGATGGTCTGAAAAGGTCCCCCTTGCATGACTTTTCCTACATATGCAATTCAAGTCATCTATGTTTTTCTTTTCGTCTGTAATAATTTCTAAATATGAATTTAGAGGCGGAACTACCTAGAACGACGGGGCATTTGCTGTCAACTTGACCGTCCTCACCCACCTCCCCCGCTAATCCTCACAGAAGGATTTTCGCACCAGTCTAATGGGTCATTTACATTTTAATTGTTGTCGCGTGTCGGGTGCGGCCTCTCTCTCTCTGTCTCTCTCTCAGCACTAAACTCTTTTTTTCTATAAGCATGTCTTTGTGCCTTTTCCTCATTTTCAACTGTTTTTATTAGACCCGCCAAAGGGTTTTAGTCCATTTAGTCATTTCAGTTTATCATGTGCAGCTGCGATGCGGCAACGCGGCAAGCTCTTTGTAGCGCAACTATCTGATCTCCGTCGGATAGTTGTGTTAAAGTCGTCTGTTTTCTCATACAAATAAACCATCATTTCCGTGGAAGTGGAAATTAAAAACGAAACTTCACCTCCTGCCTAAAACAGTATAAAAAACATTGTAACAGTGCATTCCATTCCTTTTCATTTGCATAGCTGCGATGACTATAGCCTGATGTGCCAATCACGAATTGTTCACACATTCAGCACTGTGGTTTCGATGTGCATTCCTTTCTATTGTTTTATAATGTCCCAATCAAAAGGGATTCACACTGAAATTAGACGAAAGAGCGTCGATCGCCTTCTTTCTTCTTTTTTCTTTTTTGCGTATTTGCAGAGCCGGATAAAAGGCTGTGCACTGGGGGGGGGGGGGGGGGGGGTGCCCCCCTAAACGCCCTAAATACGTTGTATAATGCATAAGGTTTTCGCCCCCCCATTTGTGAAACTTTATATCGGGGCCTGACAAAAGCCGCCAGAGAGAGAGAGAGAGAGAGAGAGATGGATCTTCGTGTCGGGGATTCGGTGGACCGTTTCCACCGAAATCCTGACACTTAAATTTTGCTCGATCCCGCATCGTAGAGAACACCTACCCACATATTCTATACAGCATCTGAGAGAGAAGCTTTTTCCCGTCACGCTGTATTTTGAAATGTAAAAAATGGTCCAGAATTGACCGAGAAATGAATGATCAAAAAAAGTCTTTTTTTGCCGCAAATTCCCGACTTTTTTGCCATTTACTTTATAACATTTCGCAGACTTGGGATAAATGCACGCCACATACAGCAAAAAAAAACAAGGAACATTTTTTTCAACATAACATGTTGAATGGTAAGAAATGATTGAGAATTGACCGAGCTATAATTGTTTGAAAATAAGAGCTATAATCGTTTGAGAATAGGCTACTCATGCATGTGTCTGTCCTAAGCCCGCAGCCAGGCTGCGTGCTTAGGAGGGTCAGGCTTAGCAGTAGGGATAAGGGAGAAAGAAAAGAAATTATAAAGAATATAAAATAAAAATCAGTAATATAAAAAAAGAAAAAAGAGGCGATTTGTCGACTCGTACCTTTTAGTGTCGCCGTGAACGCGTGTCGACAATCGTGTCAATTTCCGACTTTTTTTCACATCGCTAACAAGCACACCGGCACATCGGATATAATTTCGTTTCGTTTTTAATTTCCATTTCCACAGAAATTATTTATTTGTATGTATGAGAAAACAGACAGAGAGAGAGAGACAGAGAGAGACAGAGAGAGAGAGAGAGGGAGAGAGAGAGAGAGAGAGAGAGAGAGAGAGAGAGAGAGAGAGAGAGAGAGAGAGAGAGAGAGAGGGAGAGAGACAGAGAGAGAGAGAGAGAGAGGGAGAGAGAGAGAGAGAGAGAGAGAGAGAGAGAGAGAGAGAGAGAGAGAGAGAGAGAGAGAGAGAGAGAGAGAGAGAGAGAGACGCTATAGCATCTCGGCAAAGCTGCACATTATAAACTAAAATGACTAAATGGACTAAAACGCTTTGGCGGATCTGTGTGCACTAAAATAACAGATGAAATAAAAAATAAAACTTAGTTACTTACTAAAAGTAAAAAAGTAAAAGTCAAAAGACAATGACAAGTCTTGGGCTCTTCAATTGGAAAGTAAATGAGCCATTAGCTGGAACAATAGAGCTCTTCTTGGCATGGAGGTGTGAACTTTCAAAGGGAGAGAAAGGGTGAGGATTCCATCGGTCTATAAGACCTCTGAGCTTCAGTCGTTCTAGGTATAACTCCTACCCCAGTCGTTCTAGTGTTAATTAAAGAAATCTTACAACGCTGTAACAGCACTTTTGAGGAAAATGAAGTGTTTAGCACATGCCTTGGAAATTATCATTTGGTATTTCTGGGTTCATCAAATAAGCTGGTGGCTCTTCAAAACAAGAGTTCGGCAGCAGAAAAACATTGGCAAATTGCAACCAAACAACATGGTGCTCAAGAAATGAAGTACATTTTAATCAAACAACTATGATTGCAGCTAAAGTAAATTTTTAATCGAAGGACTAAAACATGAATGAAAAGAGCAGTATTGTGAACCTTGAGGTCCTGGATGCCGTAACCTTTCCTCAGGGTGACCTGGAACACTTCCAGGTTGGAGATGAAAGCGGCCAATCGCGTCAGACTCTGCTTGCCGCTCCCGCCCACCCCCACCAGGAGGGCGTGGCCTCTGGGAGACTCCAGGATGCGGTTTATACGACAGCTAAACCAAAAGGAAGCACACAGGAATAAACAAGATAAATATGATAATAGAACAGGGGTTTTCAACCTTTTTTTCATGCCAGGGCCAACTATTTATTCAGCATTTGAGCCACGGATCACCGTTTGTGGCCATTTTATCCCAACAGACTGCAAAACTAAAGATTTCTTTTTGGTACTTTATACGGTCTACCAGAGGGGAGTAATTCAATCTCACGGCAGAGGGGATGGGAAGGATCGTTTGCTATCTTGATAGCTTTTTTTCTGAATCACTTCCTCATAGATGCCTCTTAATTGTTTCTGTCTCTTGCTGATTATTTTTGAGGCAAGGTTAACTATCCGCCGTAACTGTAAGAATAGCAATTGCAAAGCAAATCAAAGCAGAAAATCATGCCAGGCTCCCTAGAATCCGTACCCATGAACAATGACAGGATAGTCCATAAAGGCCCTGCTACACTAGCAATATTTTGATCAATATCAACTAGCAATGTCAACATCAACGGGCAACATGATGCGATACATGGCAACAGGCAACACCTCCCATTAAAAGGGGAATTCCACCCATTTTCAAAAGAAGCCTTAGTTTGCATTGAATCATTTTCACCCAACTGCCACCCAACTCAAAATGTTCATTTAGCGAAATAAAAGTTACAAAATCCCTGTTTTTGTCCACTGCAGTGAAGCAGCAGCAGCAGCCATGGTTTCAGAAAAGCTTATCTGTGGGAGTCTGGGAGAAAGGATCAGGTGACGCCAAGGAGGGCTGTGATTGGAGGATTCTGAAATGTTGACCAGTAGAGGGCGCTAAAGAACTGACTTTTCTGAACAACCAGGAGTTGATCATTTTCTATAGAAAGGTTAAAAGTCAACGTTGATAGTTGACGTTGCTTGTTGATGTTGCTCAAAACAGTGCTAGGTGTATCAGGGCCCTAAGAAGTTCTTGGTTTCCAACCTACATGTGAGCCATGGCGTCCTCGAACAGCACCAGGTTGAGGGCGGGGTTCACCTCGTTGTAGCCCTCCATCACCTCCGTCAGGGTGCTACTGAGCGCGCTCCACGAGGCCACGGGCGCGTAGCGAGCCTCGCCCAGACCGCCGGCGAAGTGGCAGTACAGGTTCAAATCCCTGCTCTGCTCCAGCGTCTCCTCCATGTCCTGAGAGACACAAACACACATGCAGTACCTCTCAGAAATACAGTACAAATCCCATGCAATGTCTGTGTTAGAATGAACATTACACTACTGCAGGGGTGGGCAATTATTTTTCCCAAGGGGCCAAATGAAATACATGAAATATTGTGCAGGGCCAAGACTAAAGGCTGAACAACAGTATGCGTAATATTAATTTAATTTCAAGATAAAAGCAAGAGTAAAACCAACCAGAGTGCTCTATTTATTCAGCATTTGAGCCACAGGGGATCACCATTTGATGACATTTTAGCCCCAAAGACCTAAAACTAAAGAATTCTTTTGGTTTTGTTCACAATTCCAGGCTGTATTTTGCAAACAAAACAGTGTAGACTTCTTAATTAAATAGTGGTAATTCAGATGAATATTTTAACTCTTGAGAGTGTGAAAATGAAACCAAATGGACCCGCCAGGGTCCATTTGGTTTCATTTTTACGCTCTCAAAGAGTTACATCTGGTTAACAAACTTTCCATCATTTAGCCTGGGGACCACCTGGAACCCTCTCAAGGACCACTGGTGGTCCCCGGACCACCTGTTGAAAACCCCTACAGAAACCCCCCTACAGTACCTGGTAGAACTTGCGTGCGGTGTCTGTAGAACTCTATTAGAGCATGTTTACCTGGTAGAACTTGCGTGCGGTGTCTGTAGAACTCTATTAGAGCATGTTTACCTGGTAGAACTTGCGTGCGGTGTCTGTAGAACTCTATTAGAGCATGTTTACCTGGTAGAACTTGCGTGCGGTGTCTGTAGAACTCTATTAGAGCATGTTTACCTGGTAGAACTTGCGTGCGGTGTCTGTAGAACTCTATTAGAGCATGTTTACCTGGTAGAACTTGCGTGCGGTGTCTGTAGAACTATTAGAGCATGTTTACCTGGTAGAACTTGAGGGCGGTGTCTGTAGAACTCTATTAGAGCATGTTTACCTGGTAGAACTTGCGTGCGGTGTCTGTAGAACTCTATTAGAGCATGTTTACCTGGTAGAACTTGCGTGCGGTGTCTGTAGAACTCTATTAGAGCATGTTTACCTGGTAGAACTTGCGTGCGGTGTCCGTCTGCAGCTTGTCGAAGGAGCCCTGGTCCGTCTCGTCCACCATCTTGTCCCTGTAGACCCGGTTGGACTCGTGCAGGTAGACCTTCAGCAGGTCAGACGGAGCCTTCAGGACCTCGCTGCCACAGAACAGGATGCCCTGCATGGGGGAGGGAATCAGTCAGAACCTCGCTGCCACAGAACAGGATGCCCTGCATGGGGGAGGGAATCAGTCAGAACCTCGCTGCCACAGAACAGAATGCCCTGCATCGGGGAGGGAACCAGGAAGGAACCCGAAGCATTACTGGAGTGAGCAGAGCTTGTGTTAAAGACAATCAATCCAGGGGCACGGTGGCACAGTGGTTAGTGCTGTCGCCTCACAGCTAGAAGGTCCTGGGTTCGATTCCAGCTAGGGACCCGAGGCAAGGTTGGCGAAAGGGACTTTCTGGGGGGGCGGGGGTGAACATGCAAGTTCTCCCCGTATCGTCTAGGGTAGATACCCTCACAATAACATGGAGTAATCCTAGTCTCTAGACTGGCCAGCTGAGGCGCCTTATGGAGAGGACAGGAACTGGTTGGAATAACGTGTTCCTTCCACGCGCTACGTCCAACCATCTATATACTATAGATGTAGTTCTAACTGGCACACGTTGGACAGGTCTATATACAGTATATATGAGTCATTCCACGGAAACGGTACCATTTGCAGTCCCTCTGACCGTTTTGGCTGTATTTTATTGATGAAGTCACTGAAAAATATTTTTAAAAGATTTTTTAATCAATTGAAATGGATTTTATCTTCATATCAGAAATTATCTTGATTTCTTTCAGTAGACGCCCCCTATTTTGTCCATTTTTCCATGTCCCCAGTGGCCTTCTATGAAAGTGGACTTGACATATGACTATTAAACATCAACAAAAATCCAAAAATTATGACATGAGCATATATATCTGTCTGTACTTTATTGCTGGACATGTTTAGTGTTTGAATAAATAGATGATTAATCATTTAAATGGCATTATATAGCAGTGTCCCTCATTTGCACTCAACTCACTTACACAAGTCATTCTTCCCTCCATAACAACAATTAACTGGCCCTTTAGTGACATCAACAATAGGAAGTAGTATTCTACAACTCTTCTAACCAACATGCTACAGAAAGTTGCAATTTAAAACCTCATTTTACACCGTTTTAGAGGCATTTTGTACTCTCACATGTGGTCGTAAATCATAACAGTTCAACTCTGTTACATGAAATAATGATATAAAACAATTAGTTATAAAGACTGTTTGTTATTCCAACAATATATCTGATTCTGTAACCTCAGGCATGCCAAGTCTTCTCCTCTCACTCAACTCAGTTAGAGTAGTGGCTATGTTTAGTACAAAAATCACAACTCCGTTATGAACTTAATTGGCTCAACTCCGTTATCAATTAACATGTAAGATATATAAAAAAATATATTGAATGCCTGAGATGGGAAATTATGTTTTTCTTATAGCTAAAGATGTGCTTAATAGTGTGGGCTATTCAGAAAAGTAAAACCTTTCGGTCAAAACTTCAGAAAAAAAAAAAAAGTCCAAATGGTACCGTTTCTGTGGAATGACTCATATACTATAGTGGTTTTCAACCTTTTTCATACCATCAATCCTCTCAGGGACCACTGGTGGTCCCCGGACCAAACCAACTCACCTGGAAGACGTTGGACAGGTCCCGGAGGTTGAAGATGTAGTGGAACTTGACGGCGGTGGGCAGGAAGGCTGCGGCCAGGCGGTGGTGCAGGGCCAGGGCCATCTGCACCAGGGTGGAGCAGCTCTTCTGCAGCGCGGGGCTGCAGCCGGCTGCAGTCAGGTGCTGCAGCAGGATGCTGCTGTAGATGGTGTTCAGAGCCTCGGCGCCGGGGAAGCTCAGGGCGAACACCGAGAAATGACGCTGTGGGAGAAACACAACAAAAACAAGGGGAGGCGGTGGTTTGAGTCCAAGATCGACTATCGTGTTTCCTGGAAATATTTCGCTGTTTCTGCTTCTACGTAGTAGCTCTTAGCGTGTACAAATGCAACATGTAAAAGTCCCATAACTCTACGTCCAAGAATTGAATGGCGTAGAGTCGAAGTTTTCAAAAAATAAAATGTTTTATTCCACTCGGTCTGTTGACGTTTAGATTCTCCGAAGGCTGCCATCTTGGAGGGAGTGTGGGGGGGGGGTAAAGCATCAAGTAAAGCATCAATAATAACATCAGTTGTTGTTGAAGTTGCAGCAGACACACAGCATGCATAAAGGGTCCTAAAGGTCTGTTATGCATACCATCATGTTTGGTGGGACAGTCAGGCATCTAGGAGGGCATTGCCCCCCCCCCCCCATGCCCATGCCTAGTTCCGCCGTTTGAGCCAGTACCTGTAGTCGAGGGTTGATAGTGAAGCTGCCAGCTGTAGGGTTCATACAGGAAACATACTGAACGTTGTGGATCTCCTTCAGCAGCAGCTTACTGCGGTCATACCTGGAAACACCAGCACACCTTGTTCTCTTTAACCAAACTCATCATTTGGTTAAAGGGATATTCCACTGTCAAAAAAACTTTTGGTCGTTTTATGGTTTACTCAGTCTCATGTGAACACACCAGACAGTTTATAAGTTACTCCTTTCAGTATCTAGATATTTGATGTTCATTTTAGTGCATCCACCTCCTTCATATACAAACCCATTATAACTTAAAACTCCATTTTAATTTTATTTTAAAAATAAAGGATGACTGAAAATGAAATTCCACGGCCCTCTCACGTATTAGGAGGACAACATCAGTCACCAGAAAAAAAGATGTGTTGTTTTTGAATAATCTGTCATGGTTAAAATGGAGTTTTAAGTTATAATGGGTTTGTATAGGAAGGGGGTGGGGGAGCTAAAATGAACATCCAGGGCCCGATATCTAAATACTGAAATATAAACTGTCTGGTGTGTTCACATAAGACTGAGTAGAACATAACACGACCAGGAGTTTTTTTTTTTTTAAAGTGGAATATCCCTTTAAAATCACAAATGACACCCATATTTGTACACTATGCCCAAATATTAAGCTCTGTTATGTATTGATGTGCACACTTAAACAATCTCATATTTATAAGATACTTCATGACGTTTTTTTTTTAAAGATACCACAGACACATTGGCTTAAACTTAAAGGACCACTTCACCTCTTTTCAACGTATCTTCACATAAAAACGTCCTCACTGATGTACATGATAAAATACCACTGCTTTTTCCCACTCAGGCTGTGTCTCAGAGAAGAGCTGAGGTGCAGTTCAGAAAGCTTTCCTCCAATGTTTTTGAAAAAAAAAAAAAAAAGTATTGTCAGGAGAATGATGGCTACCATTTTCGCAGTGCAGCTTGTATTAGCTTGCGTTCCCCTGCGATAATGCAACTGGAGGACTGGTTTCTGAACTGCCCACAGCCCTCTTGTGAGACACAGACTGAGCAGAAAAAATAGTGGTAGTGACTAAGACTAAGACTATAAAGACTTAGTCGACTAAGGTTTTTGATATTCAGTCGACTAAACCTAGACAAAAATGATTTTCAAAAGACGTGTATGTGTGTGCGTGTGCGTGTGTGTGTACCAGTGGCTGTAGTCCAGGTGTTGTCGTATGAGCGATTGAGCGTGTGTGTGTGCGTGTGTGTGTGTGTGTGTGTGTACCAGTGGCTGTAGTCCAGGTGTTGTCGTATGAGCGTGTGTGTGTGTGTGTGTGTGCGTGTGCGTGTGTGTACCAGTGGCTGTAGTCCAGGTGTTGTCGTATGAGCGTGTGTGTGTGTGTGTGTGTGTGTGTGT
>CM076971.1:11474109-11601609 GCA_039105355.1 Benthosema pterotum | reverse complement strand
GCGCGTAGGCGTTGAGCGCCCGCTGGAGGGACGTGGTCCGCGCCGACGCCGACGCGGAGGAAGAACCGCCGTGGAAGAAGAACAGGGACAGGTAGGCGTTGCCCAGGACGTACCAGGAGGTGGCGTCCGTCACGTCCAGCTGCACGGCGCGGCGCGCCAAGTCCACGCCTTCCAGCGCGCGTTTCGCCCGCTCCGCAGCAGCGGCGTTGTTGTTGGTGTTGTTATTTTTGGGGAGCTCCTCCTGCCGCAGCAGCATGGACAGGCTGCGCAGAGACACCTTGTTCTGGCCGCAGCGCTGCAGCGCGCCGGAGAAGCAGTGCCGCGCCGCCTCCAGGTCGCCTTTCTTCCAGTACTGGTCGCCCAGCGTGTTCCAGGCCTCGGCCAGCGATGGCTCCAGCTTCACGGCACGCGACAGGCACTCCTCGGCCGCCGCGCTGTACGCGGCCGGCGCGTTCAGGCAGCGGCCCTTGAGGAGGAGGAACTCGGCCCGCTGGTCGTGGTCGCGGTCGTTGCGCTGCTCGCCGCCGCAGACCCCCAGCGCGTCCTCCTCGTGCTCCTCCAACTCCTTCAGGGTCCGCTGCGTCTCGCGCTCCACGTCGGCCGCCTTGTTCCCGGCGTCCGCCTCCACGCTGTGGCTCTCGAAGTAGCGGTCCCTGAAACGGTACAGCCGGTCCACCAGCTCCCGCAGGGGCTGCAGTTTGTCGTCATTGGGGGGCGCGGCGGGTGGCGGCGGCGCCTCCTCCTCCGCCGCGGACGCGGTCGCCGTCCGCTCGACTTCTTCCGTCATTAAGGAAGGTTTTCTTACGGTCACGCGACGTACGTTTTGTGTATGTTCCCTGGATTTACTTGGAAGGATCGCGGGAATTTGTAATACTGTCGCAGCACTGTGTATATGGAAGTGGTCGATGTCGTGATGTCCATCTCTGATTGTCTGGACATGCCAAATAAGGTTATTTTGGATATTACTACTAGATGTCCGTCCCGTTAGGGGCCGTCACATCCAGCACCCTGACTGGGCACATCCACCCTCTTTTTTTCCTATGTCGCAGTGTTGTAGTGGTACTTTTAGAAGTGGGGGGACGCCTCTTAAGACACGTGCACGCACACATGCATGTGCATTCGCGTGCACCTGCACAACGCAGACAGACACACTATTAAAACATGCATACTGAATAGTATATTGAGAAAGATGGTTTACAATGCTTAATTGTATCCATAAAAGTAAATGACAAGTCAAAAAAACAATTTTTGCCCCCAAAAATATTATAGATGTGAGAGAAGTGGGGGGACTCCGTCCCCCCGCGTCCCCCCTCCACTACACCCCTGCCTATGTGTAGACCATTATGGTGAGATGACACCGTGCCCTGTGCTTCGGGGCACAGGTCTCCACCGTCTTGGTTCAGGGTGAAGACTGTTACGTCACCGTCACTGGCGGTGACTATGTTTCACCCCTGCAGGCAACTGGCGTGTGGGCAGACGGACGTATGCGCGGACAGACGGACAGGGGGTGAAACATAGTCACCACCTTACGGTGGAGACAATAATGAAGTATGTGAATTATTTACAACAACTACGTTGTAGATCGGTACTCGGTAGAACGCAAACTTGCGTGTTGCGCACAAGGCCCAGTCGTGTGCGTGCGGAGCGGGGTTGATACTCACGACATCAGTTATACAGGTCTCTTCCTCACGTCATCATCACGCCATCGGAGGGACCCCGAGGGACCGACCGAACACAGCGCACCGATCGCATTACTTGCACCCGCTCCACGCGCCACGCACCAAATTTTGATGCCCAACTGCGGAAGTATAGACGCGGCGGTCTTCCGGGTGCTTCAAAGCGGCACTGAGCAACTTGTATTGAAATGAATATCGCTCACAGTCTGGTCTCTATATTTCATTACTCTATGGCAGTGGTTCACAACCAGTGACCGGGGACCACCAGTGGTCCTTGAGAGGGTTCCAAGTGGTCCACAACTAAATTGACAGTTGGTAACCAAATGGAGCCTTATAGAAATCTGTAACTCTTGAGAGTGTTAAAATGAAACCAAATGGACCCTTACGGATCCATTTGAGTTAAATTATATTTAAACATCTGAATTATTTACTTTTCCACAAATCCATGCAATTAGAAAATGCAGATTAATTGTTATTTTGACAAACGTTTTGCCAGTTGATCTCTCCTATTTGTATTGGGAAAAACATTCAAATTCTTGCTTTTGCTTTGGGTCTAAGAGACTAAAACTCAACATCAAAAGGTGGTCCTCCGTGGCTAAAATGCTGAATAAACAGTGGGCCCTGGGAACCACTGCTCTCTGGTAGTGTACCTGGTCGTGGAACAGCGCTCCACCGAAGGCCCAGACGGCAGCGAACACGAAGTAGAGCTCCAGGAGCTCCTTGGAGCTGTCGGGTGGAGTGTGCTCCGGGACCAGGAGACACTCCAACAGGTGGCACAACGTCTGGACCAGGCTCTGCTCCGTCACCGCGATGATCGTCTTGAACCTGACACACATAGATATACTGTATACTGTACAGTCATGGAAAAAAATTATTAGACTACCCTTATTTTGCTGGTGGAGAGCATGCCAAGACGCATGGCTGCAGACATCAAAAACAATGGTTATGAAATCAAGTATTAACTTGTGTGTATCATGTGTTTATAGCAAACGAAAAGAAAACTTGGAATGCTTAAAAGTAGTGTTTTTGGAGGTACAATGCCATAGCTATTGATGTAAGAATTTAAGTAATTTTGGTTATTATCAAAAAAAAAAAAACATGGAAAATGAATAGTTCTTACTTCTTGAATTAAACTCTCATGAGCTATTTTTGTTGTTATCATTATAATTGTCCAAACAAATGTACCTTTAGTTGAGCCAGGCATTAAAGAATTTTTCCATGACTGTATAAGAAGGATAGATGTCTTGAGGCGGAGCCTCTGACGTCGTTCACGGCGGCCATCTTGTGAGAGGAATCAATACACTATGCTCTATGGCAGCCCAAACAAAAACAGCTGGAACTCGCTCAAAACTTGACGGATTTACAAACGGATTGCATTATTATGAACGTTATCGATGTGGCTATGGTTTTTGCAAATTCTTTTTCTAAAAACATTGTGGGGCGGCTCATATGATGCAGACAAATGAACCCTAACAGGTTCATTTGGTTCCATCTGTACGCTCTCAGAAAAAAATGTTGAAAATGGGTGGAATCCCCCTTTAAGGAAACGGTTTCCAGAATTACACAAAACATTATGCTTACGATTCATAGGCATACAGACCTTGACTTGAGGCTCTCCAGGCAGGCAGGGAGGTACTTGTCGAACAGGATGATCAGGTTGGCCTTCTCCGATTGGACCTCCCTGCTGTCAATCCAGCTGGACACGGGCGGGTTCCATCCCAGGTCCGCCGGGTTGATGTACAGGATGCCTGGAGGGACAAAATGTACCGGTCAGTTCATGTACGGGAAGCCTGGAGGGACAAAATGTACCGGTCAGTTTATGTACGGGAAGCCTGGAGGGACAAACCGTACGTTCAGTAGACCTGGCAAGTACAGCAATGAAGGACAAAGACTCTGATCTTTTCTCTTAGAATTTTTTATCCCAATGTGATCCAGGGCTCTACACACCCTCCACCAACCTGGGGAGGATTCCTAATGTGATCCTGGGCTCTACACACCCTCCACCAACCTGGGGAGGATTCCTAATGTGATCCTGGGCTCTACACACCCTCCACCAACCTGGGGAGGATTCCTAATGTGATCCTGGCTCTACACACCCTCCACCAACCTGGGGAGGATTCCTAATGTGATCCTGGGCTCTACACACCCTCCACCAACCTGGGGAGGATTCCTAATGTGATCCTGGGCTCTACACACCCTCCACCAACCTGGGGAGGATTCCTAATGTGATCCTGGGCTCTACACACCCTCCACCAACCTGGGGAGGATTCCTAATGTGATCCTGGGCTCTACACACTCTCCACCAACCTGGGGAGAAGGCAGCGGACTGGGCTCATGCTTCCTTCAATGCATGAGGAGTCCAAGCTGCCTTCTTTTCACCTGACAGGGGGGAGTTTCCCTGGTTGGACGTAGCGCGTGGAAGGAACACGTTATTCCAACCAGTTCCAGTCCCCTCCATCAGGCGCCCCGGCTAGGGGCGCCGGCTAGGGGCACCCCGGCCAGGGGGAGGCAGTCTAGAGCCCAGGATTACTACATGTTTTTGTGAGGGTATCTACTGTAGGGGACACAGGGAGAACATGCAAACTCCACACAGAAAGGCCCTTTTGCCAACCCCGCCTCGGGTATGGGCACTGATGACGTGGAGGAGGAGACACGCCACCAGCACCCACAGCAGTGTCTCTAGCGGGAATCGAACCCAGGACCTTCTAGCTGTGAGGCGACAGCACTAACCACTGTGCCACCGTGGCCCTCAGGACTCTGATCTGATTACACTGACACCAGTCAACGTCTATGTCAATCAGATGGGATGTTGAATAAGGCAGAATAACGTTCGAATTGATCGATCTGATTGATCGAACGCCATATAGCAGTGGTCCTTGAGAGGGTTCCTAAATGATGTACAGTTAACCAGATGTAACTCTTTGAGAGCGTAAAAACGAAACCAAATGGACCCGTTACGGAGGTGCCTGTACCTGCTCTGGACACGGTAGCGGGGGTGGCCGTCCGCAGATGGCTGATCTCGAACAGCAGCCTCATGGTGGGGTTCAGAGGGATCCGCTCGTTGCTGGCCAGGGTCAACACCTAGGACACGGTTAGCAGGGTTAGTGTTGCATTACCGTATTGCAGGGTTTTCAACCTTTTTGACACCAGGGACCACCATTTATTCAGCATTTAAGCCACGGACCACCATTTGATGACATTTTAGCCTCATAGACCCCAAAACCCAAAGATTTCTTCTGTTTTTATCAACAATACGAGGATGGATTTCAGAAACATAACAGGCAAACCTAGATCTCTAGTTGTGTATACTTGGACTAATTCAGACGGTGAATATTTTAACTCTTGAGAGTGTGAAAATGAAACCAAATGGACCCGCAAGGGTCCATTTGGTTTCATTTTTACATTCTCAAGAGTTACATCTGGTTAACCAACTTTCCATCATTTAGCCTGGGGACCACCTGGAACCCTCTCAAGGACCACTGGTGGTCCCCGGACCACCGGTTGAAAACCATTACCGTATTGTAACCAATACTGTATAGCAGGGGTTTTCAACCTATTTCATACCAGGGCCCACCATTTATCCAACATTTGAGCCACGGACCACCATTTGATGACACTTTAGCCCCACCGAAATGAACATTTTATTTTGCTTTTGTCCAAAATTCCAGGCTGGATTTGGGAAACAAAGCAGGCAAACATACAGATCAAAATGACTATTAATCTTCTACATTCTCTAGTTGTGTAGACTTGGGATAATTCAGATGATGGATATTTTAACTCTTGAGAGTGTAAAAATGAAACCAAAGTGGACCCGCAAGGGTCCATTTGGTTTCATTTTTATGCTCTCAAAGAGTTATATCTGGTTAACCAACTTTCCATCATTTAGCCTGGGGACCACCTGGAACCCTCTCAAGGACCACTGGTGGTCCCCAGACCATTGGTTGAAAACCCCTGCTGTATAGGATGACTCTAATCATAAGATGACCCTCATTTCCATTTCCAAGACTCTTTTGTATGAAAATAAAACATTAAAGACAAAATCTGTGTTGTTCCTCACCTTGTTGTCGTCCATGACCGTGTTCAGGGACTCGATCCACATGGGGTCGATGTCTCCGTCCAGGACGATCCACTTGGGTCCTCCGTGAGCCACGTTGGCCAGCTCACGCATTATCTTGGAGAACAGACCTTTACGGGCACACAGAAACGTAATGGGACAGGGTCCTTTTAACTCTTTGACAGATTAGCAGAAAAGCTAGGCTCGCTCCCATTAGGTTCAATAGCAACTAAATAATTTATATAAAATCCTCTGTTGTGAAGTTGTGCAAATGAATGAGCTCCAAAGACAGCTTAAGGTGTCTACTTTAAGGGAAGAAATAAAATCAGTTGATATGTTTCTTTTTTTTTTTTTTTAATACATTTGACAAAGCAGCCCGTATTTTCACATTTCACTGTTTCCAGGGCTCATTCAGAGATAAATGCATTTAAAGTTATACAATTTATAATTTATTAATGATAGTTTAAAGTGTGTGAGGTGTTTTGGGGGTTTTGTAGTGCAATCACCACTTAAAGGACTTCATCAGGTGGTGTGCAGTGAGTTAATGAGCTTGTTAATAAAACAAAAACCAAAACAACTTTTTGGGTGATGAACAGACAACAGAATAATCAATCACCCAAAAAGTCGTGGTAAAACAGTCAAGGAGTTAACTCATTTACCACCCTCGGTAGGCCTACGGTAGCCTAGGGCCCCCTTCGCCATTCACACGGTACGGCAAACCACAACGAATCATAGATTTCATTCTTTAATACATCTATTAATCCCAGTGCATCATTCTGTCATGGGATCATGGGTGCGGCCATTTTCTTTTTTTTTTCTATCCAATGCATTCAATGCATTTCTATCCAAGGCATTCTCTCAGATTCTGCCCCGGAATGTCGCTGGTGCACGTGTAATACGACTAGGGCTAAACGGCACTTCCTGACTTTTGACCTGGAACTTTTTGCACAGAATTTTTCTATTTTTATTTTTTTCATTTTAATTCATTTGGTCATTTTAATCCCTGCTGCTTCAAATGAATAAAAAAAAATCCACTGCACAGAGCTACCTTGGATATTCTTCAAAAGCTTGAAGACCGGTTCACTGCCTCTCACAGTATTTTGTGACTTTTTCTAAGGTACTATTGAACTTTTTTTTTTCTTGTGCTGCGAGGTACAGATAAGATTATGGAGGGCTGGGCATGGGGCTAAAATGTCCTCAGATGGTGGTCCGTGGCTCAAATGCTGAATAAAAGGTTGAAAACCACTGTTTCAAACAAAAGGTACTCGACGATTCTTATATTTTTCTTTTAAATTATAGTATTAGTTGACTAAATCAACACTGGACCAGGGTTATTATAGGCATGAATTTTTCATTTTAGTTTAGTTTAGTTAGTTTTGACATTTTATTTTCTGACTCAGTTAGTTTTACTTAGTTTTTTACTGCAGGTTTGCTAGTTTTTCTATAGTTTTTATTTTCGTGAAAATATTTAGTTATAGTTAGTTTTAGTTTAGTTATAGTTTTACTTTTCCTACCTTTCCTGTGCTTTGGTTGTCAGGTATAGTATTAAAAAATGTGCTAAAGTAGGAAACAGTTGGTATTCAACCCTTGCTTTGAGTTTCTTAGTAGATTGGATGATTGCACTCTCCCACAAGAACATAATTTTTCTCCCCAGTGTTTATGGATCTCAGTAGTGGATAGAAGATCTAGAAGCATCTCCTCCTCATGCTGGTCACCAACACATTTTGGATTTAAAAGCTTTATAAAAACTAAAACTAAGGGTATTTTGGGTGTAATTTCAGTTAGTTTTAGTTAGTTTCCTAAACCCACATTACAGTATTAGTTTATTTATCGTTTTTTTGCATTCATTTTTAAGTTTCATTAGTTTCAGTTAACTATAGCAGGGGTTTTCAGCCTTTTTGACTCCAGGGACCACCATTTATACAGCATTTGAACCACGGACCACCATTTGATTACTTTTTCACCCCAAAGACCTAAACATAAGTAATTCTTTTGGTTTTGTCCACAATTCCAGGCTGGATTTTGCAGACAAAACAATGTCGGCTTCTTACTTAAGTGGTGCTAATTCAGATGATGAATATTTTAACTGTACTCAAGAGTTATATCTGGTTAACCAACTTTCCATCATTTAGCCTGGGGACCACCTGGAACCCTCTCAAGGACCACTGGTGGTCCCCGGACCAACACCAGTACTATAGCAACCCTGCACTGCACTGCCCCAAACCAACCCACCGTCCTTCCACTCTCTGGTCGCCGGGTTGATGATGCCAAACAGCTGGTCGTTGGTGACAGCCTTGGGGTTGAGGTCGGCCCAGACGGGACGGCGCTTGGTGTTCTGGTAGGTCCTGTGGAGCGCACGCATCACCTGGCTCTTCCCGGTGCCTGCGTTACCCACCACGAACACAGAGTGGCGCACCGCCAGCAACTCCTCCAGCTGCACCACCTGGGGCAACAGAGACAGAGTCAAAGTCGTCAGATTAGTCACTCACGTTACCGCAGTGTTGTAGTGGGACCTAGAAGTTGGGGGGACGCCTCTTAAAAGGGGAATTCCACCCATTTCTTTTTTTTTTCTGAGAGGGTACAAATGTGAACCAAATGGACCCTAGCGGGTCCATTTGGTTCCATTTGTACCCTCTCAGAAAAAAAGAAAACTCATTAACATGGTGAAACACATCTTGATGATGTCATCAAGATGTATTTCACCATGCTAATGATTTTTTTTTTCAGACCTCCATTTCTAGGAAACACAGAATGGGGGGGGGGGACTTTTTTTTATCATGTCCACACAACATCTCTAAGGTATTCTAATGACATAGTAAAATATTGAAAATGAGGGGAATCCCCTTTAAGACACGTGCATGCACACTTGCATTTGCATGCGCATTTACATTCACCTGTGCAACACACACAGACACACTATTAAAACAAGTATAGCATATTGAGAAAGATTGTTTACAATGTCTAATTTTATCCATAAAAGTCGGTGACAAGACAAAAAACATAGGCCTACTTTTGACCCCCCTCCCCCCCCCCTCTTTTGACCCATCTCTTGGAGCAGTGAGCTGCAGCCATAGAGTAATAAAATATAGAGAGTGAACGGGATGATAGCCCCGTCCCCTTGACGTTCATTTCAATACAAGTAGCTCAGTGGCGTTTCGAAGACCGCCGGAAGTGCGCCTACACTTCTGCATTTGGACACCAAATTTTGGTATTTCCTCCATGAACCCATCTGAAGCAAGGGATTATGGGAAGTGAAAGGATTCATCAACGAGCGCCGTCGAGAACGAGCAAAGGAAGGAAAACTAAACAGCATCAAAAAACAAGCTTGTGGCTTTGCTGTGAGCTTATTATCTGTCATATAATACATCCGTTATGTTTTGAGAGGTGGTATATGACGTGAGGACCGCTGGTTCACCCAGAGAACAACTTAAACACAAACTGCCCTGTCCGCATTCACAAAGCAAACCAGCGTGCGTGCTCTCAGGGCGCTCGTGCATGAATTCCACCTGTCTGCAGTAGCAAACTTGACCACCAGGGCCCGTTGCTTCAAGCCTGGAGGCGCCTTCTGGGGACGCGGGGGCAATGTGGAATTTTCACCATTTTCAAAAAATATTTTCACTATTTTCAAAAATATCAGACCCCACAAGAGTGGCGCGCTATGAGACCCCTCAAGCTATGAGCTTAAGGAGTCATATTAGTCACTCACATTACCGCAGTGAAATTAGTTCTCCGCTTTTGACCCATCTCTTGGAGCGGTGAGCTGCAGCGTGCGCCGCGCTCGGAATCGATTAGTTGATTTGACCCCCAATCCATCCCTTTGATGCTGTGAGCCAAGCAGGGAGGCATTGGGTCCCATTTTTACAGTCTTTGGTATGACCCGACCGGGAATCGAACCCCGGCCTCCCAGTTCCAGGGCAGACACTCTAACCACAAGGCCACTGGTCTGGTTCATGAGCTTGAGGAGTCAAAAACATGAGCTTGAGGAGTCAAAAACTGAGCGCTCTGCTGTTCAAGCAGCCTAAATAGGGACAAACTGGAGTTGGGAATACATTGTTTCCAAAAAGCCTCGCCCAAATAAGGGCTATTTCAGGCATGTGTGTAACATGAAAATTGTTTGTATAGTTACAATTAAAAGTCTCATTGCTCATATTTGAATAGAATACAATATAATGTCAGTATTTGACGGTATTCACTATTCGATATTTTTTATAGACCCAACGATATTACTCTGTATTGATTTCCAATATCGCGATAAACGGTAATACCGGTATACTGCCCAAGACTAACTGTTACTACTCTGGCTCAGACCTTGAGTATGAAGTTGTCCTCTGCCTGCAGTTTCAGGTCCAGCACGGACTCTTTGACGCGCGCCTCAAAGTCCAGGTCTCTCTTGCGGGGAACGTCCAGGGCGGGGAACAGGTCTCCGATCAGCCCCATGAACACGGGCATGTCGTCCGTGGCGATCTTTGGCACGTTGAAGTCCCTCAGGGCACGCATCAGAACCTGGTCCTCCGCCCGCCCCGGGTCGCCTCTCTTCAGCGAACCGGCAACCACCAGCACCGACTTGATGGCCCTCAGGCCCCAGTCGTAGTGGTCCTAAGAACAGAGGAGAAAGCTTAGTCAGAGTGGTCCTAAAACACAGTAGAATGAATGAATGAATGAATGAATGAATGAATGAAATTTTTATTGACAGAGATGAGAGTTAACAGTACGAGTCAAGTACACACTGCAACAAAACTGATAACAGCTTGGAGAATTACAGTACAATTCAAGTACAACTACATCAAATCTGACAAAGCTGATTGGACACACTAGTTAAAGGAGAATTCCGGCCCAAAAGTTTTTTTTATCTTTATTTGCAGTTAATTTTTTGGAAAAAAGTGGTCCAGGTGTTATTTTGTGAAAATACTCCTTTATGGCTGTTTCCCCTACCCCAAAATAAGCTTATAATGGGGCCAATGGGCATTGTGCAAGTTCACCTATATACATCGCTCCAAAATGCAAATTTTTGCTATATATTGTGTCTCCACCATGTCAGTAGTGTGTTAATACTCACACTTTCACTTTCACTTTTGTTTCAGCAGTGGTTCAGCCATAAACCATGTGCCACGCCCCCAGCTTTTGAGACAGCTGGATCACTGCTGAACCAAAAGTGAAAGTGAAAGTGTGAGTGTTAACTCACTACTGACATGGTGGAGACACAATATATAGCAAAAAATTGCATTTTGGAGCGATGTATATAGGTGAACTTGCACAACACCCATTGGCCCCATTATAAGCTTATTTTGGGGTAGGGGAAACAGCCATAAAGGAGTATTTTCACAAAATAACACCTGGACCACTTTTTTCAAAAAAATTAACTGCAAATAAAGATACAAAAAAACTTTTGGGCCGGAATTCTCCTTTAAGCATACACTTGTTTACAATAGTGGCCAACTTGTTCATTTCATTAAGGCATTCAAATACCATACATACAAAACAACTACTTCAGTGAAGTCAGAAGCAGCAAATCATGGAGGTAAAATCATAGTGGAGGTGAAAAGGGAAAAGAGAAATGTACAAAGAGCAGAGAGGCGGGGTGGGTGGAGGGATTTTATATACAATTTTGTTTTACAGAGGCCAGTTTCGAATTGCAGCCATCTGAAGGTGCCCCTTGAGAGAAAACTTAGTCGCAGTGGTAGTCCTAAAAACACAGGATAAAACATAGTTACAGTGGTCCTAAAAACACAGGATTAAACTTAGTCACAGCCCTAAAAACACACAGACTACTGTGCACACAGACTACTGAGTCCGTGAGCACAATGGGAACCACTATTTACACTGATTTACAAGATGAATATTTACTGTAGCTGATTGTGACTCCAACAAAACAGTTCTTGACTGTGAAAGGAAATGTTTAAAGCAGAAAGTAAGTAGAAAGTAAACTTAAATGCAAAATTTACAATATATTTTGGGGGGCAAGTGACCATGACATGAAGGCAAGTCTTGCACTTGAAGGCAAGAATTGCACTTGCACTTGCACGATGGGCAAGTGCCACAGACCTTAGTGTCAACCCCTGTACCTGTTTAGACAGCAGTTCTTTACACAGCGTGTAGAGGGTGATGAACTTCCTGGCCAGCAGCCTGGCCTCCAGGAATCCTTCAGCCACCAGCATGATCTCACAGATCAGCTCGAAGTCTGGCACCACCATGGCACACGGTCTGTGAGGAAGAGAGCCAATCAGAGGAGAGAGTTGTCACGGCACATGGGTCAGAAAGAGCCAATCGATGGAGAGAGTTGTCACGGCACATGGGTCAGAAAGAGCCAATCGATGGAGAGAGTTATCATGGCACGCAGGTCGGTTAGAGGCAGTGAAGGTGCCTCCACACTGCCTTTTGCACAGTCCGTGTTTTGGCCGGGGTGTGACGTCACGTCCTGTATTTTTGAATGGGTTTCAATGAGACTTCCGGCTTGTTCCGGTCTGTGTTTTGGATAGTGGTCAGGCTGCAGGAAAGAACTAGCCTGATTGTCAGACTCAGAGCCTTGGCTCAAGAGTCTGACATTGGCGCCATTGTAACCGATTTACGAGGAGGCGGGCCCTTGATTTTCCCTCAACCAATCACTGGAGATCAGCGAATCTGTCTTCCTGTGACGTTGTTTTCAGTCGACAACAACAGTTAACACTTAGTCAGCACAGTGACTAACTGACTAGCAGTGCAGTTGGCGTCGGACATTTACACTATTTATAACTAAATGCAGTATTAAAGAATGAAACTCTAGTTACAATGAAACTGAATGGATGTGTGCTGTTTTTATGGGCAACTGTTCCGTTGTGGCAGTTAGATGATCCTCCGTGTTGATTGGCCATTTTTTAGACCCGCCTCCACCTCCTTCGCTCATTGGACGAGCCGTTTTTCCGGACGAGATAAATCAAAACTCTTCATCACAACACCAGACCACAGAATCCAGCAGAGTGGGCGGGGCCCAACGGAGTAGATGGGGTCTGTGGGCTGAACCCAGGCTAGGTAAGAACCCCCTAGTTGGCCGAAATTCAGACAGGAAGAAGCCGGAAGTGCCCATTGAAACCCATTGAAAAATGCAGGACGTGACGTCACAGCTTGGTCCAAAACACGGACTGTGCAAATTGCAGTGTAGAGTCAGCCTTAGAGGTAGTCAGGAGAGAGAGAGAGAGAGTTAAGAGTTCTTCACCTGAACAGAGCCTTGAGGTTCTCGGGCAGCTCGGTGCGTCCGGCGTATCCAGGGTTCATGGTGATGAAGATTCCCACCGAGGGAGCCAGGCTGACCTCCTCTCCCAGGAAGTTGAACCTCTGCTTCCTGTCGCGCACCGCGTCCTGGATGCTCTTCACCTGCAAACAACCCGACCGCACACACAGACACAGACACAGACACAGACACAGACACAGACACACACACACACACACACACACACACACACACACACACACACACACACACACACACACACACACACACACACAGACGTTTGCCTGTACTGTTGCTGTCTCCCCATGAAGGTGTGAACCCCTTAGACTTTCCCTCATGGCAATCAGAGTCAGACACGTTCAGAGTCAGACACATTCCACCAGTCACCTAGTTCTCAGAATTGCGACATTGAGGGGTCAGAAACTGAGCGCTCTGCTGTTCCAGGAGCCTAAATAGGGACAAACTGGAGTTGGAAATACATTGTTTCCAAAAAGCCTAGCCCAAATAAGGGCTATTTTAGGCATGTGTGTAACCTGAAAATTGTTTGTATAGTTACAATTAAAAGTCTCATTGCTCATAATTTAATAGAATACAGTATAATGCCGATATTTGACAATATTCAGTATTCAATATTTTGTATAGACCCAACGATATTACTCAGTATTCATTTCCAATAGACTAATTTCCCAAGACTAATACGTGTCATATAAAATATATATATACCTGAACAGCCACCACAGAGAGCACCTCCACGGAGATCCTGTTGAACTCATCGAAGCAGCCCCAGGCCCCGGTCTGGGCAAGACCCTTGTAGATGTTACCACACGACTGAGAGAGAGAGAGAGACATTATGTTACCACAAGACCCTTGTAGATGTTACCACACGACTGACAGAGAGAGAGAGAGAGAGAGAGAGAGAGAGAGAGAGAGAGAGAGACATTATGTTACCACAAGACCCTTGTAGATGTTACCACACGACTGACAGAGAGACATTAGGAAGTTTAAGCATCAACTCTTTTCATGACGGCTCCCTTGGCGGAAGTATGGGGGCAATGACACAATCGCTGTAGCTGTCAAAATCCTTAGGCAAACAGCCATCCGCAACGGCAACAGGTTACCATGGCGACGCGTCTATGCAGCGTGTGTCAAACAGAGGCTGGTTGGCAGGTTTTGCAGGTTCATCCATAGATATATACAAGAAAGCTGGATGTCTTGAGGCGGAGCCTCTGACGTCGTTCACGGCGGCCATCTTGTGAGAGTACTCAATACACTATGCTCTATGCCCAAACAAAAACAGCTGGAACTCGCTCAAAACTTGATGGATTTACAAACGAACTGCATTATTATGGACGTTATCGACGTGATTTTTGCTATTTTTCTTCCCCTAAAACAGAGGTTTTCAACCAGTGGTCCGGGGACCACCAGTGGTCCCTGAGAGGGTTCCAGGTGGTCCCCAGCTGAGCTGGTTAACCAGATGTAACTCTTGAGAATGTAAAAATGAAACCAAATGGACCATTGCGGGTCCATTTGGTTTCATTTTACCACTCTCAAGAGTTAACATATTCATCATCTGAATTATCCAAGTCTACACAACTAGAAGATGGACAAAAGCAAAAGAAATCTTTAGTTTTGGGGTCTGTGGGGCTAAAATGTCCCCAAGTGGTGGTCCGTGGCTCAAATTCTGAATAAATGGTGGGCCCTGGGATGAAAAAGGTTGAAAACCCCTGCCCTAAAACATCATATGCTCTATCATCCGCTCTATGCGGACGTCTCTGACGTTTACAACAAACCAATCCGTTTGGTCATTTAAAAAGTACTAGGGCCTTACCCGTTGTGAATATATGAACACCAAATGATGTACTCACTGTGTGGGTAATGTGAATCCTTCATCACATTATGTGATGAAGGATTTGATGAAGGATTGCTTTAATGCACACGCACAGACACTGCAATGGCCAGTCATAAAGTGTGTGTGTGTGTGTGTGTGTGTGTGTGTGTGTGTGTGTGTGTGTGTGTGTGTGTGTGTGTGTGTCTGTGTGTGTGTGTGTGTTTTGGTATTTGCATTGCCCCCTGTGGCCGAAAAGGGAATTGCCAATGTTAAGCGAATGGGGAAATTTAATTCACCAATAAATTCATTATTAATCAACAATTAGTTAATTTGAAAAAAGGGCTTCCTCAGTCTCTTCCTAATGTTATGGTCAATGACTGTGTGAAAAATCATAGTGATCGGTGCAGCCAGTGATGAGTTATGCTCGCTTCAGACATTCAGACATTCAGACATTCAGACAGACATACAACTCCTTAATTTTAGTATTGATATGCATGTATATGCACATATCATAGACACAATGTTATGCTCTCCTCTCACAAAGTGGCCTCCACGTAACAACGTCACTCCCCATTGGCCAGCAGCACGGGCGATCTAGCTTTCTTATATATATTTATGGGTTCATCTATCGAGCACGGATCGTCGTCCTTCTTGACGCCGTAGTAGACTATGTCGCCGTTGCATGCTTAAAATCCCCATTGTATGAGCACAGAGCTGACCTTGTAGTCCATCTGCTCGGAGCAGTTGAACACGTAGACCATGATGCCCAGAGCTCTGCCCAGGTCCTTGGTGGTCTCGGTCTTCCCTGTGCCAGCCGGACCGGCCGGAGCTCCGGACATGGTGAGGTGGAGAGACTGGGTGAGCGTGATGTAACACCTACACAGACACAGACACAGACACAGACGCAGACGCAGACACAGACACAGATATGCACGCGCACGCGCACACGCACACACACACACACACACACTAGGGCATTAACCAAACGTGATTTTTGGTAGTCGACACGAATACATTGTTAGTCGGATTTTTTCCGACTAGTCGCCAGTGATATATATGCATATTATTCAATAAAAAAACTGCATTTCTCAGCTTTTTATTGAAACAGCGCAGCGGGGACAAACCCGCGTTTTCTGCTCCACAGGGAATTCCCCTCACAAAAAACAAAAGCGCAGCATTTGACTGTCACTATGATCGCACCATTGCGATCATAGCATTTTTACATGTCCAGCTCCCGTTTTTATCACCTTAATTTTACTTTCTTAACTTAAGTCCCTTATAGCAGTTTCCCTTTAGGTCTTTATTAAGTGTATAAAGCAGTGGACTGAATAAAAGGTTATTTTTTCCTTGTATCTATTAGGCCTATGATTTAAGCTGGTAACACAAGGAGGTTATAAACATCAAAGGTCTGACCGCGGATCGCAGCTACGGGACATTGCGCAATAGATGGTGCGTAATGGCGGCGCCCATGAACACACGTGGCCAGCAATAATGACGGACCTAACGTATTACATAAGGTGCTTAAACGTAAATGCACGTCGGTCTTGAATACACTCTCTTCGCTCTTCAATGTCCCAAACAGAAAACGTAATGAAAATGTGCTTGGATAACAATGTGGAACATCAACTTAAACGGAACGTATCAGTATAGCAATCACTAGCTGTCAATCAAACCAGAGACGGAATAAACATACAGAAACAGCAGCATTGCAAGTACATAGAACGGAATATAAGCAGGTATCACTGAACTACATAATACACTTACAGTAATCAAAGACGCACACTGGCACTGCAGTGCTGCACAATGAAGACGTTCATATTGTTGGAGACGAGTGAACTTGAACTGGCTGGAGTTCACCGCTCTCACGTATTAGCTGATTAGCATACCCATGCGTGCACATTACCATAGTCAATTCACATATTCACCCACCAGAGGGCAATGACAACCAGTCTTCCATGAATTCTGGAAGAATCTCAGTATTGCTGCGGCTTCAGTTTGATTTAATTCATATAAACGAATAATCAGATGTTGATAAACAGTTCCGACTAGTGTTTAGCTAGTCGACTAGTCGAATATCATGTTCAGTGTTGGGTATCGTTACTTTATAAACTAACGACGTTAGGTTATTGGACTACTGCCTCCTAAAACTAATCTCGTTAAGTTACAAGTTACTTTCTATAAAAAGTAACGTAATAGATTATTTTCCGTTATTTTCCGTTCCTGAACACAATTAAAATACTCCTTTTCTCTTTGTTTTTAATGTATGCACAATTTAGCTGCATTGTATTACCAGTGCGCACATGAAAAACCACCGCCACCACCACCACCACCACCACCACCAACAACAACAGTGATACCATGTCACCCACTACACCCACTATGAACTAGGTTGCTACAAAGTATGTCAGATGCACAGTACAGACAATATTATGCTGTGTGCGGTGCAACCAGTCAGAGAGCATGATGGCCTCTCCATGCTGCCGGCGGCAACAACAAAACAACCAGGACTACCGGCTTCTCAACAGACCATCGTCAGCCACCTGAACTATAGACAGTAGTCTATATAAGACAAGGCACGGCGGCCAAACAATGAATTAAACATTACTCACCTAATAACGCAGCCAGAGTTTATAGCCGATTCCCAATCGAGAGTGCGTGTGTTAATCCAAAAATTAATCCAAAGTGTACAGCGTCATTGTTTACAACTTTCAGCAAGTCGCGCATACAGTAGCTGTGTCACTTGACTCACTACCCATCCTAGCAGCGGACTTCCTCTTCCTCTTCCTTTTCAAAATAAAAGATTCATACTAGAGTATAACTAGACACTAGCTAGACAGTAGGTTTACTTTTATTTCTTAGGCAGACGTACAGGATGTGCAGACAGAAAATGTAAACTATGCACATCACTCACAGAAGGATGAAGCCACAACGTGCAGTCGGCTTATTCTACACTAACAGAAGGAGGAATATACAACACCGGGCAATCTCAAGAAAATGAATTGCGACGAACTATAGTAACGAGTTACTTTTTTGGAAATGTAACTAAGTAACTAACTACTAAATTGCAAAAATAACTCGTTAGGTTACTCCGTTACTAATAAAACTAATCTGATTACGTAACGGCGTTATCAATAACGCCGTTATCCCCATCACTGATCATGTTAATGCCCTAACACACACACACACACACACAAAGCCAGGTGGTGAGAGATAGGAGTCAGCATGTCTGTCTGTCAGGAGCGGATTAAACATTTCCCAATTGGGGGGTCAGGAGAAAATGGTATGGGTGCGGCTTTTCAGTTACAGGACTTTTATTAGTCAAGTAAAGCATCAATAATAACATCAGTTGTTGTTGAAGTTGCAACAGACACGCAGCATGCATAAAGCTAAAGGTCTGACTCAGAGAGTTTTCTGTTTTCAATGATGAAATGCTGTTGGTTCAGTGGTGACACAGCTGTAGTTGGCTAGTAGCAGTGGTAGTGTTTCATTCAAGCATTTTAAATATAGGCACTTTAATTTGCAATTTGCAGGTGCCGATGCCTAGATCCGCCCCGGGTACCGATGTGGTACCAACCTTTCCGTGGCACCACTTTATCCTATCAGCCTTTGATACCTGGGTGTAATGGAACTCATACAGTACCTGTCAGTCAGAGGGGTGATGACCAGGTGTGTTGATGACCAGGTGTGTTGTCTACCTGTCAGTCAGAGCAGTGATGACCAGGTGTGTTGTCTACCTGTCAGTCAGAGCAGTGATGACCAGGTGTGTTGTCTACCTGTCAGTCAGAGCAGTGATGACCAGGTGTGTTGCCTACCTGTCAGTCAGAGCAGTGATGACCAGGTGTGTTGTCTACCTGTCAGTCAGAGTGATGACCAGGTGTGTTGCCTACCTGTCAGTCAGAGTGATGACCAGGTGTGTTGTCTACCTGTCAGTCAGAGCAGTGATGACCAGGTGTGTTGTCTACCTGTCAGTCAGAGTGATGACCAGGTGTGTTGTCTACCTGTCAGTCAGAGTGATGACCAGGTGTGTTGTCTACCTGTCAGTCAGAGTGATGACCAGGTGTGTTGTCTACCTGTCAGTCAGAGTGATGACCAGGTGTGTTGCCTACCTGTCAGTCAGAGTGATGACCAGGTGTGTTGTCTACCTGTCAGTCAGAGCAGTGATGACCAGGTGTGTTGTCTACCTGTCAGTCAGAGCAGTGATGACCAGGTGTGTTGTCTACCTGTCAGTCACAGTGATGACCAGGTGTGTTGCCTACCTGTCAGTCAGAGTGATGACCAGGTGTGTTGCCTACCTGTCAGTCAGAGCAGTGATGACCAGGTGTGTTGCCTACCTGTCAGTCAGAGTGATGACCAGGTGTGTTGTCTACCTGTCAGTCACAGTGATGACCAGGTGTGTTGTCTACCTGTCAGTCAGAGTGATGACCAGGTGTGTTGTCTACCTGTCAGTCAGAGTGATGACCAGGTGTGTTGTCTACCTGTCAGTCACAGTGATGACCAGGTGTGTTGTCTACCTGTCAGTCAGAGTGATGACCAGGTGTGTTGTCTACCTGTCAGTCAGAGTGATGACCAGGTGTGTTGCCTACCTGTCAGTCAGAGCAGTGATGACCAGGTGTATTGCCTACCTGTCGGTTAGAGGAGTGATGACCAGGCGCGGCGTGTTTCCCAGGTACTCGTAGGAGTAGAGGAACTGTGCGTCGCAGATGTTAGCGTAGCAGTGCCTGTCCCTGTCGTCCCAGCGGTGTCTCAGCTGAGACAGCCACACGAACGCCTGGGAGTGCTCCACCTAGTGGCAGGACAGGGGAAGGAATAGGATGGACAGGATGACATGCAGGGGTGGATGTAACATGTGCCAATTGGTGGGGCAAGAGAAAATGGTATGGGGGCAGCTTCATCGTAAAATGACACCAAATGGACCCTTATGGGCCCATTACACGAACGCCTGGGAGTGGACCCTTATGGGTCCATTACACGAACGCCTGGGAGTGGACCCTTATGGGTCCATCACGGGTCCAAATGGACCCGTAAAGGGTTTCATTTCACACTCTCAAGAGTTAAATCATATTTAATTAATTCTGAATTGCCTAATTTTCAAGAACCTACACAATGAGAAAATGTAGAAGAATTGCTATTTTGACCAACATTTTACTAAATTAGTTTGAGAGACTAAACTCAACATCAAATGGTGGTCCGTGGCTAAAATGCGGAATAAATAGTGGGCCCTGGTATGAAAATGGTGGAAAACCCACTGCTCTAGCGCATTCTAGTGCATTTTGGAAGTGCCACTAGTGCATTTTGGATTTTGGCAGTTTGCAACACTGGTGTGTATCTGTGTCAGGGTTATTATAGTTATGAATTTTTCATTTTAGTTTAGTTTTAGTTCGTTTTTACTCTTTCTTATTTAATTTAGTTAGTTTTTAGGGCACATTTGATAGGTTTTATTTAGTTTTTATTTTTTCTGAAAGTCATATGATAAAAAAAAACAAAAACTAAGGGTATTTTTGAGTATGATTTCAGTTAGTTTTGTGAACACGCAATGCAGTTATAGTTTAGCTGTTAGTATAGTAGTGCTTAGTTGTAGTATTGTCATAGTATGTTAAATGTACAGTTTTAGTTGTAGTATTCTGTAGTTGTAGTATATACAGGGTTCCTACAGGTTTCTTAAAGTAAAATTCAAGTCTTTTTAAGACCTTTTTTAAGGCCATTTATATAAAACGTAATGCCCATCTCACGGCCATCAATAAGCGACGTTTTATATATTTTTCACAACTAGCACTGGTGCTACCTAAATTTTCATTTACCAGCATCACTAGAATTTAACAAGTGCTATACTTATTAGGGGTGTGTATCTTTCCCTTACAAGATGATTCGATACGTATCGATTTGCATGGTCTCTATACGATTCAGAAACGATTTATTTTATATACAGAACGATACGATTCGATTCAGTAGAATTTCGATACGATTTCGATTTGTTGGAATTTAGTACGATACGATTCGATACAGTGCGATCTGGCGCATTAAAAACCCTGTAATGTAATTAGGGTTAGGCTACATAGGGTTTCTTTTTTATTATCTACTACAGTCCTAATAAGCCCCAGGAAATTATAAGGGGAACATGAAAAACAACTATGTGTTTGGACTTTGAGGTGGTGCAGGTCTGTCTGAGTATTCAGGAGTGCTTTGACAGGTCTGCCTGCTGTGACACAAGTAGATGCAACTACACTAGTATACATGCATTATTAAAGGAAGCCAAATGACTAGACCAGTGGTTTTCAACCTCTTTCATACCAGGGCCCACTATTTATTCAGAATTTCAGCCACGGACCACCAATTGATGACCAATTTAGCCCCACAGACCACACAACTAAACATTTCATTTAGTTTTGTCCACAATGCCAGACTGGATCTCAGAGAAAACAACACAGAGAAATACAGATCAAAATGACCATTAATATTCTAGATTCTCTAGTTGTGTAGACTTGGGAATAATTCACATGGATATTTTAACTCTTGAGAGTGTGAACAATGAAACCAAATCGACCCGCAAGGGTTGTTTACACTCTCAAAGAGTTACATCTGGTTAACCAACTTTCCATCATTTAGCCTGGGGACCTCCTGAAATCCTTTCAGGGACCACTGGTGGTCCCCGGACCACATGTTGAAAACCCCTGCCATAGACGCGAGCTGCTCATTGCGTTAGCTACGGCTACGCTAGCTAGTCTGGACACAGACAACACCAATTGAATCATCGATTCATCTCTTTAGGATCGATCTAACGTCCAATACAGACGCAGTTTTGATCGCTCCGACACACGTGGCTCGATGTAACTGCGCAAAATTTAAGACCTAGATATAAAAATTCAAGACCCTTTTAAGTCTTTTTAAGGTATTATTTTCAAATTCGTAAATTCAATTCTTTTAAGACTTTTTAAGATCCCGTGGGAACCCTGTATATATTTATGTGTGTCTGTTTAGCTGCTTAGTTGTAGTATGTTTAGTTTTAGCTGTATAGTCTAGTTGTAGCATATACAGTATGTCCTGTCTAGCTGTCAGATTAACTTTCACTACTTGCCACTTTATAATTATATTAACCTGGTTGTAGCTTAGCACCTTCACCTCACTTTATACTGTTACAGTTGCACTTTACTGCTCTAGTCTGTTGCACTACGTCACTAACTGTTTCTTGTATTGTTTGTATTTGTCATTTTTCTTATTGCACTGTCTATTGTCTTATTGCACTGGGGAACAATGTCCTAACATACACCGGAATGACAAATAAAGAACCTTGAACCTTGAAAAAGCCCCGGTACCTTCTGGCTGATGATCTTGGCCACCACGTCTCTGGAGTGCACGTCGATGGTGCACAGGGTCATGACCTTCTGCCGGTCGCCGGGCGTCAGCTGTCCAATCAGCAGGGAGATGAGCGCGTTGAGCTGGGACACCTGCTTCCTCTGGTAGTCCTTCATGGCGTTCTCTAGCCCCTCCTCCAGACGGCCGAAGGCCACGCCCACGTCGTAGCTCCACCAGATCTGGGTGCACGTCAGCGCCACCTAGGGGCACCGCAAAGGAAGTGGTGATTGAGATTTTCAGTTTGAGTCGTATTATGCAGTCATGGAAAAAATTATTAGACCACCCTTGTTTTCTTCTTCAATTTCTTGTTAATTTTAATGCCTGGCTCAACTAAAGGTACATTTGTTTGGACAATTATAATGATAGCAACAAAAATATCTCATGAGAGTTTAATTCAAGAACTAAGAACTATTAATTTTCCATGGTTTTCTTGATAATAACCAATATTACTTAAATTCTTACATCAATAGCTATGGCATTGTATCGCCAAAAACACTACTTTTAAGCATTCCGTGTTTTCTTTTCTGTTTGCTTTAAACACACGATACACACAAGAGTTAATACTTGATTGCATAACCATTGTTTTTGATGAGTGCAGCCATGTGTCTTGGCTTCGTTTTCATTTAGTTTTAGTCACATTGAAGGTTTTAATATTTTAGTAGACCAGGTGGTAGGCAACCTTAAAAGGATCCCTGGCTAATAAGACAAATATGCCTTAAAACACTATACTTGCCTTCTATAACTCAAGTTTCAAGTTTCAAGTTTATTGAAGGGATAGCCCCATTGAGATGCAGCATCTCTTTTTCAAGGGGGACCCGTAACACATACTGCAGATCCAGTACAACGATGCATAAAAACAAAAAAACAACAAAACAAAAACAAAAAACAAAACAAAGGACAGGGACAGATACTGGAGAAATACAGAGAGACAAAACAAAAAAGAAAAAGTAATGAGGTACACAAGAGCAGACAATAAAGGGGTACATACAGACAGTACGTATACATGAATCTATAGACAGCTTGCTCAGCCTCTCCCGCCCACCCCACCCAAATAACACTTTGATAGCTGTTAAGCAACAGAGGGACACAATTCAATTACATCAATGAGTACAGTAAGTAAAAAGGTCATGTGTAAGTATGAATGGTAGCTAAGTAAAAAAAAACCTGGTACACCTGGTACCTGAGTTACCAGTTCACGTAGGTAAGTAAATAATTAAATAGTGGTAATAAGTAGGTAATAGTATTAATTAAATAGGAGTAGTAAAAAATAAATGGTATAGTAGTAATTACATAGTAGTAATGAAATAGTAAATAGTAAATAAGTAAGCCTGGTACCTCAGAGGCATACACAGGCTGTGTGCCTCTGTGTGAATAAATAAGTGGCTAGACCTGGTACTAGAGGCACACAGGGTAAGTAAGTAATTAAGTAAGTAATAAAATAAGTAATTAAACCTGGTACCTCAGAGGCATGTACAAGGTAAGTAAGTTAATAATTAAGTAGGTAAACTGGTAGCTCAGAAGCATGCACAGGGTGAGTCAAGATGCAAATAAAGGGAGGTCCTGAAGCCTCCGAAGGATGAGGTCGATCTGATAGTTAAAGGGAGGTTGTTCCAATCAGAGGGGGCTCTGTAGGAAAAAGACCTTCGTCCGACCTCATTGAGGATTCTTGGGGTCCTAAAATAAGGATATTGGAGATGTCTAAGAGGATAAGTTGAAGTGGACTGGGTCAAGTAATCCTTCAGGTAAGAAGGGCATTTGAAATAAATACAT
The DNA here is from genome assembly GCA_039105355.1 of Benthosema pterotum. Classification (NCBI taxonomy): domain Eukaryota; kingdom Metazoa; phylum Chordata; class Actinopteri; order Myctophiformes; family Myctophidae; genus Benthosema; species Benthosema pterotum. The sequence continues at coordinate 11,577,727 of CM076971.1, read as the reverse complement.
TTATAGATAAAGAGAAACCAATGTAGTTGCCTTCGTGACTTAGGCTGGAGCCAATTGAGGGAGTTGTACATGAGACAGTGATGGGTGTCGTATGGACATCTCAGTACAAACCTGCATAGGGAGTTATGTAGAACATTAAGAGGCTTGAGGTTGGAGTCTGTGGTGTTTTGGTACACGACATCGGCGTAATCTATCATAGGAAACAGCACTTGAACTATTATTCTTTTCCTAACATCAAATGAGAAGCAGTGGATTGAGCGGTAGAGTGAGCTCAGACAGCCGTATACTTGCCTTCTATAACTAAAATATGCAGATAAAAACGCCTTCAATACTTTATTTCTTTCATAAATAGAGATTTTTTCACTCAATAGGAGGTGCTCTGGTCTCAGGATGATGACGTCACAGAGCATGCTCATCCATGTATTCCATAGAGCTAGATCATATGTGACATCATCATCCTGCACCAGGAGCAGTTCCTGTTGACTGAAATATTTTCTATTTATTAAAGAAATAAGATGCCAATGGTGTTTTTATTTGTTTATTTTAGTTATATAGGGAAAGTATAATGTTTTAAGTGATGTTTATCTTATTAGACAGGGATCCTTATAAAGGTAATATAGTCAACTTCACCTGCACTCTATAGACCTGTGCAGTGAGGTCACCGTCCTGGTTCCAGAAGTGGATTCCCAATTCATTTTTCTTATAGACTTTTTGAAAATGATTCATATAAAGGCAATTACGCCGCAGACAACGCCAACTCGGGTCGTGACAAGTCATGATGACACACACAATCTTTTGGCACAATCAATCAAATAATTTCTAAGGTCAAAAACAAAACAAAAAGTTTTGTATCATGCCGTTTTCTACTTCTTGGTAATTGATATTGCCTGATGATATTGTGTTTGTTGTCATGATTTATCACGACCCGAGTTGGCTTTGTCCACGGCACAATCGTGTTTTTATGAGCCATTTTCGAAAAGTCTATGAGGAAAATGAATGAGGATTCCATTTCCGTCATGAAAGGGGTGTGGCTGCGGAGCTCTATTGGCTCATTATGAAACTGCTGGAGACGACTGGCTAAACAAGGCTGTGGTAGACTAAATCTACTGTAGATGGCACAGCACATCAACTATGTCTTTCGCTGGATATATACACCGGTGGTTACCTGAGCTGGGTAGTCGAACAGCCACTGCTCTCTGGGTTTGTCCTCATACGTGGCCACAGCCTCGCTCATCTGGTGGCGGACCGTCGACCGCATGCTGTCCAGGACGCGGTTCAACCACACCTCCACCTGGACAACACAACACCCACCTTAAATACACAAGGCTCCACCTGCAAGCACAGCGGTTACGGTTGGAGGGGTCTAATGCTTGTTACACACCAGCGAAAAAGCGAAACGACTCGAAAAAGCGAACAAAAAAAGGCGAAATATTTGCCGGCGAATTTAGTCGCGGCCTCCTGTACACACCAAAAAGCGAAGCGTATAAAACGATTAAATTCGCCTTTCCTCTCCCCCTCCCCTCCTGGCGTATAAAACGATTAAATTCACCTTTCCGCCCCCTCCACTCCTTCTACTACCCTCCTCCCTGCTTGTGTTGTCATTTTAGCCTATATATTTTAACCATGGAAGGACGCACGCAGGAACCGATCGAAATGTTGGTCATAAAAGTTTTTTTGTATCATCAGTCATGACGGAAATGCACACGATCGAGTTAATTAATTAATTAATCCGACGGCGCTAAAAAGGCTGAAATACAAGTTGATCATCTTACTCAACCAAATTAAAAATGCCATATCATCAGTGGTTTTCAACCTTTTTGACTACAGGGACCACCATTTGTTCAGCATTTGAGCCACGGACCACAATTTGATGACATTTTAGCCTCAAAGACCTAAAACGAAAGAATTCTTTTGGTTTTGTCCACAATTCCAGGCTGTATTTTGCCAACAAACAGTGTAAACTTAACTGGTGCTAATTCAGATGATGAATAGTGTGAAAATGGGTCGATTTGGTTTCATTTTCACATTCTCAAGAGTTACATCTGGTTAACCAACTTTCCATCCATCATTTAGCCTGAGGACCACCTGGAACCTTCTCAAGGACCACTGGTGGTCGCCGGACCACCTGTTGAAAACCCCTGACATCTGATCCCTATACAGATTAGCCTAATCTAGGCGCCGTGCTCTTTTGTCTATAGCCCATTAAGTAGATCAGTGCAGGTTTTCAACCATTTTCATACCAGGGCCCACTATTTATTCAGCATTTGAGCCACGGACCACCACTCAAGGACATTTGCTCCACAGACCCTAAAATTGAAGATTTCTTTTGCTTTTGTCCATAATACCAGTAAGGCCATTCTCTAGTTGTGTAGACTTGGGCTAATTCACATTATGAGATCGTATTTATGAAACCAAATGGACCCGGTCCATTTGGTTTCATTTTAACCAACTTTCCAACATTTACCTGGGGGCCACCGGGAACTCTCTCAAGAACGACTGGTGGTTCCCGGACCACCTGTTGAAAATCCCCGAAGTAGATCAATCAAATATAGATAGATCAATCAGTGACAAATGCGCAGCAGCTTTCCTCGCTCGCACCACAGCCGATTTCGAGGGAATGCACAACGCCAGGACTACTGTAGGCTACTCACTTGGTAAAGTTCCCAATTCTCGTGGTTTCATTTCAATGACTTGTATATCCATTTGGGGGTCCGCGGCCCGCAAGATGAGAACGTTTCGGGAAGTTACGAGCGGGTTATCCTATTAAAGCATGAGAGCGCGTGTCGCTCCAGACCCCTTGCCCTAGAGCTGTAGCCTATAGTTCTATATTATGCGCAAACTGTCTACCAAACTGCCTACCTTAGTATGAGATATTAAGGCAGATCATTTGTTTGCAGATCGTATAGCTCACAGCAGCCTCAACAAGAGGCGGTATGTTAAGTTTGGGCATGGATTGATGCGCAATACAATAATCGCATCACATAATAGGCTAAGATTTTTTTCCACCTGTAGCCTACCGTTGTGTTTGCAGGGGACAGCGCTAAACGTTTTATTTTCCTGTAAATTTGCAGGCCTAGTTGAGAGAAATTCACATTGGCAGTTCCAAAACCAAACCAGACATAAGCCACGTTTCCATAAGCCCTATTTTTGCACAAAAACGGCTCTTGCGAAGAGAATGTTGAATGGAAACACTTCAAAATGCGAATAAGTTTCCATTTTGCACAAAAATAATTTCTCGCTGAAGGGTGCCGTATTTTGGAGCATATCGGAAGAGCCTAATGCGCAAATGAGGTATGGAAACAGCTTGCGAAAAGACTTTCTATTGGAAAGCACTGGACACGCATTATAGCGCATTTGAAGAGTTGTGTGGCCTGCCGATGAGTGCATTGTTATTTGTTAATTTATATATATATTTATATTTCTACAAAAAACGCTCAGAACGGACGAGGGACGCATGGCCAATAACGTTCAGACTCCCATCGTGTTTGTTCAAATCATGAAAGTCGCAGGGCAGCTACAGGTCCTATATTTACTGATCTGTATCATCATACATGATAGCTAAGATACGCAAGTGATATCAGACATAAACAGCTGTTTTGCATGACCGGGCTCTGCCCTTAGAGATATTATTCCGTTAATAAAGTTCAAACCCTTTTTCCTCGCACGTGCCGCGCTGCAGATGACATGGTGTAGTCTACAATATCGCATTTCATCAGTTAATGGAAACAGCGGACAATTCGCTCTTCTTTTTTCGACTTAAGTTCATACTCTTCCTATTTTCGCAAAGGTTTTATGGAAACGTGGCTAAAATTGATATCTTTCCCTTCCAATGCGTGATGCGCCGTGGATATGCCCTGGCGCAACATGGAACAGTGAACATTGTGGTTTAATAACGAGGCGCGCGCGCGCGCGCACACACACACACGCACACGCACACACACACACACACACACACACACACAGATGCGCTGCAGTTTATGGTTTATACACGGCAGCGCAGTTTAGACTGCATTCTGATTGGTCAGCGGGTATTAGTCGCCTGCGACTAGCTGAAAAATTCGACACAAAAGCGAAAAAACAAAAAGCGAAAATAGTCGCATTTTCGCTATTTCGCTAATTCGCCGTGGTGTGTAAGCTTACATTGACTCCAATATGTTTTGAAAAAAGCGAAATATTCGCGCGAAAAAAATCGTTTCGCTTTTTCGCTGGTGTGTAACAAGCATAAGGGTTTTGCGTCTCGTGACAATGGCAGTCAGCAGAGCATGAAAAAGAGCTAAAAAGACATGCACATCCAACCCGTAATAGGGCAGGTGCTGAGCAACAAACAATTGAAACCAAAAAATGATAAAAAAAAAAAAAAAAGCTGGCACACTGAGGGCTCAGATGCTGGACTGGTACCTTTTATTGCACCATAAAGGTGAGTAACGTTTCGAGCACAATGCTCTTCCTCAGACTGAAGGTGCACATAGAGGAGCTGATCTTTAAGTGCAACCCATTTGACAATCACAATGATTACAGATGGCAGCTGTGACCACTCCCACATCCAAATTGGGGGTGGTCCAGCGGATCAGAGTAAAGTGACAATGTGGAAGTTAAACACATCACATGTACTATACAACTAATGTCACAACTCATGCAGTATCAGAGGAATCATAACTAGAGGATTCGACATTGTACATAAAAGCAGGCCTGCTTGTAGGGTTTACATATAGATCAGCAGAGCATGGCCATTCTGAGACGAAAAAGTCCTGCTGATAACAACTTGATAACTGCGAATAACGGTCGAATCCGCTGCCACGGCACATTAAAGGTTCTGTGACATTCATTTTCTCTGGGGTTGGAAAGGCTTTTTGAGCTGCAAGGAAAACAGGAAATGCAGTGTAAACAGTGCCATCGGCTGGAAGAAAAATGCCATTGGCATAACGTATGAGGTATGGGATTTAATTTGCAGGCTGTGACATTGAGCACAAAAATCAGAGCGCTTGCTTGAGCCAGAAAAGCTTCAGCCTGCAGAAAATCTACTGAATTTGAAAAGGTCTGGTTGTTGGGTGCAAATAAATAAATAAATACCTATAAACACCCACATTTTGGCCCATATATGTACCTGTCCAGTGCAGTCGCAGGGCTGGTCGAAGGCCACATACTCGTCCTCTTTGCTGTACATGCCCAGGCCTGTCTTGGTAGGTCTGCCCTCAGCGTCTGCTTCAAACTCCATCTTAGACATGTTGTCAAACAGCTTGGACAGATGATTCTGAACCTGTTCATACAGGATCGCAACAGGGGCAGATATAAATTTTCCCAAATGGGGTGGCAGGGAAAAATGGTATACGACAGGACTTTTATTGGGTAAGTATAAGCATCTATAATAACATCAGTTAATAAACATGCAGTATGCATAAAGCTAAAGGTCTGACTCAGAGAGTTTTCTGTTTTCAATGATGTAATGCTGTTGGTTTAGTGGTGAATGAATGAATGAATGATTTTTTTATTGACAGAGATGAGAGTTACAGTACAAGTCAAGTACACACTGCTACAAAACTGATAACAGCTTGGAGAATTTTGTTTTACAGAGGCCAGTCTCGAATTGCAGCCATCTGTAGGTGCCCCTTGTATGTATTGAGAGCGGTTTTGAAAGAGTCAAGGGATTCACAAGTCTTAATGACTTTTGGTAGGGCGTTCCACATTTTGGTCGCATATGAGCGGAAGGAATTAAGTCCCTTGTTTGTGCCAAATGGTGATACAGCTGTAGTTAGTTAGCAGCAGTAGTGGTGTTTCAAATCATTTTAAATGTAAGCACTTTCATTTGAAATATCTTGGGTTGTTTTGCATGCCATCGTGTTTGGTGCAGGGGCAGTCTGGGCATTTAGGGGGGCATTGCCCCCCCCCATGCCCATGCCTAGATCCGCCCCTGAGTCTGACCTGGTGGGGGTTGGTTCCATTAGACAGGATGTCCAGCAGGTCAGCAGAGGAGATGAAGTAGAACCGGGGGAAGGCCAGACGCTTGGTGTCCAGATACTCTGCCAGAGCCTTCTCACACAGAGACAGTCTGCATGGAGGAAGAGACAGTGGAGCATTAGATACTGTTATGGGTGGGCAAAAAAGAAGAAGAAGAAGAAAAAAACATTTGTAAATATATCGCAAGTCTTGATGCCATGTCAGCATCAGCATCGAATCACCAGGTTCAAAATCGATATATATATTTTTTTTAGATTTGATTTTGTTCATGTCAGAAAGACTGACTGACGTTATCAGGCTGCATTGATGTTATGACTGGCGTTATCAGGCTGCAAATCAGGCTGCAAATGGACCCTGACGGGTCCATTTGGTTCCATTTGTACACCCTCAGAAAAAAGGTCCTTAAAGAAAAATCGTTAACAAACACAACACAAAACACAACTTTATGATGTCATCATCAAGTAAAATACAGTACAGTAAAATGTTGAAAATGGGCGGAATTCTGAACAATATGGACCATGACAAGTTCAATCAACTAGAACATTGTAAAGCAATTTAAATAACAAAAGCAAATAAAAAAAAAAGCAATTTAAAAAACAAAAAGTTCAATCATACACATCAATGCAGCCTGATAACGCCTGATTACTGAATAGACCCTACATAAGTATAAAAAAATCGATTTTGAACCTGGCAATTTGATATTGATATCATGGCATTAAAGGTAGGGGAAGTGATTTCACTTTTGTCAGATATCACCCAAAAAATATTTTTTTCTGTTAAAATGCTCTATTATAAGGTGTGGAAACCATATATGGAGTTTCCCCCCTCCCCCACGTTAGCAGAGGAGCTAATAAAAGTTCCCCAGGTGGTGGCGAATTCTCCTCCAATCAGGATCGAGCAGCAGGCTCACATAGTGTAGCTACTGTTTGGCGCCCCCTAGTGCACCAGGCTGGAACTACAGGATGAATTTCAAATCACTTACCCTACCTTTAAGCATTGCGATATATTGGCGTATCGATTATTTTGTATTACCTGTTCTGGATGTCCTCCAGTTGAGCCAACAGGCCTGGTTTATTGGTAGCCTCCAGTACATTGGGGGTCTGGTGGGCGGCGGCCGCCAGCTCCTTGAAGTCACTGTCGATCCCCTCGAAACGCTTGGAGTCCTGAGAAAAGGATTCAATGGTGTTGAGCCAGAACACTGGAGGAATTCCCCAAAAAACACAAGACCAGTGGCGGCCGGTCAATAGGGTCGCTAGTGCGCCGCACCACCATGCATTACCTAATGAATACCACGTGAATAAGAATGACAGAGAAATGAAATCTGCAGCTTGTCATTTTCTTTAAATGAGCAATCCATCATGGCAAATTGTATATAATATAAGTAACTAAAGCCCACTCTAACCACAAAGTGATTAAAAGTTGTATTATACTGCAATGAAATGTCAAAAGTTGTTTACGTTGCTGATAGGTTACTGAGTCTCACGTGTTGGTTCGCATTCGTCTTTAAGCATTGAGCTCTGCACTGAAGGGCAATGCATTGCGGTCCTATTGACTTCAATGCAAACGGTAGGAGCGATCTGGGTCGCAAAACGTGCGCGACCAAACCACTTGAGGGCAGCACACAACACAGTTTTACATAGAGTTGAACACAACTCCACCACAGACATGAATGAAGAGACACAGAGCCAGGTAAAGGGAAGAATATACAGTAGGCTAGTTGAATTAATTTTGACAATGGAATAACAATTGAATTGAAAAACAAGACAAATATATTATAAGATAACTATAAAGCAATGCAGAAAACAACAATTGAAAGCAGAACACTGCAGGATTTTTTTTAAACTAAAGAGCTGGAACCAAATAAATGTAATCATCACACAAAAATCCAAGGACAGAGGAAGAGAGTATCGTACACCAGTAGCCTACCCAGGAGGCCCAGGACCTTCTCAAAGAGTTGGTAAGGATTGGGTGACAGCATCCATTCACACCAACTCATTGTTTGCTTCCATTGAATGTGATGATACCTGGTACATATTCTTGACCCCCCCCCCCCCCCCCCCATTATTATTATTATTATGATATGATTTTTTTTTATAGCGCCCTCCCTAAAGAAAAAGTCACCAGCCGCCACTGCACAAGACTGAAACTGTTTGTTTTGTGTGTCTGCGTGTGTGTGTGTGTGTGTGTGTGTGTGTGTGTGTGTGTGTGTGTGTGTGTGTGTGTGTAGATAGAGATAGATATATAGTTTGGAAAGGCTCAGGATTTTTTGCTTTAATCCCTGTTATTATCAAATTACTATTAAATTAAACTAAAGAACATATTATATGTGTTTTAAATGTTCAATTCTAGTTATAGAGGACAAGTATAATGTATTTATGCATATCCGGCTTATTAGCCGGAGATCCTTTTAAAGCATGTCTGGTGGTCGCCCCCTCCCCTCATGGCGCCCTAGGGAACTGCCGAGTCTGCGTGCTCGTGCCTGTATGCACGTTAAGGATGGGACGATTCACTTACCTCATGATACGATACAATATTGATATTTAGGCTCATGAATGGATTTATTTTGTGATTCTTAATTATGCTGCAATTCGATTTGATATATTGTTATTATAGGTGTCGGCGTTAACGCGTTAATCTCGCGTTAACTCAGCCGTGCGTTAACGGCGTCAAAAAAATTAACGCGAGATTAACGCACTGACCCCCCCCCCCCCCCCCCCCCCCCCCATGCAGGCCGATTAACATTGTGGAGGACGAGGGTTTGCGTGAAATAATACGGCTTGCATCAAACGACTGGACCTACGAACCACTGTAGAACCACTACTGTGACGAACACAGCGCACTATACAGTAGAGAGAGAGAGAGAGAAAGGGAGAGGGAGAGAGAGAGGGAGACAGAGACTCTTCCTCTTCTTTCGATAGCATATATTGCCATAGGCTACACTAGCAGCAGAGCAGCAGACAGGGAAAGAGAGAGAGAGGTGGCCTTACCCTTTCTCAAATTGATCATCAGTATAATCCTTCAATTTTGCTTGTAAATCCAATGCATAATCCCAGCAGAAACGTTGCAAGATATAGCCAGGCAGGAGCGATGCGTAAAACATACATCTAGAATCACGATGGCATGGCCAGTAGTGTTGCCAACTTGGCGCATTTGTAACTATATTTAGTTTTTTTTCCAGACTCCCCTAGCGCCAAAATTATTGAGAAACTCCTGGTGGAAAATCTAGTGCTTTTCAGCTGCTTGAAAACCACTGCTCTAGCTACTTCTAGTGCATTTTGGAAGTGCCACTAGTGCATTTTGGATTTTGGCAGTTGGCAACATAATTAACCCTATTAAGCAGCTGTGGTTGAGGGGGCCTCCCTCCTCCCCTCCAAACACAGCTCTCCTCTCCCACAGCACGTGTGTTCGACATAGGGTATTTTTTATTACCTGGAGTATTGTTGGCACAAAGATATAAGGTGTTTTTTCCCTTTGAAAATAATGAAAAGGCTGATATACCGTAATGTAGCAAGGGGAAAGCTATTTTTATTTTATTGCTAATTAACTAAAAATCATACCTGTGTGAAGTGATCATCTTACATCTTACATCGACCAACATAGTTCTTTTTTAAGCAGTGTTTAAGGCAGGTGTTCTCAACTTGTTCGTTGTGACCCCTCAGTGGTCCTGAAATTATTTTGGGGGGTCCCCAGTTAAAAAAAAAAAAAAAAGTAAATAATAAATTGTATATATTTTTGCTGATATCGGATATCGGGAGTATATCGGGAAATTTGAAAATATGAAAATATGCGATTAATTTGCGATTAATCGAAGATTAACTATGGGCCATCATGCGATTAATCACGATTAAATATTTTAATCGACTGACAGCTCTAATTGATATATTGCATCTTTTCCCCACAAATGACTGAGCTTTTATTAACATTTTAAAGGGGAATTCCACCCATTTTCAAGATTTTTTCTGAAGGTGTACAAATGGACCCACTGTACAAAGGGACCCGTGTACAAAGGGTGTACGAATAGTCTCATTAGGGTCCATTTGGTTCCATTTGTACGCCCTCAGAAAAAAGGTCCTAAAAGAAAAATCAACAAACAAACACAACTTGATGATGTCACCAAGTTGTGTTTCACTACAAGTTCAATCAACTAGAACATTTTAAAGCAAACAAATTAATAAATATGCCTACATGAGTATCAAAAAAATCGATTTTGGACCTGGCGATTCGATATGGATATCATGGCATTAAGCATTGCAATATATTGGCATATCGATTTTTTTGCCCACCCCTAATGCACTTTGTGCGTACTGTACCTCGGGCAGCTGTGAGCGGATGTCGTCGGAGCCGATGAAGATGCTCTCCAGGTGGGTCCAGCTGCGCTGCACCTCCATCCACACCTGGATGACGGCGTCGGCGGCAGACAGGCGGCGCTGCCAGGAGGACACCTGGTCCAGGAAGTGAGCCACGTGTTTGGAGGACATGAGGTTCTGCAGAGCCACCTGGTTATCCTCCAGTGTCTCCAGCAGCTCCTCGTCACAGCGCAGCAGGAACACCTGGCTGCGAGGGTGAGCCTCGTACTGGAACTGCATGCCTGGTGGAAAAGAGAGCGTAATGGAGACAGCTTTAGTGTGTACAAACACTGAACAGAACCATTTTTCTGACTAGATTCTAGTTTATGACCCTAGATTCTAGTTTTTAATGCTAGATTCTGCGTTGTAGTTCCTGGCACTAGATTCTAGTTTCTGACACTAGATTCTATCTAGTTCCTGTCACTAGATTGTAGTTTCTGATGCTAGATTACAGTTCCTGGCACTAGATTCCAGTTTCTGACCCTAGATTCTAGTTTCTGACCCTAGATTCTAGTTTCTGACCCTAGATTCTGACCGTAGATTCTAGTTTCTGACCGTAGATTCTAGTTTCTGGCTGTAGATTCTAGTTTCTGACCCTAGATTCTAGTTTCTGACCCTAGATTCTAGTTCCTAGTTTTTGACACTAGATTCTAGTTTCTGACACTAGATTCTAGTTTCTGACCCTAGTTTCTGACCCTAGATTCTAGTTTCTGACGCTAGATTCTAGTTTCTGACCCTAGATTCTAGTTTCTGACGCTAGATTCTAGTTCCTGGCACTAGATTCTAGTTTCTGATGCTAGATTCCAGTTCCTGACACTAGATTCTAGTTCCTGACACTAGATTCTATTTCTAGATTCTATAGTTCCTAGCCCTAGATTCTAGTTTGACGTTAGATTCTACTGCCTGTAACTAGATTCTAGTTCCTGACACCTGGCTGCGAGGGTGAGCCTCGTACTGGAACTGCATGCCTGGTGGAAAAGAGAGCGTAATGGAGACAGCTTTAGTGTGTACAAACACTGAACAGAACCATTTTTCTGACTAGATTCTAGTTTATGACCCTAGATTCTAGTTTTTAATGCTAGATTCTGCGTTGTAGTTCCTGGCACTAGATTCTAGTTTCTGACACTAGATTCTATCTAGTTCCTGTCACTAGATTGTAGTTTCTGATGCTAGATTACAGTTCCTGGCACTAGATTCCAGTTTCTGACCCTACCGTAGATTCTAGTTTATGACCCTAGATTCTAGTTTCTGACCCTAGATTCTAGTTTCTGACCCTAGATTCTGACCGTAGATTCTAGTTTCTGACCGTAGATTCTAGTTTCTGACCCTAGATTCTAGTTTCTGACCGTAGATTCTGACCCTAGATTCTAGTTTCTGACCGTAGATTCTAGTTTCTGACCCTAGATTCTGACCGTAGATTCTAGTTTCTGACCGTAGATTCTAGTTTCTGACTCTAGATTCTAGTTTCTGACCCTAGATTCTAGTTTTTGACGCTAGATTCTAGTTCCTGGCACTAGATTCTAGTTTCTGATGCTAGATTCCAGTTCCTGACACTAGATTCTAGTTCCTGACACTAGATTCTATTTCTAGATTCTATAGTTCCTAGCCCTAGATTCTAGTTTGACGTTAGATTCTACTGCCTGTAACTAGATTCTAGTTCCTGACACCTGGCTGCGAGGGTGAGCCTCGTACTGGAACTCCATGCCTGGTGGACGGTGTTAACATAAAGACAAAATAAAATCACCTTTGCACAGGTTACCAGGAACGTTAAGACGAGATTTGAAATCGCGCGGTCCCGAGAGATTTCCGCGGGATTTCCGCAGGACCCCCCGCACCCCGCACCCCCCACGGGAGGTGCACCCGCGGGGGTGCATAATTGGGTGACAGGGGGTGTACTTAGGTCCATATCTGAGCCTGTTGTGGCAATCAATGGCAACTTAACTTTCACTTTCACTTCAATATGATTAATTTTGGCATAATAACATCCTAGCATCTCTCCTGTGGGTGTGGGTGTGTTTTTTTCTGGTCCAGGAAGTGACAATTCCTGGACCAGAAATGATGCGATCGGCAGGGGTGGGGTGGGGGGGTAGGGGGGAGTTAACCCTTTAGTTACATCTCTGAGATATGTGTGAAAAAAAATGTATACAACTACTGTGATTTTTTGTTTTTGAGATAATCAATCAATTACGTAATGCATAAAACCGGTCCCTAGGGGGTGCTATAGGCTAAAAAACTGGCACTCATAGAGTTAAAGGTAATGGTGACAACTTTAGTGTGTACAAACACTGAACAGATTTGTTTAAAAACAGAATCTAACTCCACCTCACCTCCACTCTATTGGCTCAATGTCAATCTGCTGTGCAGTGATTGGATAAAATGCTGCATCACCCCACACAACCCCCCTCCCCCCTAAAAAAAAATATTAACACCTTTCCTGAGCCAGACAAATGTCTTGTTTTCATGATTTGTTGACAACAATAAAGTTCTGTGCCGCCTGCAGGACTGTCTGCAGGGAAACAGCTGCAGCATCAAAGTAGAAGTGACTTAGAAGGGAAAATGCAAAAATATGTATCTATATGTCTCTGATTTTTTGGATAAAAAGTTGCCTCTATAAGCTTTAATATGTTGCAGATAGGATCCTATGCATATAGGGGAAAAATACATTTCGGAGTGATGGAAATAGGTGGATTTGAAAAACATCCCGTAGCCACAATCTAAGCTTATATAGGGGAAATAAATCAACAGCAAATAAAGGTGAGAAAGCCTTCTGGAGTGGAATTCTCCTTTAATATACCTTACCCAGGCCCGGGACAAATCAGTGACAATGGTAATCCAAGACTAGTCAAAACTGACTTTCAACCAACGCAAATCCTGCCCACTAAAGACCCTGGAGGAAGCAAAGAGATTGAGGCCGGTCTGGCCTAGTCTTGAACGTAAAGTAAAAAGGAATGGATCAGGTCTTGTTGACATCATCAACATTATCCTCCATTTCCAGGAAACACAGAATGGTGCCAGATGTATTCATTCATTACCTGTCCATGTGGAGTGCAGTTCAGACAGGACTCTCTCCATGCTCATCTCTTTCACAGCCTTGTCCACGATGCCTCGAACCTCGTCCTCGAAGAGGTGCAGCTTCAACTGGAGCAGGTCAGCCAGCGTGGTGCCCTGCTCACAACATGACCTTTAATGTCAGCCAGCGTGGTGCCCTGCTCACAACATGGACCTTTAATGTCAGCCAGCGTGGTGCCCTGCTCACAACATGACCTTTAATGTCAGCCAGCACAGTGCCCTGCTCACAACATGACCTTTAATGTCAGCCAGGGTGGTGCCCTGCTCACAACATGACCTTTAATGTCAGCCAGGGTGGTGCCCTGCTCACAACATGGACCTTTAATGTCAGCCAGCGTGGTGCCCTGCTAACAACATGACCTTTAATGTCAGCCAGGGTGGTGCCCTGCTCACAACATGGACCTTTAATGTCAGCCAGCGTGGTGCCCTGCTCACAACATGGACCTTTAATCTAATGTGGTACTTTCATTTAATTTTATCTAATGTTGTCCTTTAATCTAATGTTGTCCTGTTCACCTTCAATCTGTCATATTGCAAATGGAAATGGATACAATAACACATCACAATCTGCAGAGGAAATGCTATAGAAGATGAATAATGGAGCCCATAACAGTAAAATCACTCTGAATAAGAATCCTGGAGGTGACACCGTGGTGAAGGGGTGTAAGGTAAACAACAGGGTGAATGAATGGATTGCACAGCATCAGAACCTGGTCCATGGTGAAGCGGACTCCGGTGGCGGCCATCAGCTCATGCCAGTGGCGGTCCCGTATGGCCGGGTTCTGGAGCTCAGCTACGGCCCGCAGTGACGTCAGGAGGTTCTTCACCATGCTGTCCAGACCGGTGAAGGCCTCCCAGCCTCTCACCTGACCGCCGGGACCACAGAGAGAGTCGCAGTCAGCAGTGAGAGTTAGTGCTGCAAGAACTGGCCAAGAATTACATTCAAATATTCCTTTTAAAATATTCAGCATCTGAATTATCCCAGGTCTACACAAAAGTAAAACTATGCTTCGCCCCACCCTACTAGTAGTAGCCGGCAGAGTAAAACAAGCGCTCCTTCCCAAACTCCCTGTTGGTTTGCAGTGTTTTCATTGGCTTCTGAGCATCGGGTCGGGGGCGGGGTTTCCCCCCGGTTTGCCTAGAGCTGGGGTGGGAGAAAAAAAAATCAAGCGTCAAAGAGGGTTCTTACCTCCTTATCCAGGGCCCGGATGTCCTTAGCGAAGCGTTTGAGCTCCAGCTCCATGTCCTCCACGTTGATGTGTCTCCACGACGTCTGGTTCCAGCAGGAGACAGACGACTTCACCACAGTGATCAGGTCCCAGAGGTCTTTCAGAAGGACCGCCTCTCGCCTGCACACAAAACAATACAAGAATGGCTGCCTTCATGCTGCGTTCAATGCCTGACGGTGATAGGATAAGATGCCAGACTGCATGGCGTATTTTGCAGCTTTGTATCTGTGTAGGTGAAGCTTAAACTAGCCCATCATTTGGTGCCACGTTGAACTAGCTGGTTACAGAACGCCAACAAACAAAACTCTGCAGGCTCACTCCCAACTTTGTAGCGTAAAAATTGTTTACACTCTGAAGAGTTAAAATATTCATTATGTGAACTATCCCAAGTCTACACAATTAGATAATGTAGAAGATTAATGGTCATTTTGAATGTTTGACTGTTTTGTTTCCCAAAATCAGTCTGGAATTGTGGACAAAAGCAAAATAAATCTTTAGCTTTGGGGTCTGTGGAGGTGAAATGTCCTCAAATGGTCCTCAAAAAGCAGTGGGCCCTGGGATCAAAAAGGTTGAAAACCACTGCAGTAGAAGTACCTTTGTTACTTGCTCTTGTGTTTATTTTCCTCTCTCACAAATGTTGTGTTCAGCATGTTGTTTAGAATGCTTTCCCCAGAGTCTCAGCTGTCTGTCTGTCCTAAAAACAGAGAGGACATCTCACCTGCACTCAGGTCTCAGCTACCCTGGACCCAGAGTCTTCCCCACGCCCCCTACTGGCGTAATGGCGCAGGCACGGAAGACTCTGGCTTCGCCGAATCAGAGGTGGATCTGTCTCGCCACAAACGCTGGTGAGCCAATCAGAGCGCGTTTCCACATAAAAACAAATGACGCCAATCAGCAGAGACCCAGTTTGTAGTTTTTGGAAGCTAGGCTAGCTAACAGGGCATTGGTACTGGGGACTACAGACACTGAAGCTAGGCTAGCTAACAGGGCACTGGTACTGGGGACTACAGACACTGAAGCTAGGCTAGCTAACAGGGCACTGGTATTGGGGACTACAGACACTGAAGCTAGGCTAGCTAACAGGGCACTGGTATTGGGGACTACAGACACTGAAGCTAGGCTAGCTAACAGGGCACTGGTACTGGGGACTACAGACACTGAAGCTAGGCTAGCTAACAGGGCACTGGTATTGGGGACTACAGACACTGAAGCTAGGCTAGCTAACAGGGCACTGGTATTGGGGACTACAGACACTGAAGCTAGGCTAGCTAACAGGGCACTGGTATTGGGGACTACAGACACTGAAGCTAGGCTAGCTAACAGGGCACTGGTACTGGGGACTACAGACACTGAAGCTAGGCTAGCTAACAGGGCACTGGTACTGGGGACTACAGACACTGAAGCTAGGCTAGCTAACAGGGCACTGGTATTGGGGACTACAGACACTGAAGCTAGGCTAGCTAACAGGGCACTGGTATTGGGGACTACAGACACTGAAGCTAGGCTAGCTAACAGGGCACTGGTACTGGGGACTACAGACACTGAAGCTAGGCTAGCTAACAGGGCACTGGTACTGGGGACTACAGACACTGAAGCTAGGCTAGCTAACAGGGCACTGGTACTGGGGACTACAGACACTGCATACTACCGGCGCCTGTGTTCTACGTGGCACTCAGCGCTGCTCTGATTGGTTAGATTCTAACCAATAGGAGTTGAAATCCCATCCCTGGAGAGTTCATATCACATGGCTAGCGAATCAGAACCCTGCCCGCAACTCCAGACTCGTATACAAGCTTGTAATGCTTGTAATGAGGGTGGGGAAGCCAGGTTAGGTCTCAGCTGCCTGTCTGTCGTCAAACAGAGGACATTCTCCACTGCACTGTGTCAGCTGTCTGTCTGTCTGTCTGTCTGTCTGTCTGTCTGTCTGTCTGTCTGTCTGTCTGTCTGTCCTCAAACAGAGGATATCTCACCTCCACTGTCTCAGCTGTCTGTCTGTCTGTCTGTCTGTCTGTCTGTCTGTCCTCAAACAGAGGATATCTCACCTCCACTGTCTCAGCTGTCTGTCTGTCTGTCTGTCTGTCCTCAAACAGAGGATATCTCACCTCCACTGTCTCAGCTGTCTGTCTGTCTGTCTGTCTGTCTGTCTGTCTGTCTGTCTGTCTGTCTGTCTGTCTGTCTGTCTGTCTGTCTGTCTGTCCTCAAACAGAGAGGACATCTCAGCTGTCTGTCTGTGTGTCCTCAAACAGAGGACATCTCACCTGCACTGCCTCAGCTGTCTGTCTGTCTTCAAACAGAGGACATCTCACCTGCACTGTCTCAGCTGTCTGTCTGTCTGTCTGTCTGTCTGTCTGTCTGTCTGTCTGTCTGTCTGTCTGTCTGTCTGTCTGTCTGTCTGTCTGTCTGTCTGTCTGTCTGTCTGTCTGTCTGTCTGTCTGTCTGTCTGTCCTCAAACAGAGAGGACATCTCACCTGCACTGTTTAAGCTGTCTGTATTCAGGCACGGTGACTTCAAACAGGCTGCCGCTGTCCACCAGAGAAGACATGACCGCCAGCTTGTCTTGGATCTGCCTCTGGGACGTGTCCAGTGTCTGGTAGGCGCTGTCACAGTCGAACCTGGAGGAGGAAGAAGAAGAAGTGGGAACCGTAAGTACTGTGAATGTGAATGTGGGCTGTACAAATACAGGGGTTGACACTAAGGTTTCCGAGGCACTTGCCCATCGGGCAAGTGCAAGTCAGGTTCTACTTGCACTCAGGTCATGGTCACTTGCCCCCCAAATATATATTGTAAATTTTGCATTTAAGTTTACTTCCTACTTGGGTGCTTTAAACCAGGGGTTTTCAACAGGCGGTCCGGGGACCACCAGTGGTCCCTGAGAGGGTTCCAGGTGGTCCCCAGCTAAGTTGGTTTACCAGATGTAACTCTTGAGAACGTAAAAATTAAACCAAATGGACCCTTGCGGGTCCATTTGGTTTCATTTTTACGCTCTCAAGAGTTAAAATTCATAATCTTAATTAGCCCATAGTGGTCACAGTCCCAGTGGTCCCTGACCCCACCAAAATGATAGTTTGGAACCAAATGGACCTGGGAGAGAGATAGGTAGAGATATCTAGAAAGCAGGGAAAGACACAGAGGCAGAGTGCAATGACTGCCTTCAAGACAAATATATCTGGTGTCGTGTTATAGTGCACTAAGTTGCACACTTGCCCGATCGGGCAACCAGGTAGCAGTCTTCACTTGCCCCACCATTTTTTTTACTTGCCCCGGGCAAGCGGGCAAGTGTTAGTGTCAAGCCCTGAAATATCAAAGCAGTGAGTTTCTCTGGCTGGACCGTAGCAGCACATGGAAGGAAGGAGCTAATTTTCATTGTATGCCCTCAAAAGTTAATGAACTTCAAGGGTATATTTGCATTACTTTTTACTGCTTTACTCTCTTTACTCTTTACTTTATTGCTTTACTCTCCGTCGTTGGACTGCCTTGGGCAGGGCTGCCCGAAAGGTAGATGGTGATCTACCAGTAGATCACACAGACCATGCAGGTAGATCACATGTCTGTCATGGCACTTGGACCCTTATAGATTTGTAACTATTAATTTAACTCTTAATTTAACTCTTGAGAGCGTTAAAATGAAACCAAATGGACCCTTACGGGTCCATTTGGTTTCATTTTAACGCTCTCAAGAGTTAAATTTGTCCACACAATCAGAAAATGGAGAATACAGTAATTGTTATTATAGTTATTACCAGAGTTCTCATTTTCTACCCGAACCCGAGAAAACCCGGCCCGGCCCGACATTTTCGGGCCGGGTCGGGCCGAAAAAATATGCCAATTAGTCGGGCCGGGCCGGGCCTCGGGCTCTGTGGAAAAAAAAAAATATATATATATATATATATATTTTTTTATTTTTTTTATTAAAAAATATAAATAAATAATAACAACATTAAGAATAATTAGTAGTCTGTTTATTTTATTATGACGAGTTTGCTGCTGAATCATGGCATTTCGATTTCGTTCATACCATAATGTGAGGAGTGGAGCCAGAGCGCAGTTTGTGAAAGTGCCTGTAGCCTACTCTGCGCTAGACACAGAGTCGCCACTGGCCTGCACAGCTGGCAGGCTGCTGAACTATACTTAATTGCGGGCTGGTGTTGCGCACACAATATCCATTAGATCTATAAGTCATCTGAAGTCTACAATGCATCACGATCTAACACCTTTGGTACATGGAGATCGGTTCCTAACAGGGCCATAAATCAGACACGTGTCAGGGTATGCGATGGCCGGGGGCGTGTCAGCCTAGGTTAACAACAGGTCAGCCTAAAAAATAAACGAGAGTGAAGGAGTACGATTAAGAAGATGGATGTGATTAAAAAGAAAATCTTAAAAGGAGAATACCGTGTGGTTGAAAAGAAGGGAGCGAAGGCCAAAGCATGGCAGACGTTCAGATTGGTTGTTGACGCAGAAGGCAATCCGTTAGATTATGTACAGTGCATTAATTGCAAGGCAGTACTCGCATACGAGATCAAGAAGCTCGGGACATCAACGATGGGTCGCCATGCAGAAAAGGTTTGCCCTGGGGCGCCAGCCGCAGGGACATCACAGCAGCAGTCACTGGAGGTACATTTCACCAAAAGTGCAGAAAGTGTGCCTCTGCGAGTCAAGCAGGCAGTGACAACAAAATGTGTCGCATTTTGCGCAAAGGACATCAGGCCGTTCTATATTGTGGAAGGAGAAGGCTTTATTGAATTAGCGCAGGAGCTCATCAATGTCGGAGCTACTCACGGCAAAGTGCCCGCAAGAGCCGTTATCCCCTGCCCAAACACCATCCAAGTGCACTGCAAAAGAATGGCTGGTGAGAAAAGGGCAGCCTTGGTAGAACAGGTGAAGAACCACATCAAAAAGGGAGGCGCAGTGGCAATGACGACCGACATGTGGACAGACGATTTCAAGAAACTGCACTACATGACCATCACATGCCATTATGTGGCAGACGATTTTACTCTAGTTGGAAAGAATCTGTCCACGATGATGTTTCCACTGGAGGAGAAGAAGACGGGCGAAAACATCAGGAGAGAGCTCGTTAGTATCCTGGTGAATACATTTGGGTTTGATCCACTGTCCCTGAGCAAAATCGTTTGGGTCACGGACCAGGGCACAAACATTGTCAAAGCCCTGGAACCCTACGTCAGACTGGACTGCCAGGACCATGTAATAAACACCGTATTAAAGCATGGCCTGGAGATCGACGACGACATGAAGGACAATGCCCCCGCCATAGCAGAAACCATAACCGCAGCCAAAGCCCTTGTCAGGTAAAGCATTGATATAATAAACTGTTTTCTCATGCCAATAAAGCTCATTTGAATATATATATATATATATATATATATATATATATATATATATATATATATATATATATATATATATATATATATATATATATATATATATATATATATATATATATATATTAACATATAATTAAGTAGGCTAGAAATTGCAAATATTTTTTGCCATGACTGTTATAATTATTTGTAATATAAAAGCAAAGTTGCGTGATGGGGCCGTGCTCTGATTTCACTTGTATTTATTTTATTATTATTATTATTATTATTATAGATTCACCAAGCAGTCAGCGACGCAAACGTCCAAGACCCTGCTGCAGATGGTGGACACGAGATTCAGCTCTGTTTATATGTCCTTGAAATCTATCTTGGACATTTATACAGAGCTCCACGACAAGATAAAGGATAAGGAGAGAGTGGAGAGAGTCGCCCCCGACGTGCTGGCATTTCTTGTTGAGTTCCTAAAACCCTTTCGTGACGCGCAACTCGAACTGGAAGGAGACAAATACCCCACTCTCCAGCTCGTTTGCCTGTGGTCTGAAACCTTAAAACACCACTGTCGACCAAAGGCAGAAGACACAGCACAGCAGGCTTTCGTGCGTAAGCGCCATGCAGAGTGGTTGGAGAAGAAGATCATCCTGCACGACCTCCACAAGGCTGCAACCTTTCTGTGGCCTAAATATAATCAGCTGCGCATGCTGGACAGGAGAGAAAGAGACACGGTGCAGAACTTTGTGAAGTTGCGTTTGGCCCTCCAGCCAGCAGCAGACGCAGCAGAAGCAGCAGCGCCCGCAGACGCAGTCGTTATAGAGGAGGAGGAGGTGGGAGAGGAGGAGGAGGAGGGGAGGGATGCGGGTGATGATGATGATGATGATGGGCCAGGGCCAGTGGCTGCCGCGGCGCCCGTTCCTCCTAGTCCTAAGCGCACGCGTCGAGCATTTGATGCGTGGGAGAATGTGTTTTCTGACGAAGAGGAAGACGATGAGGTGGAAAGCTACGTCAGGCAGAGGCCAACCATGAGCAACGACAAGGATGTGCTTGGCTGGTGGAAAGACAACAGCAAAAACTACCCCAAACTGTCTCGGTTGGCAAGACAGATTCTGTGTATTCCAGCGAGCAGCAGCAGCAGCGAGAGAGTGTTTAGTGCAGCAGGTCGCACTATTGAGGAAAGGCGAACGCGACTTGCCCCTGAAACGGTTGACGCGCTGCTGTTTCTGCATGGAAACAAATAGGCATACACTGTAGGCTACATGTCTTTTCTTTTTCATTTCTGTGCATATTCCTATTACATATCCTTATTTTTTATTTAAAAGTTTGAAGTGTTTTGTGTTGTGTAGTTTTCTTAGTATATTCGTATTTAGCCTATTAAAAACGTTACAGTTTGAAATGTTTTGTGCAATAAGCAGATCGGCCACTTTATATGCAATTGCAATGCATTGCATTCTCTTTATTGCTGCTGTTAACAGCAAGTTGATCGTACTTAGCCTATTATAGGTATTGTTATTGCACTACAGCAGGGGTTTTCAACCTTTTTGACGCCAGGGACCACCATTTTTTCAGAATTTGAGCCACGGACCACCACTTGAGGACATCTTAGCCCCACAGACCCCAAAACTAAAGATTTATTTTGCTTCTAGTTGTGTAGACTTGGGCTAATTCAGATGAATATTTTAACTCTTCAGAGTGTAAAAATGAAACCAAATGGATCCGCGAGGGTCCATTTGGTTTCATTTTTACGTTCTCAAGAGTTACATCTGGTTAACCAACTTAGCTTGGGACCACCTGGAACCCTCTCAGGGACCACTGGTGGTCCCCGGACCACCTGTTGAAAACCACTGCACTACAGGACAGAAACACGGTTTCTGTATTTTTTTTTTCTTGCTGCTGTTTTTAAGAAGAAACTCGGTTTCTGTTATTTTAGTTTGTTCAGTTCTATCTTTATATTTGTGTGTGACTGCGTGTTTAATATTTCGTTTGATTAGTATTATGATAAGTGCACTGCTGCCTGTTATTCTTTTTTAATAAAGTGTTTGATTGTGGATTTTAAACTAGGCTATATTGTTTGCTTTGTGACTCATCATAGCTTAATAGTATTGGTAATGGTAGGAACGAAACAAACATTCAAACTCAAATCCTTTAAAGTTTATTTATTACAAAATGATGATGATGATGATGACAGGATTGAAGTGCTCTGCCGACAACGCGTTCCTGCCTGACCAGTTGCCGTCATGAGGTGAGAGACGATGTGTTAGTAGTAGCCTAATATTCAGCAGGGGCGAAATCCATTCAAGCCCTCGCCCGCGGGCGCCCGTTTTCAAAACCGGGCGCCCGTTTTCGAAACCGGGCGCCCGTTTTCAAAACCGGGCGCCCGTTTTCGAAACCGGGCGCCCGTTTTCGAAATCGGGCGCCCGTTTTCGAAACCGGGCGCCCGTTTTCGAAAACCGGGCGCCCGGTTTTGAAAGCGGGCGCCCGGTTTCACAAAAACGGGCGCCCGATTTCGAAAACGGGCGCCCGGTTTCGAAAACGGGCGCCCGGTTTCGAAAACGGGCCCTCCCTCCTTCCCTCCCTCCCTCCTAACCCTCCATCCCTCCCTCCCTCCCCCTTGTTAATATGTTATTTATTAATTATTACCTTCATTTCAAAGCAATATATTATACTACAATATTACTGTCTGAGCAAGTGTAATATATTAATAGCCTATTACATATTACTTAGGCCTATTATTATTATTACCCTTATTTTCACAAAATATATAATTAAATATTTAGGGTCACTAATCAAATAGGTCAGTGGCATACCTACAGTAAAGCTGGGCAAATCCATATGAAATCAACTTGGAAAAAAAACGGGCGACCCTTATCAAAGGCTTTTTTTGTCCTTTGAGAACATTTAGGTATGGTATTGATACGACCCTAGCCGGGGACAGGAGATCTCGGGCCGCCGCGAACTCGGGCCGAGCAAAACTGCGGAGATCTCGGCTAGGTGGTGTGGAGAAGTCGGCTAGGTGGTGTGGAGAAGTCGGCTAGGTGGTGTGGAGAAGTCGGCTAGGTGGTGTGGAGAAGTCGGCCAGGGGGTGTGGAGAAGTCGGCCCGGGGGGTGTGGAGAAGTCGGCCAGGGGGCGGCCCATTAGACATGCATAGGCACCTTTATCACTGCATATCATAGACATGCATAGGCACCATTATCACTGCATATCAACCATTATCAGGCCATATACCAACCATCATCAAGTCTTTTATGCTTGATATGTCTTGCTGTTGTGACAATAGACATGTATATAGGCACCATTATCACTGCATATCAACCATTATCAAGTCATGACAATAGACATGTATAGGCACCATTATCACTGCATATCGACCATTATCAAGACATATGCATGTTCAATAATACTGGTTTACTCTCAACTAGAGTTGAATAATTAAATGTTTTATCTTTACCAGAGTTGAATAAATACATATTTCACTCTTTACCAGAGTACTTTAAAGTTATTGAAGTAATTCATGTAAATCTATGCTTCAGATTGCAGTAATGTGGCTAAAAGGATACATTCTATGCTTTAGGATACAAAATGTTTGTTTTGACTATAGCAATGGCTAACAGGTTGACACATGCCTGAACTCCCAGAGTTGAATAAATACATATTTCACTCTTTACCAGAGTTAAAGTAATTTGTTCTTCCAAACTGCAGCAGGACTAGGGTTGAGGAAAGGAAACGGAACTTTAGACAAGAATAATGTAATAATCACTTTTATACACTTTGAGCTCCCAAGTATAATGTTACATTATACTTAAACATCTGAATTACGTAATTTTCATTTCCCAATTGTGGGAAACAGTACACAGCAACAATTGGAGAGTTAAAATTTCAGGGTTACATATTTCAGAGTTGATTTGAACTCCCAAAGTGTATTGGGGACAGGAGATCTCGGGCCACCGCGAACTCGGACCGAGCAAAACTGCGGAGATCTCGGCTAGGTGGTGTGGAGAAGTCGGCTAGGTGGTGTGGAGAAGTCGGCTAGGTGGTGTGGAGAAGTCGGCTAGGTGGTGTGGAGAAGTCGCCCAGGGGGTGTGGAGAAGTCGGCCCATTAGACATCATAGGCACCTTTATCACTGCATATCATAGACATGCATAGGCACCATTATCCATTATCAAGTCATGACAATAGACATGTATAGGCACCATTACTCTTTACCAGAGTAGAATAAATACATATTTCACTCTTTAATCAAGTCATGACAATAGACATGTCTTTAATCAAGTCATGACAATAGACATGTATAGGCACCATTATCACTGCATGTCAACCATTATCAAGACATATGTATGTCAATAATACTGGTTTACTCTCAACTAGAGTTGCATAATTACACGTTTTACTCTTTACCAGAGTAGAATAAATACATATTTCACTCTTTAATCAAGGGCCTGAAATTGTGAAACGGGCCTCCAAATTGTGGCACCGAACTGTTGACTGCATTTTTTTTACCACTTTTTGGCCACTTTTAAACTTTTTTAACAACAGAATTGTTGTATTGTATATTTTTACTTTTGTTCTACATATTTCTTTACTTGTATTTTTGACTCAACCTCAAATAAATGGTTACATTTCTGCAATTAATCTGTTGTTGTTGTTGTTGTTTTTACACCTGAGCTGTGGAGGTACAATTTGATCAATAGACACAGCCATTAGCAAGCAATTTCACCTCGGGTCCAAGTGTGAACATACCCTCAGCAATTATCAGTCAATCACATCACTTTTGTTGGACCAGGGAAACAAAGCAGTCAAAACATTCACTAGATCAACATGACAATTAATCTTCTACATTCTGTTGTAGCCTTAAAAAGTGCACAATAATAAGGATAATGATATACAAGGGCCTAAAACAGCTGACACTAGCTCACTAAGTAACTAACTATTCCACAGACATGGGCCGACCTCTCCACTCCCCCGGCCCGACCTCTCCACAGCCGCGGCCCGACCTCTCCACTCCCCCGGCCCGACCTCTCCACAGCCGGTGCGTGCGTGCGTGCCTGTAGCAGTGCCCTTTAAACTTGAACGAGCATAATCCAGTCTTACAAGGACCCAGACCTGATTTGCTGCCATGCAGCCAATAAGACCACTTAAGAAACACCTGGCTATGCCATACCTGACAAAAGCTGTTGGGGAATTCCACTCAATGTCTTTACTTGACTTTTGGTTTTTGTTGTTGTTTTTTCTTTTCCATTACACCACAGCTGAGCTCACCATCAAGTATTTGAGGAAAGAACACTCTATCGGCAGATATGAAGCTGAACTAGCAATGATGGAAAAAAGGTATGATTGATCAGGAACAACATAGGCTAGACCTTATCCTAAATCATACATTGTGTGGAGACAAGGAAAATTAATATCTAATATTTTTTTTTCCTGTCTAGGGATTTCGGAGGAGGGGCCGCCAAACAGTGAAAACGATGTGATGACTAACAGCTAACTGAGGTAAGTGTTGTAGGTGCAAGTTAGTAGCCTACTGTTACGAATATTGCTATTGTTATTATTGTTACTAATAGTAGCAGTAGTGTTTTTCTTTTTGTTATTAGTATTACATTTAGTAGTATTACATTTTACATTATAACATTATAATCAGGATGACATTTATTTTTTGTCTTGCAGGAATTGCAGGGCTCAAGAATGCTGTGGTACCTGCGCCGAATATTATGTCAAATGTTCATTATTAATACATGGATCTATAAGTGTCTGTTTAGGCACACTGCTTAAAGGAGAATTCCGCACCAAAAGTTCATTTGAATCTTTATTTGAAGTTAATTAGATTTTTTTTAAGTGGTCCAGGTCCAGAAAACATGACTCCCTGCCCCTACCCTTTATTATTTTATTTGGGATTAGGTTTTGATGTAATGTCTGTTTGTTTTTTTTTCCTCGAATAAAATATCGATTTTCATTGTATTTCTACACAGCCTCCCTTTAACTACCCATGAATTGCTGAATATTGGCATGTCTGGAATTGTTTGAAATGGACAAGGCGGTCACTGTATGGATTTTTTTTTTTTTTTTTTTTTTTTTTTTTTTTTTTTACTGTTTCTGCTTTTGAGTTATACCTGTATGACGTTTATGTGTATGATTTTTTGGGGGGGAATAAAAAGTACGTTTTCATTACATTTATTGTATTTGTAAGCGTGTGATTATTTGCAAATGCCAATAACGCAGTTTTGTAGGCCTACAATTACACACACACTTCCCCTTTGTTTTGACAAGGTAATATTGCTATTAGTTAACATCGTAATTAACATGACACAGTGAGTGTCCCATGTATTCATCCAGCCAACAATCCCCGTGCAGAGAAGACTGGATTATGCTCGTTCAAGTGTACACTGCTACAAGCACGCACGCGCGCGCGCACACACACACACACACACACACACACACACACACACACACACACACACACACACACACACACACAAGCCCGCACAACGTGTGAGTCGTGTGTGTGTGTGTGTGGGGGGGGGGGGGGGGGGGGGGGGGGGGGGTTGGGGTGGGAGCCTAATCAAATGCAAATTGTCCCACTAGGCTATTGTCGTACCATACCTAAATGTTCCCAAAGGACAAAAAAAGCCTTTGATAAGGGTCGCCCGTTTTTTTTCCAAGTTGATTTCATATGGATTTGGCCAGAAAGCCAAGTGTGCTTGCTTTACTGTAGGTATGCCACTGGCCTATGTAATATTTGATTAGTGACCCTAAATATTTAATTATACTAGGACCTTACCCGTTTAATATGTGAAGTCCAAATCATGCAAAGCGTGGGTAATGTGATGTAGGCTACTAATCATTCCAATAATGTAAGTGGGTTGAGGAACAATTGTTTTAATGTATATTGTAACAAAAATGCACCAAAAATAAAATGCAGCCGCAGGCCTGATTCGAACACGCGACCTTGCTTACTGAGCACAGTTTTACTGACTTTATAATTTTTACTGACTCAGGTTTAGGCAGGCATAGTTTAACTGATGCACAAATAAATTCATTATAAATCAACGGTGTGTTAATTTGGCAAAAGGGCTACGTCACGCTCTTCATGATATTATGATGAACGGCTGTGTGAAAACTTACAGCGATTGGTGTGGCCATCGCGGAGTATTTTGTATGAATGAATGGACCATTGTAAGCGCTTTGAGTATACACGCTGTGCATATAAAAGCGCTATAAAAATGCAATCCATTATTATTATAATTTGTGTTTCAGACATTCATTCATTCAGATGGACGGACAGACAGACAGACTATGGATATTTTGTGAAAATAATAAGGGTAATAATAATAATAATAATAAGTAATATTAATATATTACACTTGCTCAGACAGTAATATTGTAGTATAATATATTGCTTTGAAATGAAGGTAATAATTATAAACTAACATATTAACAAGGGGGAGGGAGGGATGGAGGAAAGGATGGAGGGAGGGAGGGATGGAGGGTTAGGAGGGATGGAGGGAAAGGAGGGAGGGAGGGAGGGAAGGAGAGAGGGAGGGAAGGAGGGAGGGAGGTTTCAAAACCGAAGTTTTTGTGAAACCGGGCGCCCGCTTTCGAAAACGGGCGCCCGTTTTTGTGAAACCGGGCGCCCGGTTTCAAAATCGGGCGCCCGATTTCGAAAACGGGCGCCCGGTTTCGAAAGCGGGCGCCCGTTTTTGAAACCGGGCGCCCGTTTTCGAAAACGGGCGCCCGGTTTCAAAAACGGGCGCCCGATTTCAAAAACGGGCGCCCGGTATCGAAAACGGGCGCCCGGTTTTGAAACCGGGTGCCCGCGGGCGAGGTCGCTTTTGGATTTCGCTGGCTCTCCTAATATTGTGTTGAAAAATAAACAAAGGAAACAATAGCAAACGTTAAAAGGCACGAAGCCGCAGCTCAGCCTCATCTCATTAAGATGCAGGCGAGGCACGCAGCGCAGCTCAGCTCCTCAAGCAGGGTCGGATATAGACTTCTAGAGGGGGGCAGAGCTCACCCAAACGTAAATCCAATGTGAAAAACTTTGGAGACACCCCCTGCCATTCCTTCAGCCCCCCATAGGCTGACTAAATCAGGCCCTGACCTCAAGCAGAGTAGCCCATAGCGCTTAAATCAGAAAGGTGCCGTTTCGGAGATTAGACCTATAAATAGGGTAAACAAAGCCAATTCTTAAGGTAAAGTCGATTTTTTAAACAGACTCGCT
The DNA here is from genome assembly GCA_039105355.1 of Benthosema pterotum. NCBI lineage: Eukaryota > Metazoa > Chordata > Actinopteri > Myctophiformes > Myctophidae > Benthosema > Benthosema pterotum. The sequence goes on along the minus strand of CM076971.1, from coordinate 11,549,578 downwards.
CGTCTGTCACCTCATTATAACCACTAGCGCCATCTATTGTACAAGTAGGATACATTAGGCCTATTTAAAAAAAAAAAAAAAAAAAAAAAAAAAAAAGTCGGGCCTTTTGTCGGGCTTCGGGCCTAAAATTGCGGTAATTAATAAGGTCGGGCCGGGCTTCGGGCTGAGCCAAATAGGGCTCAGTCGGGCCGGGCTTAAAAAATTAGGCCCGTTGAGAACTATAGTTATTACCAACGTTTTGCTAGTTCTCTTTCCCAATTGTGGACAAAAACCTGAAAGTTCTTCATTCAACTGTCAACTCAACCCTCAAATACTTTTTTCAAACGTCATTAGTAGCATATACAGGAAAACCTTCCAATTCTCCCCCTCTATTTTTCATTATAAGTGCAATATTCTTAAACACTATAACAGTAAGTAACACCATCACCAACTATTTCCAAGCTCAAACTTTCTAGGGAGCCCCGAAATGGATTTTCAGTCAAGACAGTCATGGAACAATTATATTGTGCTGGCCGTTTTGAAAGTAGCTCTCAAGTCAAAAAAGTGTGGGCCAAAGCGTTCCCCTGACCTAGGGCAGGGGTCGGCAACCCAAGATGTTGAAAGAGCCATTTTCCTCCCAAAATTAAACTCAAAATCTGTCTGGAGCCGCATTTTATTTTGTATTTTTCCTGAGAGTGTGCAAATGTGAACCAAATGGACCCTGGCGGGTCCATTTGGTTCCATTTGCACACTCTCAGAAAAAAAGGTCCTCAAAGAAAAATCCTTAACATGGTGAAACACAACCTTTCTTCAGAAATGGAGTTTCTAAAAAAAAATAAGAGTTTTCCAGAACTCCATTTCTACTCCACACAACATCTCTAAGGTATATTAATGACAGAGTAAACTGAGTAAACCTTTTTAAAATGGGTGGTTCACATTGAAAGCTCCACCTCTGATAACTGCTGGGCTTTTTTGACATGGCCAAGTGCTACTTTAACTGGCAACTGTCAGACAGCGCAACGCGTTTTGGGTGACTGAAATGTTTATATTATTTTGGTGCAGATCACCCCAGTGTGTGTATGTAATAATGCTACAGCCACTGAGCCACTAGGGCTGTGTTCTGGAGCCGCATGCGGCTCCTGAGCCGCAGGTTGCTGACCCCTGACCTAGGGGAACCCCGCTCTACCTGAAGGGGGCGTTCTTCCTGAAGTGCTCCCTGAAGGCATGCTGCTCCACGTCGAACGCAGCGCACTTCCTCCTCAGACTGGACACCTCACTGGCCTTGAGCGGAGCCACCTGCTGCTTGACCGCCACCGCACGCTTCTTTACACCGGACCACTGCTCTGGAAGCTCCTGGAGAGAGAGAGAGAGAGACAGAGAGAGAGAGAGAGAGAGAGAGAGAGAGAGAGAGAGAGAGAGAGAGAGAGAGAGAGTCATTACGCCACCGCACGCTTCTTCACCCCAGACTAGAGTACTTCGGGTTAACCCGAGACCCGATAAAGCCCGAGCACCGACCCGGCCCGTGGCCGGTTCCGGTTCCGTTTACAAGAAATGACATCCGGGCACAAACGGGCCGGTTCCGCGATGTCGCGGGTTCGTTCAGGCCGGTTCCTGCATGTCCCCTGCATGTCCCGGGTACAATCAGGCCGGTTCCGGGGCGTCTCGGACCTCGGGTTACACCCAAAACCCGGGGATTGGCCGCCACAGCTGTCAATCACCCTCGTCATCCCCCCTTGTTCTCCTCCGGCCAGTGAGAGGCGAGCATTGAGTCACGTGACTTTAGCATAGCAGGAAGTTACTGCATACGTCATCATCACAACAACAACACCCCCCCCCCCCCCCACACACACACACACGAAGACGACAACTTAACTATCGTGATAATAATAATTATTAAGATAAGCAATAAAGACTATGGTCTGCTGCTGGTGCGACAGAGACCACAAAAACAAAAAAGAAACCACTCTTCCACAACGGAGATATGAATTGTGTGATCTACCATCACGAGACGGCAGTTATAATAGTTGACTATGGATTATTATTTTTATTCACACACAATGGTGGATGGCTAAGAAGAAAAGTACAGCTACTACTGGGATTCAACATCTAAAGACGACGTGGATTTATTTTCTATGCTGTGAGTCGAGTCCGTGTTCAGCATGGTGTTCAACCATGTACAACTAACAGTAAGCTTCCGTCTTATTCATAATATACTAGTAGAACTCATTAAAGCGTTCGGACATTTCGGGTACTCGGACATTTACGGTTCGGACCCATGATTTCAATAATAGCACCGGGCTCGTCTCGGAGCCGGGTTAAATCGTCCCGGGCATTCAACGGTCCGGAGCCATCATTTCAACAATAGCACCGGGCTCGTCTCGGAGGCGGGTTAAATCGTCCTGGGCATTCAACGGTCCGGAGCCGTCATGTTAATTATAGCAGCGGGTCCAAAGCGGAGCGGCTCCGATTACGTTCGGGTCTGAATCGAGTCGGTTCCTTGAAAATGGACCCGTGAAGGTCTTTACACCGGACCACTGCTCTGGAAGCTCCTGGAGAGAGAGAGAGAGTTGGCAACACTGGTTGGGTACAGTGGTTAGCACTTGAGATTGTCACTGGTGGTACCACCACGGCAGGAAAGTGGTAGCACCAGAAAAAATGGTACCACAAAGCCCCATGCTGTCACCAGGAGATGCCAGCAGAGAGCTAATGTTCCAACATAATGGTCACACAGTGGACTAGCCATACTTTGGAAGAATTGTTATTACAGTACAGTACGGTATCTTACGGACTTTATTGTTTAATGTTTAAAGCATGGCATTCAAAAAAAATAACTAATTGTTTTTGCTGATGTATTGTTATTGCCCTTACCTCCAGCTGTCGGTGCACGGTGTCGGGCAGCTCCTGCTCGTAGCTCCTCAGCAGGGCGATGGTCTGCTGCAGGGGTTCGAACATGGCGTCCGTGGCGCTCTGCCGCTCCTTCACAGCCAGCAGCTGGGCCATGACGCCCACCAGGCCGGCCAGGTCGCCCCCCTCACCCTCCCCTTCCTCCTCCAGACCCCGGGCGTCCAGACCCTGCTCAGCTGACCGGATGAAGGCCTCCAGCTCTGACAGACTGCAGGCAGGGGGAGAGAACGGAGATGGAAGATGGATCGTAACTAGGGTTGGGTCTCGGGTCTCAAAATTTCGCTCCGCTGTGTAATGAAGCATGCATGCGGACATTATTTTCAAACTCCTCTACCGTGTGTGTGTGTGTGCGTGCTCTGTAGTAGCGCGTCAATGTTCTTCTAAGCTTGCTACAACATCACCTGCTTTAATCTCTTCCACCCAAATGTAAAAGTGTTCTTACTGGAAAGTTGACTGTGGTCTCTGGTGACGTGGTCCACCAGGTGCTGAATGGACCGTACCTGTTGGTGACGTGGTCCACCAGGTGCTGAATGGACCCTACCTGTTGGTGACGTGGTCCACCAGGTGCTGAATGGACCCTACCTGTTGGTGACGTGGTCCACCAGGTGCTGAATGGACCCTACCTGTTGGTGACGTGGTCCACCAGGTGCTGAATGGACCCTACCTGTTAGTGACGTGATCCACCAGGTGCTGAATGGACCCTACCTGTTGGTGACGTGGTCCACCAGGTGCTGAATGGACCGTACCTGTTGGTGATGTGGTCCACCAGGTGTTGAATGGACCCTACCTGTTAGTGACGTGATCCACCAGGTGCTGAATGGACCCTACCTGTTAGTGACGTGATCCACCAGGTGCTGAATGGACCCTACCTGTTAGTGACGTGATCCACCAGGTGCTGAATGGACCCTACCTGTTAGTGACGTGGTCCACCAGGTGCTGAATGGACCGTACCTGTTGCTGACGTGGTCCACCAGGTGCTGAATGGACCGTACCTGTTGGTGACGTGGTCCACCAGGTGCTGAATGGACCCTACCTGTTAGTGACGTGATCCACCAGGTGCTGAATGGACCCTACCTGTTGGTGACGTGGTCCACCAGGTGCTGAATGGACCCTACCTGTTGGTGACGTGGTCCACCAGGTGCTGAATGGACCCTACCTGTTGGTGACGTGGTCCACCAGGTGCTGAATGGACCCTACCTGTTGGTGACGTGGTCCACCAGGTGCTGCTTGAACATGTAGCTCCACCTCTGGGCAGTGTGGAGCAGGGCGCTCTTGAAGGCGCGGCCGTCCACTCTCATCCACCCTGCGAACACCTGGACCACCTGCAGCGCCTGCACCTCCTCCTGCAGCTGTTCGTACCTGAACGGGGTTCCATTCATGTCATTATTCTGACCTCCCATTGTTGCGACCTCCCGTTGTTCCGAAACTACGAGACGCAAAACCCTACCCTTCTCCCCACCGTAACCCTAAGCCTAAACCCCCGACCCTCAAACACGACCCTCAACAACCTCACAGACCTCACGGTCTGTGAGGTGGTTGAGGGTCGAGGGTAGTCTTGGGCAATATACTGGTATTACTGTTTATCGCAATATTAGAAATCAATACAGAGTAATATCGTTGGTTCTATAAAAAATATTCAATACAGAATATCGTCAAATACCAACATTCTACTGTATTCTATTAAAATGTGAGCAATGAGACATTTAATTGTAACTATACAAACCATTTTCATGTTACACACATGCCTATAATAGCCCTTATTTGGGCTAGGCCTTCTGGAAACAATGCCTTTCCAACTCCAGTTGTCCCCATTTAGGCTCCTTGAACAGCAGAGCGCTCAGTTTCTGACCCCTCAATGTCGCAATTCTGAGAACTAGGTGACTGGTGGAACATGTCCGACTCTGATTGCACGCCAATGTCATCTAGTGGTCAATACTGGTAATATCGAATATCGAGTTATCAATACCGATATTAAAAAATGAAAAGACTAGTCGAGGATTTAGGCTCTTGGGGTTATGGTTGGAGAAGGGTAGGGTTTTGCTACAAACATGCCTAAACCCTTCTCTAACCCTCATCCTCATAACTAGGCAGACCATACGTCCGTATTTCCCAGGACATGTCCGTATTTCACGTCCTGTCCTGGGTGTCCCGGTTTATTTTTAGAAAATGAGGAAATGTCCCGGTTTTTGTAAAATTACTTTGATTCAGTTCCTTTCCGACACGTCTTTGCTTACATCGGACCAGTAAATCGACAGGCACTAGGACACGGCGCACAATGACCTCAGCCCTGAGCAGAGTCAGTGCAGGCCCACCATGCCCAAGCGCAAGTGCACGTTTACAGACGAGTTACAGAAAAAATTCCCTGTATTCAGACCGGGGCGAGACAAAAGTGAAGCACTGTGCACTGTTTGCAAAGCAGGCACGTATGTCTCGCTCTGCAATGGTGGTGCAAGGGACCTAAAATCCCACATTGACACAGAAAACCACAAAAAAGCTGTTCGAGGCGATAGTAGCGCCTGTTCGATATCTGAATATTCGATATCTGAACCCCCCCCCCCCCCCCCCCCCCCCCGCTAAGGTGTCCTGGTGGTTTTCTCCTTTGAGAATATGGTCACCCTACTCATAACCTCATAACCGCAAGCACGTTGCATCTGATAGTGGATTTCTAGCGCATGTTTGGACTAATGGGAGTTTTGATCTGTGGGACTTCGGTACTTAGATCAGTCCCCATTCACAAAAGGGAAATTGCGAAATGACATTGTGAAACGGCACGTCACATTGTATCGCTCTTTCATCCAGTTGTTAATGTGTTGATTAAGTTCAAACCGACTGCCTGGATGAATGCCAGAATGGGATTAAAGGGAAAAAAAATCTGCAGAATGATAATGTCATTGGAATAAGTTTCTGAACTGTCCACAGCCCTCCTGTGAGACACAGACTGAGTAGGAAAAAAGAATAGTGGTATTTTATCATGTACATTAGCGAGGACCTGTTATATGAAGATACTGCACGTTGAAAAGTCTCAGGGGTTGACACTAAGGTCTCCGAGGCACTTGCCCAAATATATTGTAAATTTTGCATTCAAGTTTACTTCCTACTTGGGTGCTTTAAACCAGGGGTTTTCAACAGGTGGTCCGGGGACCACCAGTGGTCCCTGAGAGGGTTCCAGGTGGTCCCCAGCTAAGGTGGTTAACCAGATGTAACTCTTGAGAACGTAGAAATGAAACCAAATGGACCCTTGCGGGTCCATTTGGTTTCATTTTTACACTCTCAAGAGGTAAAATTCATCATCTTAATTACCCATAGTGGTCACAGACCCAGTGGTCCCTGACGCCAGCAAAATGATAGTTTGAAACCAAATGGACCTGGGAGAGAGATAGGCAGAGATATCTACTGTAGAAAGCAGGGAAAGACACAGAGGCAGAGTGCAATGACTGCCTTCAAGACAAATTCATCTTGTGTTGTGTTATAGTGGAATACACCGCGTTCCAACTTATTATGCAAATCATGTTTTTGTTTGATTTTCCAACATAATTGATGCAAATGATATCAGCATAATTTTCAAGTAATTAGCTGTCAATTTATATTTCAAATGTTATTGAACAAACCTCCTAATGAAAACAGAATTTAGAAAATAAATTAAAAACTGTTTTCGCACTGTTCCAGGTTATTATGCACATCATAGTTTTAAGACATTTTCTAGTTTGTAAAGAACTGAAAATAGTAATTTGTTGAATTCATAGCAATAAGGAGGTCATATGTACTGGGAAAAAATGCTATTTCAATCCAAAACATGTTAACAGGTCCAGTTACATGTTAACATGGGACCCCTTGTTTGATAGCAGCTTGCGTCCATAAAACTTGTGAGTTTAGGGAGAGTTTCTGCTTGAATGTCTTTGCAGGATGTCAGAACAGCCTCCCAGAGTTGCTGTTTGGATGTGAACTGCCTCCCAACCTCATACTGTACACAAAGACTAATTTTCAAACAGTCTTGTTCACTGATGAGTGCCGTCCAACAAGGCTGCGACGTCAGCAAGGAGGTGGCGGAGTCATGTTTTGGGTCGGAATCCTAGGGAAAGATCTGGTTGGCCCCTTTAGGGTCCCTGAAGGTGTGAAAATGACTTCTGCAAAGTATGTTGAGTTTCTGACTGACCACTTTCTTCCACGGTACAAAAGGGAAGAATCATGCTTTCTGAAACAAAATCATCTTCAAGCACAACAATGCACCATCTCATGCTGCAAGGAATACCTCAGCTTCATTGGCTGCTATGGGCATAAAAGGGGGGAAAAAAATCATGGTGTGGCCCCCATCCCGCCCCCCCCCCCCGACCTCAATCCTATTGAGAATGTCTGGAGCATCCTCGAGCGAAAGATCTAAAGGGGCCGACCAGGTCTTTCCCTAGGACTCCGGCCCAAAATATGACTCCGCCACCTCCTTGCTGACGTTGCAGCCTTGTTGGGACATGGTGGCCAAACTGGCCATGCACCAACCATCCACTACTCCATCCATCTGGACCATCCAGGGTTGCACGGCACTCATCACTGAATAAGACTGTACTGAAAAATGTACAGTATGAGAGTGGGAGGCAGTTCACATCCAAACAGCAACTCTGGGAGGCTGTTCTAACATCCTGCAAAGACATTCAAGCAGAAACTCTCCATAAACTCACAAGTTTTATGGACGAAAGCTGCTATCAAACAAGGGGTCCCATGTTAACATGTAACGGGACCTGTTAACATGTTTTGGATTGAAATAGCTTTTTTTCCCAGTACATATGACCTCCTTATTGCTATGAATTCAACAAATTACTATTTTCAGTTCTTTAAAAACTAGAAAATGTCTTGAAACTATGATGTGCATAATAACCTGGAACAGTGCGAAACACACTTTTCCAAGTTTTTAATTTATTTTCTAAATTCTGTTTTCATTAGGAGGTTTGTTCAATAACATTTGAAATATAAATTGACAGCTAATGACTTGAAAATTATGCTGATATCATTTGCATCAATTATGTTGGAAAATCAAACAAAAACATGATTTGCATAATAAGTTGGAACGCGGTGTAAGTTGCACACTTGCCTGATCGGGCAACCAGGTAGCAGTCTTCACTTGCCCTTTGCCCTACCATTTTTTTACTTGCCCCGGGCAAGCGGGCAAGTGTTAGTGTCAAGCCCTGGGTCCTTTAATGTAAGCCCCAGCCCCCCTACCTGTCCACCTGCTCCTTGAAGGCGTCCAGAGTGGGCGGGGCGTTCTCCGGGAGCCCGCCCTCCTCGGCCTGGGCCTCCAGCTCCTGATTGGTCAGGACGCGGCCGTAGGCCAGGAACTGCCGCATGGCTTCCTGCCTGTCGTCCAGGAACAGGAAGTGGTAGCGCTCCAGCGCGCTGCGGAACTGGCAGCAGGCGGCCATGACCACCTGCGCACGGTCCAATAGGAGCTGCCGCATGTCTGCCAGGTCGGCCATGTCCTCCATGTCGGCCTATAGGGACACAGGGGAACGTTTAGAACCCCGCCCCCAAACATTTTTTAAATACCAATCTCCCTAGCCATCGGCATATATTCAGGAAAACAGCGCCACCGCTGTTGTTCCTCAAAATATGTGATAGAATCTGGTGCTTTGGTCCCCATGTCTCCCAAGGCCATTTTCCCTTTAGAGCCATCTAAAGTATATTTTTCATTTTTTGGCTAAAATCATTTTTATACAATTCAGATCAAATCTTAATATGAATAAAAACGATTTCTAAGCCGTTACTGCACTACTTCCGCTGCGCTATAATTGTTTCATTCCTACTTTCAACCATTCCTGGTCGGAACAAAGAAGGCATGAAGATCGAGACGAGGAACTTTTGATTGAATAATGTATCTATCTACTAGGGCTTCACGATTTTGCCTAAAACTAAAACCTCGATTCTTGTCCTCTGAAACCTCAATTTCGATTTTTGGGGGATAAAACTACTATTTTAAATATGTTTTTATTATTTTAAATATGTTTTTATTTGATTCTCCTCCCTCCAACAGAGAAAAGCCTGGTTCTTACTGAACAAAGATGATGGATAAAGTGCATTTCTTTTCTCTTATTGAAGTCTACTACTACTACTTTTTCTTAGTAAACAGCAGAACACATTGCATTTTATTAAATGGAATACGTTTTCTCTCTACCCGACAGTATACAGTAGTCCATGAGCCAGTGTGACACAGTTCTACCGTGAAAGTGCTAGTAAATGGGAAATCTCGCTTTTCGCTTTTCATTTTTCTACATTGTCCAAATTCTGAAACCTTCTGAAAATTTCGATTTGATTGTCAAGCCCTACAATCTACCTTGTAATCAGACCTTGTTTAAGTGGGATCCACTTGAATATCGGAAACAAAAAAAAAAAAAAAAAAATCTGCAATACCTGGTAGTGAGGGTAGGGGCAGTGCTGAGCCACGCGTGGCACCAGGGTGGACATCCTGAACAATACCTGGTAGTGAGGGTAGGGGCAGTGCTGAGCCACGCGTGGCACCAGGGTGGACATCCTGAACAATACCTGGTAGTGAGGGTAGGGGCAGTGCTGAGCCACGCGTGGCACCAGCATGGACATCCTGAACAATACCTGGTAGTGAGGGTAGGGGCAGTGTTGGGCCACGCGTGGTACCAGGGTGGACATCCTGAACAGTACCTGGTAGTGAGGGTAGGGGCAGTGCTGAGCCACGCGTGGCACCAGCATGGACATCCTGAACAATACCTGGTAGTGAGGGTAGGGGCAGTGCTGAGCCACGCGCAGCACCAGCATGGACATCCTGAACAATACCTGGTAGTGAGGGTAGGGGCAGTGCTGTGGCACCAGCATGGACATCCTGAACAATACCTGGTAGTGAGGGTAGGGGCAGTGCTGAGCCACGCGTGGCACCAGCATGGACATCCTGAACAATACCTGGTAGTGAGGGTAGGGGCAGTGCTGTGGCACCAGCATGGACATCCTGAACAATACCTGGTAGTGAGGGTAGGGGCAGTGCTGTGGCACCAGGGTGGACATCCTGAACAATACCTGGTAGTGAGGGTAGGGGCAGTGCTGAGCCACGCGTGGCACCAGCATGGACATCCTGAACAATACCTGGTAGTGAGGGTAGGGGCAGTGCTGAGCCACGCGTGGCACCAGGGTGGACATCCTGAACAATACCTGGTAGTGAGGGTAGGGGCAGTGCTGTGGCACCAGCATGGACATCCTGAACAATACCTGGTAGTGAGGGTAGGGGCAGTGCTGTGGCACCAGGGTGGACATCCTGAACAGTACCTGGTAGTGAGGGTAGGGGCAGTGCTGTGGCACCAGCATGGACATCCTGAACAATACCTGGTAGTGAGGGTAGGGGCAGTGCTGTGGCACAAGCATGGACATCCTGAACAATACCTGGTAGTGAGGGTAGGGGCAGTGCTGAGCCACGCGTGGCACCAGGGTGGACATCCTGAACAATACCTGGTAGTGAGGGTAGGGGCAGTGCTGAGCCACGCGTGGCACCAGGGTGGACATCCTGAACAGGTCGTTGAGCAGGCTGTCCAGGAGCTCGTAGAATCCTCCTCCAGGCTCCAGGGACGGAGTGAAGACCAGCTCAGGAACCTTCAGGTCCAGCTTGACCTCAAACAGAGGAGCCGCGCCCACTGCTTTCTCATCTGGACAGAGGGAGACCAGACCACCAGCAATGGTAAATGGCACACACACACACGCGCACCATTAACGCACCCGCTTCGACCGTTATCAGTCGATAAGATCGCAGTTATTAGTTTTCGTCAGCAGGACAATGTCGTCTCAGTATGGTCATGCTCTGCAGACCCATCTTGCAGTCTGGAGATATCCTGCATTCTTCCCGTTGATAATGCATAAGATGACAACTGTGATCTTATCCACTCAGGGGTTGACACTAAGGTCTCCGAGGCACTTGCCCATCGGGCAAGTGCAAGTCAGGTTCTACTTGCCCTCAGGTCATGGTCACTTGCCCCCAAAAAATATATTGTAAATTTTGCATTTAAGTTTCACCAGATGTAACTCTTGAGAACGTAAACATGAAACCAAATGGACCCTTGCGGGTCCATTTGGTTTCATTTTTACACTCTCAAGAGTTAAAATTCATCATCTTAATTAGCCCCAAATCTACACAACTAGAGAATGTAGAAGATTAGGTCATTTTGATGTGTGTGTTAATTTGCCTGTTTTGTTTCCCAAATCCAGCCTGGAATTGTGGACAGCTAGAAAGCAGGGAAAGACACAGAGGCAGAGTGCAATGACTGCCTTCAAGACAAATTTATCTTGTGTTGTGTTATAGTGCACTAAGTTGCACACTTGCCCGATCGGGCAACCAGGTAGCAGTCTTCACTTGCCCCACCATTTTTTTTTACTTGCCCCGGGCAAGCGGGCAAGTGTTAGTGTCAAGCCCTGCCACTGATAACGGTTGAATCTGCGTGCGGTTAGGTTTAGGTTTGTGGTATAAGACTTCAATGTTTTGTATCTTACAGCATTATGTATGAGTACAATACAGAGAATGTTTGCATTCGCCATCTTTGTTGAAGAAGAGTCTATTTATGTCTGAGATAACTAATCTTACTTATCTTTCATAGTGGTTTAAACCCAGCGGAAATGTTGTGTTAAGTTTTAAAATCCATTGTTTTTCCGCAAACTTCCTCCCCCCCCTCTGTCCACGTTTGATTAGATTCTAATCCACACACTTCCAATGTCCAATAAAATGTTGTACTATTAGCGACATCTCCTTGGCCATTTGCCCATTTTTTATGTTGTATCTGTGTTGGTTAAGTCTGTCTGCTATTGTGTTTCTGGTTTCCCCTACATATTGTAGATTACATTTGTGATTAGATATAGATACAGTTTTTGTGGTCGCTGTTATGTTTTGTTTTATTTGTCGTGATGTTTGTTGATCTATTTTTCACTAGTAATTTGAGTTTAAAGTAGTCCGCTTGATAACGGTGGGGTGTTCTACCTGTGTTATCCAGGAAGAACTTGAGGGAGGTCTTGATGGCGTTGAAGAAGCCGTCCACCACCATGTCGTCTATGAAGTCCAGGTAGGCTTTCCACTGGTCTGACGAGGCGTCAGCTCCCAGCAGATCCAAGTTGCTCTGAGGGGGTTGAGGAGGAGGAAGAGGAGGACAATCAAAGCCAGCACATTTAGGTTGGAATCAAAGTACATGCTCATAGACACAATGTTATGCTCCCGTCTCACAAGATGGCCGCCACGTAACAACGTCACTCCCCATTGGCCAGCAGCGCGGGCGAACCATCTAGCTTTCTGATATATATCTATGGCAGGGGTTTTTCAACCGGTGTTCCGGCGACCACCAGTCGTCCTTGAGAAGGTTCCAGGTGGTCCCCAGGCTAAATGATGGAAAGTTGGTTAACCAGATGTAACTCTTGAGAATGTAAAAATGAAACCAAATGGACCCGCAAGGGTCCATTTGGACCACACTCTCCATTTGGATTACATTTGGATTACACTCTCAAGAGTTAAAATATTCATCATCTGAATGTTTTGTTGGCAAAACACGGCCAGGAATTGTGGACAAAATTAAAAAAAGAATTATTTAATTTTAGGTCTCTGGTGTGAAAATGTAATCAAATGGTGGCTCAAATGCTGAATATATGGTGGTCCCTGGAGTCAAAAAGGTTGAAAACCCCTGATCTATGTTGTTTCCAACCCCAGTAAAAAGCGCCCCAACCTGAATAAGGAAGTGTATCTTCTCCCCAGCGGAGCAGATCAGTTCATGACACTAAATTCTAGTTTGTGACACTAAATTCTAGTCCCTGTCGTGAGGTTCTAGTTTTTTATGAAAAAATCTCTTTCTGTGTCAGTTATGCTTAGCCTAACATATTTCATAGGAAAGACCCCCAGAAATATCTAGTATTTAGCTGCAGAACCTCATCTAAAAACATGTTGTTCTAGGGGATCCCCCAGAAGCAAAGATTTGAGTTAAAAATGTTTGCTTCCGAAATAATGTATTCAAAGATCTGCATCACATTTTCACAATTTTTTAAAAAATAGCAGAACTACAAGCTCATATCGCGCCACTCGGCGGCGCGATATGAGCTTGTAGATCTGCTATTTTTCAACAGCTGAAACACCAAAACGCGTTCAGTACACAAAGGGGTTAAACCAACCCAACCTGAACCAGGAAGTGTATCTTCTCCCCAGCGGAGCGGACCAGCGTATAGAACATACCTGGGCATCATGCGGCCTGGGGGCCAAATGCGGCCCTTTGGCTGGCTCTGACCGGCCCGGGGACCACCAGTGGTCCTTGAGAGAGTTCCAAGTTAAATATGGAAAGTTGTTTAACCAGATGTAACTCTTTGAGAGTGTATAAATGAAACCAAATGGACCCTTGCGGGTCCATTTGGTTTCATTTTTACACTCTCAAGAGTTAAAATATTCATCATCTGAATTAGCCCAAAGACTGCACATTCGATCAGAGAATGTAAGAGAATGGTCATTTTTGTTATCCTGTTTTGTTTCCCAAATCCAGCCTGGAATTGTGGACAAGAAATCTTGAAGAAGGTTTTGGGGTCTGTGGGGCTAAAATGTCATCAAATGGTGGTACTCTGTGGCTCAAATACTGAATAAATTGAGGAGCCCTGGTGTCAAAATGGTTGGTCTTACTCTTAACTTTTATCTTGAAATTAAATTAATATTACGCAGGCTTTAGTTCAGCCTTTAGTCTTGGCCCTCCACAATATTTTATGTATTTAATTCGGCCCCTTGGGAAAAATATTTGCCCACCCCTGGTATAGAACCTCTCCAGCCTCTCGTCTCTCTACTCCAGACCCAGCAGACCCTGCTGCTGCTCCCATGGCGCAAATCTTTACATTATTTTTCAGTTCAGAATGGGCTAACCATGATAGATTCATCTTCTGGTCATTGATACTGCCCTCCAAATACGTGAGTGAGAGCGTTTTGTCAATGACTGTTCTCATTTATTTTGAATATATCAGTTATGAATATATCTTCAGTCTCCTCTGACTCCCAACCCATTAAACCAGGGGTTTTCAACCTTTTTGATCCCAGGGCCCACCATTTATTTATTCAGCATTTAAGCCACGGAAGACCACCATTTGAGGACATTTTAGCCCCACAGACGCCATCACTAAAGATTTATTTTGCTTCTGCTCATGACCGTTAATCTTCTAGTTGTGTAGACTTAGACTAATTCACATGATGAATAATTTAACTCTTGAGAGTGTAAAAATGAAACCAAATGGACCCTGGCGGGTCCATTTGGTTTCATTTTTACACTGTCAAGAGTTACTTCTGCCTGACCTAAGGTTTTTGAAAAACCTGAAATATTTATATTTCAGCATCAAATAAAGTTAATTATGGAATACTGTACATACTGTACAGAATCCAAATATGGATTCCCGGCCTGAAAGGGTTAAACAACTTAACTGGGGACCACCTGGAACCCTCTCAAGGGCCACTGGTGGTCCCCAGACCACTAGTTGAAAACCACGGCATTAAACTGCCCCAACCGACTACGAAGCCTCAGAGTATATTTCCAACCCCAGTAAAAAGCGACCCAACCTGAACCAGGAAGTGTATCTTCTCCCCAGCGGACCGGACCAGCGTGTAGAACCTCTCCAGCCTCTCGTCTCTCTCCTCCAGACCCAACAGACCCTGCTGCTGCTCCCTCCTCTGGAACACCGGCCCGGACCCCAGGGACCCCATGGAGCTCTGGATCTCCTCCACGTTGTCCCGGGATCTCTGGAGCCGAGACTCCAGCTCACACACACGGTCACGCATGTCCTGGATGTAGGGCCACACGTCTGTACACACACGCACACAAACGCACGCACGCACGCGCGCACACGCACACGCACACGCACACGCACACGCACACGCACACGCACACACACACACACACACACACGCACACACACACACACACACACACACACACACACACACACACACAATGATGGAAAGTTGGGAACCAAATGGACTCTATTGAGTGTGTAAAATTTATCCAAAAAACGAATTGACCCTGAAGTTGTTTTGTTGTTGTTGTTGTTTTTAAAGATCTAAATGACTTAAAGATGAAGTGCCATGAATCTTTTCTACCCTAAAACATGATCATCAGGTATTAAGGTTATATGAAAAGTAAGATTTATTTTCCCAAAAAGTGTAAAAGTGTTAAACTGTCATTTTTATGATTCCACCCTACCAGTTCATTAAGTATGCCTGGTTTGCCTGGTGGGTGGTGATGGGTGGAGATCCACCTGAACTGAAGCCACGCCCACAGCTTTAGTTGTATGATAAAGGGGGAGGAGTTAGGGGTGGGGCTGAGCACATGATGTCAATATATATGTTTTTTTCATTGGCACGTTTGACTGGAAAGGTTCAGCCCCCAGGAAGAAACCCTAAATACAAAGGGAAGACATCGTTGCACATAAAGAACACACCAAGGGATCTACAGTATTTACATACTGTCACCTCTTAAACATGTACAAAATTAGGAAAAAATTGAAAAATCACGGCACCTCCTCTTTAATTTGCAAGAAATCTACACAATCAGAGAATGTCAAGTTAATTTGTTTTGCACAGTACTATTGTTTTGTACGGTACTATTTTTGTTTTGTACAGTGTAGCCTACTTTATTTGGCACATGGACCAATGATTCTGGATTAAAAGCTAATATTAATATCATATACAGAATGTGCTTTCTACAACTAGAATTATCCATAAGCTACAGCTAATCTATAGTCCTGCATGGTGCTATTTACGTAGACGTTCGTACACATACAGTACACCTCGTTCTCCTTGTTCTCCAAACCATCCATTCTTGAGCGTCCAGCCCTAAACAAAGCTTTGCCAAAATAAATTATTGAACACCAACCTGTGCTGTTCCAGGTGAGAGTGTCCTGAGCCTGGCTCAGACCAGCATCGATGTCAGCCAGCTGAGACTGGAGGAGAGGAGCCTCCACCTCCAGTAGAGAGACCACCACCTACACACACACGCACACGCGTACACACGCACGCACGCACGCACACAACACACATTCACATTAAAGCAATAGAGCTGCACAGTCCCGCCCCCTACATCTTGATTTCACCATGTTAATGATTTTTTCAGACCTCCATTTTTAGGAAATACAGAATTGGGGGAACTTTTTTTTTATCATGTCCACACACACAACATCTCTAAGGTATATTAAAGGTAGGGGAAGTGATTTCACTTTTGTCAGATATCACCCAAAAAATATTTTTTTCTGTTAAAATGCTCTATTATAAGGCGTGGAAACCACATATGGAGTTTCCCCCTCCCCCACGTTAGCAGAGGAGCTAATAAAAGTTCCCCAGGTCACCACAATTCTCCTCCAATCAGGAGAGAGCAGCAGGTTCACATAGTGTAGCTACTTTTGGGGGCCCCTAGTGCACAAGGCTGGTACTACACCATGAATTTCAAATCACTTCCCCTACCTTTAATGACACATTAAAATGTTGAAAATGGGTGGAGTTGTAGATGTATTTGTGGACCTTGTTGTACTTTGCTGCGGTCAGCTCCAGACAGGCCACGTACTGCCACAGCTGCCCCCTGCTGGTGTAGATGTGCATGGCAGCGTCTGGGATGGACGCGTCCGGCTGTCCGGCCTCCAGGTAGCGCACCTCCCTCAGGACAGACACCAGCTGTGTGGGGTTTGGAGAAACAAGGAAGAACGCTCAACGAACGGGGCGAAATCATAGAGTAATAAAATATAGTCGTAACCAGAGCGATAGCCCCGCCCCCTCGCCGTTCATTTCAATACAAGTTGCTCAATGGCGTTTTGAAGCACCAGGAAGACCGCCGGAAGTGCGCCTATTTCCGCATTTGGACAAGAAAATTTGGTGGTAAAATGCGGAAGTATTTCCTCCATGAACGCGTCCGAAGCAAGAGATCATGGGAACGAAAAGGAAACGAGAACGAGCAAAGGACAAAAACTAAACAGCATCAAAAACAAGCTTGTGGATTTGTTGTGAGCTTATTATCTGTCATATAATACATCCGTTATGTTTTGAGAGGTAGTATATGACGTGAGGACCGCTGGTTCATCCAGAAAACAACCTAAACTCAAACTGCCCTGTCCGCGTGCACAAAGCAAACCAGCGTGCGTGCTCTCGGAGCGTCCGTGCATGAATTCCACTCGCCTGCAGTACCAAACTTGGCCACCAGGGCCAAGTTTGGCCACCCGTTGCTTCAAGCCTGGAGGCGCCGTCGGTGGATGTGGGAGATAGAAAAGTGGAACAGTGGATTCCTGCATCAAGTGACCTTAGCAGTGTTGCCAACTTGCCAAAATCCAAAATGCACTAGTGGCACTTCCAAAATGCAGTAGAATGCTGCGAGAGCAGAGGGTTTTCAACCATTTTCATACCAGGGCCCACTATTTATTCAGCATTTTAGCCACGGAGGACCACAATGATGACGAGTTTGATGATGAGTTTAGTCTCAGTCTCAGACTAATTTAGGAGAAATAACTGACAAAACGTTGGTCCTACTGTGATATGTCTGAGGCCCCTTTTACACGGAGACGGTCACCGTCGAAAACGGCAATGAGACGTTTAGTTTTCATTTTTTTATACTCTCTTTAGATGAAGACGCAACCTGGCTGTAAACGCTGTTATGTGCATGGCCGGTCACTAGGTGGCGCTCTGCCTCCTTGCAGACGGAGTCTTGCGGATGTAAACAAACAAACCATAACTCAGCAGTATGGCAAAAAAAAAAATGCTCCAAAGCAGACATTCCTCCTCCTCCTTGACTGTGCATGATGCTTCTTATAACGTGAGCCACGCGTGAGCGAGGACGGGACGTCCCACATCTTGTCATTTTCAGAGTTTTTGCATCGTTCACGGTCTTTAGATGAAAGCGGGAGACGCAGAGCGTTTCCAACTTTTTCAATTTCCCAGGAGTTCTCACTTTGTTGCGTTTTCACCTCACGAAAACGCCGTCTTCGTCTGAATGGACCCCCACAAACGGCTATAAATGATTATGTTTTTAATGAAGCCCGTTTCCGTGTAAAGACGGCCTGATATAGATTCTGACCCCATGACAGCACCCCTGACCCCTGACCCCTGACCCCTGACCTGTGGGCTGAAGTTGACGGAGATGAGGCGGGAGGCGGGGTCTCTGCTGATCAGTGGCAGGTTGAGGTTGAACTCTGACCTCTCAGCCACCGTCTGACTCCACCCCTCATACAGCTGGCCCGAGTATCTGCACACACGCACACGCACGCACGCACACACACACACACACACACACACACACACACACACACACACACACACACACACACACACACACACACACACACACACACACACACACACACACACACACACACACACACACACACACACACACACACACACACACACACACACACACACACACACACACACGTTAATTAGTAATGATAACGAGCACCTTATCGATCAGGCATATAAGTTGGCTTCTTATCAAGCGCGCACACACACACACAAGCACACGCAGGCAGACACACACACACACACGCACACGCAGGCAGACACACACACACACACACACACACGCGCGCAGGCAGACACACACACACACACACACACACACACACACACACACACACACACACACACACACACACACACACACACACACACACACACACACACACACACACACACACACACACACACACACACACACACACACACACACACACACACACACACACACACACACACACCTGTCCAAGAGTTGCATCATCTCCTCGTACTTCTGGATGACACGCGCTCCTTCTTCACTTTCCAGACACCTAAGGGACAATAGGGAGACATGATGGCGGCTTTAAAGAGCTTTCCAGACGGCAACAATAAACGCGGCAATTTTCCATTCTCTCTGCAGTGCAGACATAAAGAAAACCGCCCGTCGATTAACGCCAGGCGTTTTAAAAAGCTCACTAGATTGAGCTTTCAAAAACATCATAGCACAAGTTTGCAACACAAATCACCGGAAGCCGCGCGATAAACGACCGGCGTTACACGCTCTCTTTATCGCACGCCGTTTTCTGAGCACAAATTGAAAATGAATTAGAATGCGCAATTTATTACTCGCCGTCTGTAAGCCCCTTTAGAGTGTTTTTTGGGGGGGAGGGAGCTATCTTTTGTGCAAAACAAACGCTTTGAAATGATTCAGAATCATGAAAACACCTTTAGTTTGTCGCTTGCTACTTAAGGAGTATTTTTTCAACAGCAGTGAAAGAGGACTTACGGGAAGGGAAGCTGTTTGAACTTAGAGAAGGACGTCTGGATGCGTTCCTGTAGCTGCTGGCTCCACCGCAGTCCAAACGCTACCGCCGGCATGTTCTTATTGACGGCACTGGAGCCTGAGGAGGGAGAGGAAACCCATAAGGAATACACCCTGAGGGCCAGAAGCCACTTCACCATAAGGGCGAGGTCACGTTGTACGTACAGCAGGACTGCCCAAAAGGTAGATGGTGATCTACCAGTAGATCACACAGTCCATGCAGGTAGATCGCATGACAGTCCCCTAAAATATGGAACATAAGTGATTAAAAGGGAGGGGCTTATAGATCTGCAACTCTTGAGAGCGTTAAAATGCAACCAAATGGACCCTTACGGGTCCATTTGGTTTCATTTTACAGCTCTCAAGAGTTAAATTAAATTTAAATACCTGAATTACGTAATTTTCAAGAGTCCCCACACTTAGAAAAAGGGGAATAATTGTTGTTTTGACCAATTCTCTTTTCAGTTCTCTTTCCCAATTGTGGACAAAAATGTGAAAGTTCTAGTTTTGGGTGCAAGAAACTAAACTCAACATCACAAACTGTCAACTCAAACCTCAAATACTGTTTTCAAACGTCAGTCGGCCGCTGATGCATAAAGAAGGCTCTCTGGTCAGGAGCAGTGTTGTTTTTGTCGACTAAAGGCCTATTCAGAGATGGATTTTCGGTGCCCACCGCGACCACCGTTTCCTACAATATGACGTCATACCACCGCAACCACCGCACTTTCCAGCCCTCCTCTCGGATTTTACTAACCACCGCACCGCACCGCAGCGGTTGCTTGTTTTTCACGGCTGGTTTAAAAAAAGAAAACACACAACACAACACACCACAGCGGGAGGGGGCCAGTGCTGGCAGTGGACTTTGGAATAGTGGTGGTCGCGGTGCTCTGAGCGGTGGCCACCGAAATTCTGAACTCTGAATGAGCCTTAAGACTAACACTAAGTCGACTAAGGTTTTTGATATTTAGTCTAATGGCTCCATTTTCGTTACCGCTATACCCCTTATCCCTTAACTTCTTTGCCTTTTTAAACTATTAAAAAAAATATTTCTCAGTAGTTCAAATGGCCAGTCTACTAGCTCACAACGTGTTAATTAGATTGACATGTTGAAATAGTCCAAAAAAGTTTTTCAAAATAGTGAAAATGAAATAAGGGATATGGCATAAGGGGTTTAGCATGTAACGAAAATCTCATATTTAGTCTAATGGAAATGAGAAATATTTTATCTTCTCTTTTTTTTTTCTTTTTACAGTAAGTATGTGTGGTCATATCTGCAGTACTATACATTGCATGTTTCACACAAAAAAAACTATGAATCTGTGTAACCTATTTAAACCTACAATGTATTTCTATGTAAGACTAAACTACAGAGACTTTTGACATTTTTGACATTTCGTCGACTAAGAGTTGAATAAAATTTGATTTTCAGAAGACTAAATGGGACTAAAAGACTAAATATGTCTTATTGAAAAGACCAAGACTAAGACTAAATCAAAATATTCTAAAAAAAAACCCAAAACTGGTCAGGAGGACGTGGTCTCACCGTGTCCCTGTGAAGCAGTGGTTTTCAACCAGTGGTCCGGGGACCACCATTGGTCCTTGAGAGGGTTCCAGGTGGTCCCCAGCTAAGTTGTTTAACCAGATGTAACTCTTGAGAGCGTAAAAATGAAACCAAATGGACCCTAGTCCATTTGGTTCTCTCAAGAGTTAAAATATTCATCATGTGAATTAGTCCAAGTCTACACAACTAGAAGATGAATGGCCATGGACAGAAGCAAAATAAATCTTCAGTTTTGGGGTCTGTGGGGCTAAAATGTCATCAAATGGTGGTTCGTGGCTCAAATGCTGAATAAATGGTGGGTCCTGGGGTGAAAAAGGTTGAAAACCCCTGCTGTAAAGGACAGGAGGACGTGGTCTCACCGTGTCCCCGTGAAGGACAGGGGGACGTGGTCTCACCGTGTCCCCGTGAAGGACAGGAGGACGTGGTCTCACCGTGTCCCCGTGAAGGACAGGAGGACGTGGTCTCACCGTGTCCCCGTGAAGGACAGGAGGACGTGGTCTCACCGTGTCCCCGTGAAGGACAGGAGGACGTGGTCTCACCGTGTCCCCGTGAAGGACAGGGGGACGTGGTCTCACCGTGTCCCCGTGAAGGACAGGAGGACGTGTTCTCACCGTGTCCCCGTGAAGGACAGGGGGACGTGGTCTCACCGTGTCCCCGTGAAGGACAGGGGGACGTGGTCTCACCGTGTCCCCGTGAAGGACAGGGGGACGTGGTCTCACCGTGTCCCCGTGAAGCGTGAAGCTGTGTGTTGTACAGCAGCCTGCAGGCGTCCAGCTCCCTGTCCAACATGGACACCAGGTGAACGGATCTGTCCTGCGGGTCTCCAGACACCAGGGGGCGCTCCAGCAGACTGCCAAACATGTCCAGCACCTGGACCAGTCAAGAGAAAAAGACGGGGAGTCGGGGAGTTTTAAAAATTAAATTAATATTACACAGACTTTAGTTCAGCCTTTAGTCTTGGCCCTCCACAATATTTTATGCATCTCACTTGGCCCCTTGGGAAAAATAATTGCATACAATACAACGCACCGTTGTATAAGCCGCAGGGTCAAAAGCATGTGAAAAAAGTAGCGGCTTATAGTCCGGAAATTACGGTATGTCTGTCTGTCTGTCTGTCTGTCTGTCTGTCTGTCTGTCTGGAAGGAAGGATGAAAGGAAGGCTGTGTGTCCAGACCCTGAAGGCGTTCTCCAGCCCTGAGGCGTCCAGGAAGAACGCCTGGCGGAACATGGAGCCCAGACGTCTCTCTGTGTCCTCCACCTTCACCCTGAACCTCCGGGCGTCAGCCTCAAAGTCCTGCAGGAAACCAAATGAGAATGTGTTACAGCCAGGATACGTTACTATCCATTCTGAGCTACTTTAACCCTCTTATTGCCCTTGACGCATTTGACGCTTTAAATAATTAATGCCCTTGATGCATTTTTGACGCTTTATTTAATCCTTAAAGGTAGGGGAAGTGATTTCACTTTTGTCAGATATCACCCAAAAAATATTTTTTTTCTGTTAAAATGCTCTATTATAAGGTGTGGAAACCATATATGGAGTTTCCCCCTCCCCCACGTTAGCAGTGGAGCTAATAAAAGTTCCCCAGGTGGTAGCGGATTCTCCTCCAATCAGGATCGAGCAGCAGGTTCACATAGTGTAGCTACTTTTGGGGGCCCCTAGTGCACCAGGCTGGTACTACACCATGAATTTCAAATCACTTACCCTACCTTTAATGATATTAACATTCATTTCAGGCGATTAGCATTTTTTTAGCATGATCGGCTAACGGCAGCTTCTACTCACTTAGTAATGGCCAAAATCGGCGGGTGCGCGCTTGCACGTGTGCGTGCGCAGTCTGTATGTCCATCGCTGATCATAATCCAACCATCGGCGTGTCATTACAGGTTGATTTCACTTATATATGATAGAAAACACGATCGCTCCGATGGAGCTCAAGACGATGATCACAACACCAGACTGTTTGCATCACAACAGTGAAACGGGCAAACAGGAAGTACTCTTACTCTATGATCGGAAATGCGCTTCATTTCCGGCCATCGTCGGCATTACTGCCACCTAGTGGGTGTTATCATATAGTATATGATCAATGCTAACCAAGTTTTCACTATTTTGCCTCTTTTGACAGCCCTTTTTCAGGAGACAGTGTGCTGGTTCAGTACCTGGTTGCTGACATCCAGACAGTCGTAGGTCTACTATCTGTTCAGTACCTGGTTGGTTGCTGACATCCAGACAGTCGTAGGTCTACTATCTGTTCAGTACCTGGTTGGTTGCTGACATCCAGACAGTCGTAGGTCTACTATCTGTTCAGTACCTGGTTGCTGACATCCAGACAGTCGTAGGTCTACTATCTGTTCAGTACCTGGTTGGTTGCTGACATCCAGACAGTCGTAGGTCTACTATCTGTTCAGTACCTGGTTGCTGACATCCAGACAGTCTACTATCTGTTCAGTACCTGGTTGGTTGCTGACATCCAGACAGTCGTAGGTCTACTATCTGTTCAGTACCTGGTTGGTTGCTGACATCCAGACAGTCGTAGGTCTACTATCTGTTCAGTACCTGGTTGCTGACATCCAGACAGTCGTAGTTCTTCTCCGTCAGGGAGCGGAACGTCTCCAGGAAGTCCTGGTACAGACATTGGAGCTGCTGTCCCAGGCTCCGCCCAGCGACTCCGCCCACCTCCACCTTCTCTAGCCTGCTCAGGTCCACCGCCGTGACCAGGATGTCCTGAGGAACAGGAACGCTCAAATAATGACTGTTGTTTTTGTCCACCAGGGGCGGATTGGCACATACTGTACTGTATTTTCCCACCGGGACAATTTTGCCTTTACCAGGCCACCCTGGCGGCGGGGGGGAAACCAAATGGACCAAAATGAAACCAAATGGACCCTTGCGGGTCCATTTGGTTTCATTTTTACGCCCTCAAGAGTTAAAATATTCATCATGTGAATTAGCCCAACTTAGTCTACACAACTAGAGAATGTACATTTTGAAAGTGCCACTAGTGCATTTTGGATCTTGGCAGTTGGCAACACTGGCCCTGGCGCACAGGAGTGAACGGGAATATGGCAACTCTCCTACTTGAAGGCTCTGGTGTAGGACACCTTTTCTTTTTTGAAGGATAGAAACACTAGTTTGCCTGACCTGCCCTGGACTTTTCAAAAAAAAAAAAAAAAAAAAGAAAGAAAAAAAACTTGTCCAGGCCACTAGGTGGCGCAAGCCACCGGGAAGACTCCCTGTACTGCAGATGGCCAATCCGCCCTTGTTGTCGACTAAGACTAAAGACTAAGTCGACTAAGGTTTTTGATATTTAGTCGACTAAGACTAGACTAACAAAAATTAATTTCAAAAGACTAAATGGGACTAAAAGATGTGTGTTTTCAAAAGACTAAGACTAAGACTAAATCATAACCTAACAATGTTACACGCAGTGTAACATCGTGGAAATAGGAAACATTTTTATCTTCTTTTTTTCGTTCTTTTTAAGTATGTGATCATACTGTATCTGCAGTATACATTGCATACCTTTTCAGGAAAGGAACTTATTACTATTGCAGTAATTTTATACAAGAAATAAAATGAGACATGTTTCATATTAAAAAACTATAAATCCTTGCTCTGCCCCCGGGGGGGGTCAGAGCAATAACCATTGTTTTTGATGATTGCAGCCATGCGCCTTGGCATGCTCTCCATTGAAGAAAATAAGGGTGGTCTAATATTTTTTTTCCATGACTGTATATGGCAGGGGTTTTCAACAGGTGGTCCGGGGACCACCAGTGGTCCTTGAGAGGGCTCCAGGTGGTCTCCAGGCTAAATGATGGAAAGTTGGTTAACCAGATGTAACTCTTGAGAGTGTAAAAATGAAACCAAATGGACTCTTGCGGGTCCATTTGGTTTCATTTTTACACTCTCAAGAGTTAAAATGTTCATCATCTGAATTAGCACCACTTAAACAAGAAGTCTACACTGTTTTGTTTGCAATATCCAGCCTGGAATTGTGGACACAACCAAAAGAATTCTTTAGTTTTAGGTCTTTGGGGTGAAAATGTAATCAAATGGTGGTCCGTGGCTCAAATGCTGAATAAATGGTGGTCCCTGGTGTCAAAAAGGTTGAAAACCCCTGGTATATGGGAACCCTTGATGTGTACAGTATAATGGTGGTGCTCAGACAGACAGACGGTTCACCTTGATGGCGTGGAGTCTGTGTGCGAAGCGGTCCAGTCCAGAGAAGACCAGCGCGGGGGAGAAGTCCCAGGGACAGTCCTGGTGGTGGAGGCTCAGGTGGGTTCTGGTCTGGTGGTAGGAGGTCCTGAAGGCCTCCAGGACCTCCAGCGTGGCCTGGACCTTCAGCAGGCTCTCTGACACCTCCCCCTTCAGGAGCTCGTCTGGGTTCAGGTACACCCGCGCCTGGTGGGGTTGCAGGTGGAGGTGGTTCAAGCAGGGGCGGATCTAGGCATGGGCATGGGGGGGGGGGGGGCAATGCCCCCCTAAATGCCCAGACTGCCCCTGCAACAAACACGAGGATGGCATGCAAAACAAGTTAAACAACCCAAGATATTTCGAATTAAAGTGCTTATATTTAAAATTATTTGAACCACTACTACTGCTACTAACTAACTACAGCTGTGTCACCACTAAACCAACAGCATTTCATCATTGAAAATGATGATGTTTACATAACCTCAGTAAAACTAGGCTATGTGTAGCAGGTGGCTACAGCCTCTGTCGTGATGGCCTTCAAAGTCTAGTACCTGCCCCCAGACCAAGGGGATGTCCTCTTGGTCTAGTGGTTAAGATGTTGGACTTTCACGCGGGAGACCCGGGTTGGAATCCCGGGCGTTACATTAGGCTACAGTAGGTTACAGTATAGGTCCAACTAGTAGTAGCCTGCAGGGCAGGGTAAAACAAGCGCTCCTTCCCAAACCCCCTGCTGGTTTGCAATGTTTTCATTGGCTTCCGAGCATCGGGGGCAGGATTCCCGGGTCCCCCCCCCCCCCCCCCAGTTTGCCCAGAGCTGGAGTGGACAAAATAAAAAAAATCAAGCGTCCCTGACAGTACAGTAGGTCACCTGCATAGAGTTATAAATATAGAGAGCGGACTGGAGCGATAGCCCCGCCCCCTTGCCGTTCATTTCAATACAAGTTGCTCAGTGGCATTTTGAAGCACCCGGAAGACCGCCGGAAGTGCGCCTATTTCCGCATTTGAGCACCAAAATTTTGTGCTCAAATGCGGAAGTATTTCCTCCTGAACGCGACTGAAGCAAGGGATTATGGGAACGGGGATTATGGGAACGGGGGAAAGGATTCATGAACGAGCGCCGTCGAGAACGAGCAAAGGAAAAAAAAACTAAACAGCATCAAAAAACAAGCTTGTGGGTTTTCTCTAAGCCACATATGTCAAAGTCAAGCCCGCGAGATGATTTAATCCGGCCCCAGGCTTGTAGAGCAAAAATGTCTGAATCTATCAAAAAAAAGTAAGTCTCTAGCAGGTTCCTATCAAAAGTTATGATCGTTTAAAGAAATGCTTTTGAGCTCTCTTCTGAATAGCATGGAATGCATGTTGTCCAGCAGGGGGGAGTCGTTTACCCAGGCTAGGCTGCTGGCCATGCAAAGTGAGAAATATACTTCAGCAGTACAAGGGTGTGTAACCGAGAGAACTATACTTCAGCAGTACAAGGGTGTGTAACTGAGAACTATACTTCAGCAGTACAAGGGTGTATAACCGAGAACTATACTTAGCTAACTATATACTTACTTAAAGTTAGGGGAAGTGATTTCACTTTTGTCAGATATCACCCAAAAAAAATTTTTTTTCTGTTAAAATGCTCTATTATAAGGTGTGGAAACCACAT
Organism: Benthosema pterotum; assembly: GCA_039105355.1. Lineage (NCBI taxonomy): Eukaryota > Metazoa > Chordata > Actinopteri > Myctophiformes > Myctophidae > Benthosema > Benthosema pterotum. The sequence continues at coordinate 11,522,999 of CM076971.1, read as the reverse complement.
ATGGAGTTTCCCCCTCCCCCACGTTAGCAGAGGAGCTAATAAAAGTTCCCCAGGTCACCACAATTCTCCTCCAATCAGGAGAGAGCAGCAGGTTCACATAGTGTAGCTACTGTTGGGGGCCCCTAGTGCACCAGGCTGGTACTACACCATGAATTTCAAATCACTTCCCCTACCTTTAAATTTAGTATTTGAAATTAAAATGCTATTTTCGTATGGTTTATTGATGCTCTGTAAATAAAAATAGCAACTTTCATAGCAAATGTCTTAATCTAGGCTACAAGTATAAAACCAATAATGAAAGTCATTAATATATATTAATAGCTATTCTTAATAATAAATATGACTTGTGTGATATACTGTACTGTAGTGTAGAAGTAACGGCTGTGTACATAAACATGCGTGTGCATGCTTGTGGTCTGTGACTGGTTGCACCGCGGTGCTCCGGCCCCCATGAAGTCACATTAAGTCCAATGCGGCCCCCACCGCAAATGAGTTTGACACCACTGCTCTAAGCTTATTATCTGTCATATAATACATCCATTATGTTTTGAGAGGTAGTATATGACGTGAGGAAGGCTGGTTTATTCAGAAAACAACTTAAATACAAACTGCCCTGTCCGCGTGCACAAAGCAAACCAGCGTGCGTGCTCTCAGGGCGTTCGTGCATGAATTCCACCCGCCTGCAGTACCAAACTTGAGCACCAGGGCCCACAGCTTCAAGCCTGGAGGCGCTATCTGACGATGTGGTCCTGACAGTACAGTAGGTCACCTGTTGTAGCAGCAGAGCGCTGATCTCCTGCAGCAGTGTGATGATGCGCTGGGGCGTGTTGTAGTGCGCAGAGTGCAGCCACACCAGGCGCAGCGCGTGCAGCACCCGCTCCACCTGACCCCTGACCTCTGGGAACTCTGCGTTCTCCAGATCTTCCAGCAGACGCTGCAGCGGTCTGAGATACGCACACACGTCCAGGGCCTCCTCCAGGGCTGTGAAACAACAACACCCTCCATTACATTAGAACACTGGGGTTCAACCGTTTTCATACTAGGGCATTAACTAAATACTAAATAGCAAATACTCCTATTAAGAACTCTTGGGCTCTCTTGTAACTATTGGGTCTCTGAGACCCGTAAAAACCTCACCCATTCTCTCCCCTTAAGAGTTCACACCTCCATGCCCAGAGCAGCTCTATTGTTCCAGCTAATGGCTCATTTACATTCCAATTGAATTTCCAACCAGGAAGGACAAAGGTTGGAAAACAGGTTTTTAGTGCTTTGAGGATTAGTGGGGGAGGAGGGTGACGACGGGTCCACAGGACCCGCAATGTCCAGTCATGGAAGGTAGAATCGCTTCTAAATTCACATTTAGAAATTATTACAGACGAAAAGAAAAACAGAGATGACTTGACTTGCATATTTAGGAAAAAGTCATGGAAGGGGAACCTTTTCAGACCATCACAGGCAGAGGAAATTCACTTTCACAAAATCTCAAAAAGGCGTCCTCACGACCCGTTAGTAAGATCACAGTTGTCATCTTAGGCATTATGAATTGAAAGAATCCATGATATCTCCAGACTGCCAGATGGGTCGGCAGAGCATGACCATACTGAGACCAAATTGTCCTGCTGACGAAAACTAATAACTGCAATCTTATCGACTGATAACGGTCGAATCCGCTGTTCTCCCGCGGTGTGTTCTGTGTTCCTGCCTGGCTGTTGGGAAGACAGTGACAGTAGTGTGGAGGTTTTAAGGTCACCTGTAGACACGTCCTGCTGCATCCTGCTGAAGGGCTGCAGGTAGCTGCTCTGGATCAGCTGCAGCAGAGCAGACATCTTCAACACCTCCAGGGACTGGAACTGAGCCTGGATGGACTGGAGGTCAGCCAGTCTGAGAGGAGAGGAGGAGAACTTTACTATAAACACATCTTCAACACATCCACGGACTGGCTGAGCCTGGATGGACTGGAGGTCAGCCAGTTTGAGAGGAGAGGAGGAGAACATTACTACTGTATAAACACAATACTAATAGTCTGAGCAGGAGGAGAACTTTACTATAAACACAATACTAATAGTCTGCAGGGAGAAAGAGAACTTGAACGTTCATTATTCGTCCTGGTAATCGTTTAATGCATTTAATGCAAACTTCCATACCTATTGGGAGAAATACAACAATGTGCAAACACAGCAGCAAGATTTGTGCACTGTTGCGACATAAGAAGATTGGCCAATGGAATTCAACCACCCTAAGGACTACGATCTGTACTATCCAGACCTTTCCATGTAAACAGAGCTGCTACATTTAAACAGATAGTGAATCTGTTAGTTTTCTTCTTATTCTGCATGATCTGTCTTGAAGTAGCAACAAAAATGTTAGTGTATAAAAAAACAGAAAAGAGGAAAGAAAGTTATATGCACTGTTATAATATGTTATAACCTTTTATAAAACAATGCAATGTAGCATAACTCTGTCTACAAAAATCTGTATCCCCCTCCAACTGTATATATTTGTCCCCATTTTGTGACTCTTGCTTTGGCAATGTAAACGTCTGTTTTATTATGCCAATAAAGCTCCTTTGAATTGAATTGCATTCTTCCTTTTTCTAATAAAATCTGTTAAATGTCCTCATTGGTGGTGTGGTCCTTGATAGTGAAAAGCATCCTGTCACCTGCTCCTCCAGTAGAGGATCTCGGCGGGTCGGTCCTCTGAGCTGTCGTCTGTCTTCAGGACGTGGTGGATCTGCTGGCTCCACTCGATCACCACCGTCTCCACCGCGTGGATCACACTCTGATCCACCGACGTCACGTCCCCCCTGGAGGAAACCACCGTTTTCACAGACACACACCGACACAACAACATACAAGTCATGGAAAAAAATATTAGGCTGAAGGCCCCTTTGATGTGTATTGCAAATAGTGGTGGGACAATTAATCGTATAATCGATTAATCGCGATGACGTCATAGGCGATTACACATCGATGTGCAGCTGTTAAAAATCGATTATTATAATTATTATTTTTAGCGGAGCAAAAAGGCGGAACTAATGTACGAGTGCGCTCCAGTTCCATACCGGACCGATTAGAGTGGCGCACCCACCTCTCAGCTATCAAAACAAAGAAGTCGCCATCGCGGAGGGAAAGAGAAAAAATGCTCCTGAAATGGAACGCTATGGATTGTACGAGGTTGATTGGACACGGGAACTCGGGAAAGCTCACAGCGTCGACCATCTCGGAAATCTGGCCGAGACGTGACGCATCACGCTGTAGTTGTTGGGCTCCATAAGTGCGCAACACGGCCTGGACTCCGTTGCTCTGTGCGACCCACGACCGAATTTGGATGTTAATTCTTTAAAGATAAAAGTTCAGACGGACTTCGTAATTCCAGTTGCCTTTTCTGCATGCATGGGCAGCTGTGTCCGCACGATGGTTGTCTTGTCTGTCAGCCAGTGGGCAAAACTTGCACACGTTGAGTTGTGTCGAGTTCCAGTGTCCTCTCAACATCATCCCAAATCCAAAACTAAAGCAGTGCTTCCGAAAATGGGTCCGAGGACCCCCTGGGTGCTTAAAGTTTCTTAGAGTTTCATGAGAAGTAGCCTAGATGGCCTGGGTGTTCACTTAAACTGTTTATTGCTATACTCTATTTGGTCGCGGACCCCCATGTGAAAATATTCTATGGACCCTTGGAAGCAGAAGCAAAGATTTGAGTTAAATATGTGCACTATGAAAATTATATATGTTCTTAATGATTACACACTTTGTTTATTAGTTACACAGTGACTTAGTGATTAATAGTGAGTGATTAATCATGATTAATCGGGATTAATCAAAATCGTTACATTGCCCAATTAATCGGGATTAATCGTTATCGTGACCCTCAGAATCGATATGTAATCGCATCGCCAGGTACCTGGCGATTCCCACCACTAATTGCAATTAATGCGATGAACTCTATCGCCCACAAACAACACTATAAACGTACGCATGCACGCAAACACATGCGCGCACACACACACAGATCAGGGGCGGATCTAGGCATGGGGGGGGGGTGTCCCCCCAAATGCCCAGAGTGCCCCACCAAACATGATGGCCTGCAAAACAAAGATATCTTGTTGTGATAGTTTGAAAGATATTTCAAATTAAAGTGCTTGTATTTAAAATGATCTGAAACACTACTATTGCTACTAACTAACTACAGCTGTGTCACCACTAAACCAACAGCATTTCATCATTGAAAACAGAAAACTCTCTGAGTCAGACCTTTAGCTTTATGCATGCTGCGTGTCTGTTGCAACTTCAAACAACAACTGATGTTATTATTGATGCTTTACTTCAATGAAGCATCAATGGGGGCGATGAAGCCGCCCCCATACCATCCCCCCCCTCCCCCCACCATTTGTAAAAAGTTCCATCCGCCCTGACACAGATGGGGACTGATCTAAGTACCGAAGTCCCATAGATCAGAACTCCCATTAGTCCGAACATGCGCTGTAAATCCACTAGCTGCGACGTGCTTGATGTGGATATGGTGAGGATGAGGGTTAGAGAAGGGTTGAGGCATGTTTGTAGCAAAACCCTACCCTTCTCCAACCGTAACCCTAAGAGCCTAAATCCCCGACGCTCAACCACCTCACAGACCGTGAGGTCTGTGAGGTTAGGTTGAGGGTCGGGGGTTTAGGCTTAGGGTTACGGTTGGAGAAGGGTAGGGTTTTGCGTCTCATAGTTTCGGAACAACCGGAATAATGACATGGCACCGACACAGATACCATACCCGTTGAGTGCAGAGAGCTCCAGCCTCTCCAGCCCTGGGGGGAGCGGCAGGACGGTCTTCCCTCGGACGCGTCCCGACACCACTGAGGCGTGTCTCTGCAGCAGGTGGACGTGGCGCAGCAGGTCCTGGGACACCACCTGGGGCGTGGCAACGTGGTTCTGGTGGTTGGAGAGCAGCGGAACCACCACCTGCAGGGAAGGAACCACTCACTGTCACATTAGAACCTTCTACCACCTGCAAGAATGGAACCACTCACTGTCACATTAGAACCTTCTACAGTGGAACCACCACCTGTAAGAAGGGAACCACTCACTGTCACATTAGAACCTTCTACAGTGGAACCACCACCTGTAAGAATGGAACCACTCACTGTCACATTAGAACCTTCTACAGTGGAACCACCACCTGTAAGAATGGAACCACTCACTGTCACATTAGAACCTTCTACTGTGGAACCACCACCTGTAAGAAGGGAACTACTCACTGTCACATTAGAACCACCAGTAATGAGGAACCCAACTCAATGTGACATTAGAACCTTCTGGTGGTTTGTTCCGATCACGTTTTTTTTGCTCCTGATCCGATCCTGAACATTTGAGTTTGAGTATCTGCCGATCCCGATATCTCCCGATCCGATCACCTTTTTTTTGCTTGTGATACAATCCTGATAATTTTTCCCGATCAGATAAATTTTGCAAATGCATTAAGAAAAGAAAGTACTAAAACTCAATTAAATTGCCCCAAGAAAAAGATCTTATATGAAGTCCAACAAAGAGCAGAATAATATTGCAGACCAAAATAGCACTCCTCACTCAAATGTGCACTTTGGATACTCCAAAGCAAATTCCACAGCATTTATTTACCTGACATAACCCTTAGCACTGTGTCGGATCACTGGTTATACAGTACTGGTATATTTACGAATACTGAATGGTCTGATATTGACAAGTGAGGGCCAACTGATACTTTTCTGGTACAGATACAGTATTGCCGATACCAATATGAACCGATATGACAAAAAAGGACCAATGCGATACTTTTCCTGATACCAATACAGTATCGGGACATCCCTAGTTTGTAGTACAGTGGAACCACCAGCTGTAAGGAGGAACCACTCAATGTCACATTAGAACCTACTGTGTGGTTTGTAGTACAGTGGAGCCACTAGTCTTGGGCGGTATTGATTTTTTAATATCGGTATTGATAACGTGTTAATTAGCTCGATATTCCATATTACCGGTATTGACCACTAGATGGCGTGCAATCAGAGTTGGACATGTTCCACCAGTCACCTAGGGCACGATTTTGGTCACATCAGCCCTTATGCGCAATTAACGCACATAGCATTGGGGAAGAGGCGTTCCCACACTAAAGTCGCTAATTTCGTAACCATGCCATCTCCCTTAAACACCTCCTATACCCGTTAAATTATGCATAGGTGTGGTTTGGGCGTTTTTAGCTTTCATCCAATCCGTGTTGGTCTTGCCATTCCCTTTAATTCATCCCTTATCTATTTCCCTTATCCCTACTGCTAAGCCTGACCCTCCTAAGCACGCAGCCTGGCTGCAGGCTTAGGACAGACGCCTATTCTCAAAGATTATGCTCTCATTTTCAAACAATTATAGCTCGGTGAATTCTAGGGCTGGGTTCAAAAAATCGATCCAGCGATCCGATATCGATTCACGCTCAAAAACATGATATCGATTCAAAAATGTGTGGATCGACCTTCTCCAGGCGGCTGGCACTATTTTCTTTTACGTGCGTGCGTTACAGCACAAACACTTTGTGTTCGCTGCTCGACGAGACGAGATCACTTAATTGTAACGCAGCGAGCGCCCTGTGCATGTGTTGTGAGAGAATCGATGTTAAATTAGGCTGTTACTGTGTACCTTTTGCAGTATTTTATCAATTATATCCATCACGCGCAGCGATGGTCGAGGGAGAGGAAAGAGCGTGTGATCGCCTGCTTTCTTGCTTTCTTTTCTTTTTTTGGAGGCTCGTGTTTGCAGAGCCGGCTATAAAGCTGTGCACAGGGGGGGAATGCCCCCCTAAACGCCCTTACTATAATGACGCTATAACGACGCTGCCTCATAAAGCCCCCCCAATTGTGAAATGTTAGATCCGGGCAAAAAAAAAAAGTTTGAACGCACGCTCCGCTCCAAAGACTTTTACTTTCACATTAGAACGGTCAGTCTCAGTGCAAGATTTACGCACACGCAGCCGTGCGCGCACACAATTCAATTCATTCAGTCGCGGTCTCGACTCACCGAATGAGTTTTCATCCGACACACGACGTTCTCCAAACATATAACACAGACGCGGGGCCGTCTTGCTGCGGAACAAATCCATAGTCAGAGACAGGAATACTTGTGCCTTTTTAGCCATGTTCCCACACTCGGCATCCTGCGTATAGGCTACTGTATGATGCAATGTTAACAGCTGTGCGCTGCGCGATAATTATACCATCTACAAGCTCACAGAGCATTAGCCTATAAGTGAGCTGCAGCACTTCTAAAACTACGTGAATTATGCCGCGCGAATACTGCAGTATAATATTTATTTTACAACGTAGACATCTAAATCAGGGGTTTTCAACAGGTGGTCCGGGGACCACCAGTGGTCCTTGAGAGGGTTCCAGGTGGTCCCCAGGCTAAATGATGGAAATTTGTTAACCAGATGTAACTCTTGAGAATGTAAAAATGAAACCAGATGGACCCGCAAGGGTCCATTTGGTTTCATTTTTACATTCTAAAAAAATAATCATCATCTGAATTAGCACTATTTAATTAAGAAGTTTACACTGTTTAGTTTGCAAAATTCAGCCTGGAATTGTGAACAAAACCAAAAGAATTCTTTAGTTTTAGGTCTTTGGGGCTGAAAATCAAATGGTGGTCCGTGGCTCAAATGCTGAATAAATGGTGGTCCCTGGTGTCAAAAAGGTTGAAAACCACTGCACTAATATACTGTATGTTGCAGTATTAATGCTTGTGTTTGACCCAGGTAAAATGTTACAGCATCATTCCTCTCCCTCTATTACTAATTCTGTCTCACTGTGTATTAATTAATCAGGGGTTTTCAACAGGTGGTCCAGGGACCACCAGTGGTCCCTGAGAGGGTTCCAGATGGTCCCCAGCTAAGTTGCTTAACCAAATTGAGAACGTAAAAATGAAACCAAATGGACCCACCAAATGGACCCTTGCGGGTCCATTTGGTTTCATTTTTACACTCTCAAGAGTTAAAATATCCATCATGCGAATTAGTCCAAATCTACACAACTAGAAGATTAATGGTCGTGGTCACAGAAGCAAAGGAAATCTTTAGTTTCAACACATGGGGCCGTCTTGTCTATTGGACAGTATTTATTTCCATTATGTCTGTAAATAGATCGATATCGAATCGAATCGGATCGAATCGTGGATCGAATCGAATCGTGACCTTGTGAATCGAAATCGAATCGATCTAGGGAATTCGAATCGATTCCCAGCCCTAGTGAATTCTCAATCATTTCTTACCATTCAACATATTATGTTGAAAAAACATGTTCCATGTTTTTTTGCTGTATGTGGCGTGCATTTATCCCAAGTCTGCGAAATGTTATAAAGTAAATTGCAAAAAAGTCGGCAATTCGCGGCAAAAAAAAAAAAAAAAAAAAAAAAACGTTTTTTTGATCATTGATTTCTCGGTCAATTCTGGACCATTTTTTACATTTCAAAGTGCAGCGTGACGGGAAAAGGCCACTCTCTCAGATGCTGTATGCCAGCAATGGTATTTTATTTTGTTTATTATTTTTCTGAAAATAATGTATATTTTGTTTGGGTGACTTATTTGGTTGGTTGGTGGTATGGTGCCATCTACTGCTCTTCTGTGTAGCCTGCGGGGGTCATGCAGAGACAGGTCTGGGATTGATGGGGCAGCGTTGATTGCAGCACCTGTGTGGGCCTCGCCTAGTTTGCTCAGAAGCAACTGAGTAGCAGTAAGGGAAGGAGCTCTTCTTACGCTAAATAAGAGTGTCCTTCAAAAAATAAATAAAGATAAAAGAAAAGATAAAAGAAAAGCTCGGAACTCTCCTAAATGCAGCAGCAGAAGGCGCACACGGTATGTCACCTGTTGTATTTTGTATGTAAACTGTCAATATTTATTTTATTTGGTTGTGAAGTGTTTGTATATTGTGAGTTATGCCTAAAAATATGTCTGTATTGTTTGTTTGATTTCACAGTTTTTCACGTTGTCTGGAGAAAATAAAATCTTTTAGACATCAGTTGGAGCGTCCGTCTATCTGCTGATTGTAAGAGACTTAGGAGCAGTTACAGAACCCCCTAATCCCCGACAGTTATAGTTTGCCTGATCCCATCGTAGAGAAGACCTACCCACATATTCTATACAGCATCTGAGAGAGTGGCCTTTTCCCGTCACGCTGCACTTTGAAATGTAAAAAATGATCCAGAATTGACCGAGAAATCAATGATCAAAAAAACGTTTTTTTTGCCGCGAATTGCCGACTTTTTTGCAATTTACAGCATTGCGTAACAAGTTAATTAATGTATTTAATTATATTATATACTGTACATTAGGCTACCTAAACACAAGGAAGTGACCGACAGCAGGCAATCTACAGCTGTTTATACAATCCATAAATAAGGAGATGAATTGAACTGGCGCCTTTCCACGTGGAGTCGTGGACATCTCCAAAGCACACAGACGCCCGCACTGTGCGCACGTGGCTCTGCCTTCTCGGATCGGTTAAGGGGTGGTCTCAGATGGCCTTATCTAGTTCCCAAATCTATTTGACGAAATTAGCAACTTAAGGGACTGCGCAACAAACACGCCCATGACCACACCTCCAGCCACAAATAACGGTGTCGGCATAAAGAATAGTGGCTAAGGGAAGAGAAAAGGTGACCAAAATAGCAATAAGGGAATTCGCTGCGGGTATCGGGTAACGTTAGGGACAACGGGTGGAAGGAAAATCGCGCCCCTAGTTCTCAGAATTGATCCCACAGATCCCAAAACAAAAGATTTATTTTTGCTTTTAATCTTCTAGTTGTGTAGACTTGGGGCTAATTCACATGATGAATATTTTAACTCTTGAGAGTGTAAAAATTAAACCAAAAGGATCCGCAAGGGTCCATTTGGTTTCCTTTTTACGTTCTCAAGAGTTACATCTGGTTAAACAACTTAGCTGAGGACCACCTGGAATCCTCTCAAGGACCACTGGTGGTCCCCGGACCACTGGTTGAAAACCACTGGAATATAGTATAATGTCGGTATTTGACGATATTCGGTATTCGATATTTTTTATAGACCCAACGATATTACTCGGTATTGATTTCCAATATCGCGATAAACGGTAATACCGATATATTGCCCAAGACTAGGAGCCACCACATGAAAGGAGGAACCACTTAATGTCACATAGAACTAGTGATAATCGGTCGAGGCCGATTATCGGATACGATATTCATGATTTTAATAATAATCGGTATCGGTGCAAAAAATAAATAATCGAAAAAAAGAGCAGCCGATTATTTATACCTATTATAAATGTTCAAAAATGGTACATCAACCACTTTCAATGAAGATCCGGTAGATTGTGGTGGTAAGGAGATGTATAGCCGTGTGTCTCATTGTTGCCCTTGAATTTAAAAAGATGCATTTGCTGGAGGGGAAACTGAAACACTTTTGCTGCTTCATCGGCTGATATCGGCTATCAGTCTTTTTGATCATGTTCGGAAATGGATAATCATTCCCTGTCCGGCATATTATGCTCCAAAAAGGGTAAGGAAAAACAATTAAGGCAGCCTAGGTTTGACAGAATTTAGTAACATAACGGAGAGGAGGTGTTAACATATAACAAATACATGCAACCTACAGTGACTGTCATGTCAAACATAGCCTGTGTGTGTGTGTGTGTGTGTGTGTGTGTGTGTGTGTGTGTGTGTGTGTGTGTGTGTGTGTGTGTGTGTGTGTGTGTGTGTGTGTGTGTGTGTGTGTGTGTGTGTGCGCGCGTGCGTGCGTGCGTGCGTGTGTGTCCACTAGGGCATTAACCAAACATGTTTTTTGGTAGTCAAATCGAATAATTTTCAACTACTGTAGGCTATAGTGATATTTATTTGTTTTTCATCCAATAAAAACATGTGATTCTGGGCTTCTTATTGAAACAGTGCCTGCATATTACAATACTGTAACTCAGTTACAGTAGCCTATGACATGAAAATAAGCAATCAAACAACAATCAGTCCCAACACAGAAAATATATATTAAAAAGGATTATTGGCGAATAACGAATAGTGAATTAATAGTCCAATAGTGTTTTTCTAGTCAAATAATCGAATAGTCAAATATTTAGTTAATGCCCTAGTGCAGGGGTTTTCAACCAGTGGTCCTCAGCTAAGTTGGTTAACCAGATGTAACTCTTGAGAACGTAAAAATGAAACCAAATGGACCCTTGCGGGTCCATTTGGTTTCATTTTTACACTCTCAAGAGTTAAAATATTCATCATCTGAATTAGCCATTATGGAATGTATGTTTTGCTTGTTTTGTTTCCCAAATCCAGCCTGGAATTGTGGACAAAAGCAAAATAAATCTTTAGATTTGGGGTGTGTGGGGCTAAAATATCCTCAAATGGTGGTCCGTGGCTCAAATCCTGAATAAATGGTGGTCCCTGGGATGAAAAAGGTTGAAAACCCCAGCCCTAGTGTCCACTACCCGTGCGTGTGTGTATTAGTACCTTATCAAACAGAGCCAGACATTGGTCCAGCGGACACGGGGACATGTCTCCATGCACCACATGGCTGCGTATAGACTCGGGGGTGAGCGCCGCCCCTCCTCTCTGCTTGACGAAGTAAACGCTCTTGTGTTTGCTGGAGGAGCTGCTGGTGGTGGTGGGCGGCGGCGGGGGCAGCGGGGGAGCGGCCGGGAATCGAACCGCGGGCAGCAGGTGGTTCCCGCTGTCGTTCAGGGACAGCACCAGCGTGGTGTGGTCGGCCCGGTCCAGGAAGTCCTGGATCAGACGATGGTTGTCCTCCACGGAGACACACTGCTGCCACCTTACGAGGAAAGGGGAAGTCCACCCATTTTCTAATACATTCTAATTAATACAGGGGTTTTCAACAGGTGGTCCGGGGACCACCAGTGGTCCTTGAGAGGGTTCCACGTGGTCCCCAGGCTAAATGATGGAAAGTTGGTTAACCAGATGTAACTCTTGAGAGTGTAAAAATGAAACAAAAAATGAGAGTGTAAAAATGAAACCAAATGGTTTTTTGGTTGGTTTGGTTTGGTTTTTACACTCTCATTTCTCTCATTTGGTTTTACACTCTCAAGAGTTAAAATATTCATCATCTGAATTAGCACCACTTAAAGGTAGGGAAAGTGATTTCACTTTTGTCAGATATCACCCACAAAAAAAAAATCTGTTAAAATGCTCTATTATAAGGTGTGGAAACCATATATGGAGTTTCCCCCTCCCCCACGTTAGCAGAGGAGCTAATAAAAGTTCCCCAGGTGGAGGGTGAATTCTCCTCCAATCAGGATGGAGCAGCAGGTTCACATAGTGTAGCTACTGTTGGACGCCCCTAGTGCACCAGGCTGGTACTACACCATGAATTTCAAATCACTTACCCTACCTTTAATTAATAAGTTTACACTGATTTGTTGGCAAAATACAGCCTGGAATTGTGGACAAAAATCATAATAATTCTTTAATTTTAGGTCCTTGGTGTGAATATGTAATCAAATGGTGGTCCGTGGCTCACATGCTGAATAAATGGTGGTCCCTGGAGTCAAAAAGGTTGAAAACCACTGTTCTAATATGTCAGTAGTATACCCTAGAGGTGCTGGTTGGAAGTTTCCCCATTCTGTGCTCTCAAGAAATGGAGGTCTGAAGAAAATCATTAACATGGTGAAATACATCTGATGACATCATAAAGATGTATTTAATCATGTATTTCATGTATTTCATCATGTATTTCATTTTTTCCTGAGAGGATACAAATGTGAACCAAATGGACCATAGCGGGTCCATTTGGTTCCATTTGTACCCTCTCAGGAAAATTTTGAAAATGGGTGGAATTCTCCTTTAAAGGGGAACACCCATTTTCAACATTCTACTGTGTCATTAATATACAGTACTTTATAGACATGATAAAAAAGGGTCCCGCCATTCTGTATTTAGAAATGGAGGTCTGAAGAACATCATGGTGACATCGACGAGTTGTGTTTCACCATGTTAATGTTTTTTTTTTTTTTTTCCAGACCTCTTCTTTCCTGGTTCACATTTGTATCCTCTCAGGAAATTTTTGAAAATGGGTGGGATTCCCCTTTAAGGCGAAATCTCTCTGCTGGAGTAGTAGCCCTACATGTCTATGAATCCTACAGATTCGTAGACATACATCGATCCCATGACTTGCTCTAACATTTAACTGTGGGCGCTCTTTGCGTGCTAATCATTCAATGTGCACTCACCCATTAAATGATTCCAAAGACGTGTGGTCTCATATAGTCCTCTACTTTCATATCCATGTCAAAGTTGTGGCGGAAAACGTCTGTTTAGTCAAATATATCCACTTTTCGCGAGACGCACACAGACATCTCTCCCTTCAGACAAAGGGATCATAATACCGGCTGCACCTGATCGCTGCAAACGTCATCATCACAAAAGGTTTGGGGAACACAATTGGCAGGTGGTGATGATGTTTGCGGCAATCGACAGGAAGTTTACGTGAATCTGTCCATCGATCATTCCGGGCCCCTTGCTTGATGAGACAGTTGCGCGTGTGGACGTCGTGAAAAGTGGATATATTTGACTAAGCAGACGTTTTGCGCCACAACTTTGACATGGATATGAAAGTAGAGGACTATATGAGACCACACGTCTTTGGAATCATTTAATGGGTGAGTGCACATTGAATGATTAGCACGCAAAGAGCGCCCACAGTTAAATGTTAGAGCAAGTCATGGGATCGATGTATGTCTACGAATCTGTAGGATTCATAGACATGTAGGGCTACTGGAGTAGTAGTAATATAAAGAACGCTTTATTCACTAAATTAAAACAAACACAGCTTGTGTGATTAGAAAGCCTTAAACTTCCATTAGTGGAAACACTCCCCCACTACTAGTGGCTTCATGTATAACATACACTTTTGGGCCAGAACGTGATTGTTTTTGGCACTTTTCTTTTGACAACTTCAGGGTAATTGTATCTTTATTACAGGCTTTACAAAGTGCAAACTCCCTCCAGCTGTCCAAATAAATACCCATTTCATTCAAGTGTATTTCATTACATAGCCCTCGTTTAATCCCTTAAATCAGGGGTTTTCAACAGGTGGTCCGGGGACCACCAGTGGTCCTTGAGAGGGTTCCAGGTGGTCCCCAGGCTAAATGATGGAAAGCTTATGTACCAGATGTAACTCTTGAGAGTGTAAAAATGAAACCAAATGGACCCTTGCGGGTCCATTTGGTTTCATTTTTACACTCTCAAGAGTTAAAATACTTACACTTAATTAAGAAGTCTACACTGTTTTGTTGGCAAAATCCAGCCTGGAATTGTGAACAAAACCGAAAGAATTCTTTAATTTTAGGTCTTTGGGGTGAAAATGTAGTCAAATGGTGGTCCGTGGCTCAAATGCTGAATAAATGGTGGTCCCTGGAGTCAAAAAGGTTGAAAACCTCTGCCTTAGAAGAATGCGCGCTGAGTTCCACGTGTATTATTATAAAATGTTACCTGAGGATACTCCTTGCCAGCTGACGTTCTGCACTCTACTCCTTCTCAACGCCAAAACAAAACGACACACTGCATGGTGTTACCTTACCAAAGGTCCGACCATTCCCCTGTCTGAAAAAACAATCTTTCCCCACAGGCATCGTGACCACAGAGCCATCTAGTAGAAGAGTTGCGACATTGAGGGGTCTGAAAGCAGCCTGGTCACGTGGCTCATGTACTCACACGACTCGCCCATAGGCTTCAATGCATTCAGTAACTTCCGGCTGTCACTATTCATTGTCACTATCCAATGGAAGTCTATGTAGATGAGCCGCCATTAGAATGGCCCAATGAAGTGAACGGAGTTGGCGTAACTCTGTCTATTTCCAGCCAGGGCTCTGTCGTGACCAGAGCCATTCGGAGTTGCGACATTCAGGGGTCAGAAACTGAGCGCTCGAGCGCTCTTCATTCAGCTTGATTTAGGGACAGGTCACAAATTAATACAAAGCCTTCTGCCCAGGGCCGGATATAGCCAGCCCTAATAGGGTGGGCTGGAAGAATGGCAGGGTGGGCAACTCCAAAGTTTTTATTTGAAGCAGTGGTTTTCAACCTTTTCGATACCAGGGCCCACTATTTATTCGGCCCTTTGAGCCACGGAGGACCACCATTTGAGGACATTTTAGCCCCACAGACCCAGAACGAAAGATTATGCTTGCTTTTGTCCACAATTCCAGGCTGGATTTAGGATACAAAACAGTCCAACAGATCAACATGACCATTAATCTTCTACATTCTCTGTGTAGACTTGGGCTAACATGATGGATAGGCCTATTTTAACTCTTGAGTTAAAATATCCAAATATCCAAATGGACATTTGGTTTCATTTTTACACTCCCAAAGAGTTACATCTGGCTAACCAACTTTTTAGCTGGGGACCACCTGGAACTCTCTCAAGGACCAGCGGTGGTCCCCGGGGCCGGACCACTGGTTGAAAACCACTTTCATTGGGTGGGCAGGATGCAGGTTTGCCCACCCCTGCCCCCGGGGCCCGGCCCCTCTAGATCCGGCCCTGGCCACCCATACCTGTCCTGCTGCAGCCTCAGTGAAGACAACACGCAGTCCTTGATGAAGGCGCAGCGCTTGTCCTCTGTCTTCTGGTGACTGTCCTCCGGATCGCCATCATAATCCTCCATAATATCACCGTTCAATAACACCATCTACACTGTCATCTCCATGCCGCTCATATAGGCTATTTATTTGCACGTTTGCTACTTTTACTGTGAAGTTACAAATGTTGAGTGAGTGTGAGTAGCCTATAACTTCTGTTAGTTAGGTGCTCTAACTGTTTAACTGTCCTGGAGGCGCATGTGTTAGGAGTGATTGTGTCCCCTGGTTACCATGGTAACGGGGTACGTGGGGGAGTGGCAGTTAGTGTGCATTAGAAGTTAACCTCGTGTCCTGCGGTCTGTGGTCTCTATGGCAACGCGGTGGTTTGTTAACAGCGGCTACAGCTGGACAAAACAATTAAAGGGGAATTCCACCCATTTTCAATTTTTTCCTGAGAGGCACAAATGTGAACCAAATGGACCCTAGCGGGTCCATTTGGTTCACATTTGTAGGCTACCCTCTCAGGAAAAATGTTTCTGAAAGAAAAATCATTAACATGGTGAAATACATCTTGATGATGTCATCAGATTTATTTTACCATGTTAATGATTTTTTCAGACCTCCATTTTTTTTAGGAAATACAGAAGTGGGGGAACTTTTTATCATGTCCACTCCACGAGACATCTCTAAGGTATATTAATGACATACAGTACAGTATATTAAAATGTTGAAAATGTTCCCCTTTAGCCCCTGCGCAGTAGGCTAGTAGGGGTGGGAACGTCCACTTACCTCACGGCACAATGCAATATTGATATTTAGGGTTCTGAATCTATTTATATTGCGATCCTTAGTTATGCTGCGATTCCATTTGATATATCCCCCACAATTGACTGTGCTTTTATTATAGTAGAACAAGGAGGATTCCACCCAAGATTTTTTTCTCATGGTGGTAACCGCCTTATCCCTTAACTTCTTTGCCATTTTAAACTATTAAAAAAATAACATTTTTCAATAGTTTAAATGGCCAGTCTACAAGCTCACAATGTGTCAATAGATTGGCATGTTGAACTATTTCAAAAAGTTTCGTAAAAAATGATAAGGGTTTTAGGATAAGGGGTTTAGATGGTAACGAAAATGGAGCCCAGAGGGTCCAACAACCACAAGTTGCCGGTTCGATTCCAGGCTCCCGCAGAGTTACTGTCAAAGTGTCCTTGAGCAAGACACTGAACTCCTAATCGCTCCTGATGTGCTAGTAGGTACTTGCATGGTTTCCACTGCCATCAGTGTATGAATGTGATGCACAAGCTATGTAAAGTGCCTTGGTTAAAGGTGCTATATATAAATGCACCATTAAAAGTTCACAGGATGGTTTGTTGTCATGATGTTCAACGTAGGCTAGTGCAGAGAAGTAGATATCATGTTGCATTCCGAGTTTGTAGATAGATAGACAAGAGCTTTGTCTGTCTGTCTGTCTGTCTGTCTGTCTGTCTGTCTGTCTGTCTGTCTGCCTGCCTGCCTGCCTGCCTGCCTGCCTGCCTGCCTGCCTGTCTGTCTGCCTGCCTGCCTGCCTGCCTGCCTGCCTGCCTGCCTGCCTGCCTGTCTGCCTGCTTGCCTGTCTATCTTTCTGTCTGTGGGGTTTGTATTGTTATTAAGTGATTGTTTCCTGGTTGCCATAGTAACACAGTGTTTGCATTAATGATCTTGTTGCTCAGAGTTAGAATACACAAATGACCTCTCACTGACCCTGACCTGTCTGAGGTCCCTTAACGTCAGGGGCGGATCTAGGCATGGGCATGGGGGGGGCAATGCCCCCCCAAATGCCCAGACTGCCCCATCAAACACGATGTCATGCAAAACAACCTAGTAATTACGTAGAAGATATTGCCTATAGCCTATTTAATAGTGCCTATATTTAAAAGGATGTGAAACACTACCGGTACTACTGCTACTAACTAACTACAGCTGTGTCACCACTAAACCAACAGCATTTCATCATTGAAAACAGAAAACTCTCTGAGTCAGACCTTTAGCTTTATGCATGCTGCGTGTCTGTTGCAACTTCAACAACAACTGATGTTATTATTGATGCATTACTTGCCTAATAAAAGTCCTGTAACTGAAAATGGTATGGGTGCGGCTTCATCGCCCGTGGCGCGAAGCCTCTTGCCCCTCCAACATGTTCTCTTAACCCCCCCCCACACACACACACACAAATGGGACGTGTTACATCCACCCTTGGTTGATGTGGTGCAAGTGCCAACATCATGGGTGTAGTGTAGGGGGGACGCGGGGGGACGGCGTCCCCCCACTTCTCACATCTAAAATATTTTTGGGGCAAAAGTAGGCCCTACCGTATGCTTTTGTCTTGTCATTTACCTTTATGGATACAATTAGGCATTGTAAACAATCCTTCTCAATATATACTTGTTTTAATAGCGTGTCTGTGTGTGTTGCACAGGCGCGTGCAAATGCAAGTGTGCATGCACGTGTCTTAAAGGTCTCCTAAGCACTTCCGATGAATTGTTTTGTTTTGAGTTATGTAAAAAAAAACTGGAACCCAAATTGGTTGTCGTCAACAGTCACTGAAGGACCACTGCCAGTTAACATTCCCGCTCTAAACCATACATAGAGAGAAACAGCTTTGGCTTCAGACAGGTGTGTGGACGAGGAGGAGGGGAATGGCTAGCGAGAGCAGTCTGGTATCTGGGAGTCCTTAGCACTTGACAAAGGCCAAGAACGCAGTGAACGTGTGTACCCTACCGAATAGCCCCAAGCAGAGACACACAAGGGCAACACTCGGTCTACAACTCGGTCCACATTCATCTCTCTTCCTGTCCAAAGTTTGAACCATACGCATATTGTTTAAGGTCTGCAATCTCGGACACGGGTGGGCCGCTCCAAAACAAAGGTGGTCCGCTGTGGTTCGTTCCCCACAAAGAAGTGTGCATGCATAGGGGTGAGGGCCTTGTTTTTGTTCTGTTGTCTCCACCGTAAGGTGGTGACCGTTTCGCCGCCTGTCCACCCACGCGTCCGTCCGTCCGTGCACGCGTTTGCCCGTCCACACGCCTGTTACGTCACGGTGACGTAACAGTGTGGTGGTGATCCGTCTGTCCGTCCGTTCATACGCCTGTCTGCGCACGTGTTTGTCCTTCCACACGCCTGTTACATCACGCGTTTGTCCGTCACCCTGCGGGTGACGTAACAGTTGCCTGAAGGGGTGAAACATAGTCACCACCAGTGACTGTTACACCTGTGCTATTTTCTGCAGGTGACTCTGCATGACCCAAGACAGTGGAGACCTGTGCTATATTTTTTTGTTTGTTTGTTTGTTTTTCACCTGCGTCTTTCAGAAGCTATACTGGGCTACATAGGCACATCTAGAAATGATGAGGCCTTGGGCCACTGTCATACATAAGAGCCCCCCCAGAGCTTTTTTTCTTCCTGAAGCGTACTGTCTGCCCATGTGTACACATAACAATTATGATATATAATAAACAGCCAAAATAACCATACCTAAAGTAATTTAAACTGAGGATTTAAACGTTTATAGTGATGTACTGTACCAGGATGGTTTACAACTTTTGGGGTTATTGTAACAATTGAAGCAAATGAATAAGACCATTGTTAATAAAGATATACTAAATAAAAAATAATGCTGACTAACGCTTGGCATTTCTCACTACAGGGTTCACCCAAAGACCTCCAGGTTTTTCAGTCACATAAATTTGGAAATGACCAAATCAAGGAAAAACAACCATATTACAGACTATAATATGTTGTCTAAGAGATACTATAGTATGTTGTTTTCAGTGGTTATCAAGGGTTTTCCAAAAATGATGAAATGGAGTAAAAACTAAAGGCTATATTCCACGGTCTCGGAAAACATAATACAGCAGTTTTTTTGTTTTTGTTTTGTTTTTAGAGATTTTCCAAAAATTACAAAAATCATGAAAAAGCGACATAATATAGTCCAGTTTTTGATAATATAGATATCGGACGACATACTGTATTATGTTGTATTTCATCGTTCTCGGGGATTTTTGAAAAGTAATGAAAATCATGAACGGGTGACATACTATAGGCTATGGTTTCAGACAACATACACGTACTATACTAGGTCCATTTTTATCATTTTGGGGGATTTTCGAAAAATTACGAAAATTATTAAAAAGTTACATAATCCATGGTTTCAGAGGACATACTATAGCTTGTCGTTCTTCATTTTTTTTTTTTTTTTTCTTTTTTAAATGAAGGAAAATCATGAAGGAACAACCTAAAACACATTGACTTGAAACTGCTATGGAATAGAATTTATAGCACTTATAGGCAGTCTGATTAGTTCACAAACACAAGTAGTTACCTGTAGTTACCTTTGAAGTGAGGGATGCCCTCGTCATCGTACTACACCAGGGGTTTTCAACCTTTTTGACACCAGGGACCACCGTTTATTCAGCATTTGAGCCACGGACCACCATTTGATTACATTTTCACCCCAATTGTTTTGTCCACAATTCCTGGCTTGATTTTGCAAACAAAACAGTACAGTGTAGAATTCTTAATTAAGAACTCAGATGAATATTTTAACTCTTGAGAGTGTAAAAATGAAACCAAATGGACCCTTCCGGGTCCATTTGGTTTCATTTTTACACTCTCAAGAGTTACATCTGGTAATAAGCTTCCCATCATTTAACCTGGAACCCTCTCAAGGACCACTGGTGGTCCCCGGACCACCTGTTGAAAACCCCTGTACTACACCATGGCGTAAAATGGTCACTATTCTGATTTGCTCAAACACTGACATGCCTTTCTCGGTAGGACTTTATAATAACTATACTATATACTAGTTATTTTATACTACACTATACTGTACATAAGTAATGATTTCACCAGCAATACATTCAAGACAAGATGTCTTGGGTTTGTGTTTGTCATCAAGAAAATGTTTTTCACACGGTATTTTCCCTTCCAGTTCTAATGAACCTGTTAACTTTCACTACAGTATATCAAGCTTAGAGTATATACCCGAGTTCCCCTCTCATCCACTTGCATTGAGTTGCTCACTCATGCAGCGCATGAGGCGATTTCAATCCTATTTCCGGGGAAAAAGCCAGAGTGCATTCTGGGAAAATGGGGAGAGAACATGAACGCGGGCGACCCATAGAGTAATAAAATAACAGAGGCCGGACCGGAGCGATAGCCCCGCCCCCTTGTTATTCATTTCAATACAAGTTGCTCATTGGCGCTTTGAAGCACCCGGAAGACCGCCGGAAGTGCGCCTATTTCCGCATTGGGGCACCAAAATTTGGTGCCCAAATGCGGAAGTATTTCTCCATGAACGCGCCCGACGCAAGGGATTATGGGAACCATGAACGAGCGCCGTCGCGCACGAGCAAAGGAAAAAAACATCAAAAAGCATCAAAAAACAAGCTTGTGGGTTTGCATTGAGCTTATTATCTGTCATATAATGCATACGTTGTGTTTTGCGAGGTAGTATATGACGTGAGGACCGCTGGTTTATTCAGAAAACAACTTAAATACAAACTGCCCTGTCCACGTGCACAAAGCAAACGAGCGTGCGTGCTCTCGGGGCGTTCGTGCATGAATTCCACCCGCCTGCAGTACCAAACTTGGCCACCAGCGCAGGGATCTTCAAGCCTGGAGGCGCTGTCTGCTGGTGTGGGGCGACCTCATGCACCATCGGCACTGCGTCAGAGCGAAGAGCTATGGAGGGGGCGGAGCCTAATGCGCGTTCATGTTACTGGCCCCATGCTCTCAAACTGCATTCTCAACTTTGGCCACTATGTCCATTTCGCCTCAAGGTTTCCTCAGGGTGTTCTCTCTAGCATACTCTAAGATATCAAGTAGGCTAACTGAGTGGTTAGTGATTTATCGTAGAGCTCTGGGGTAAAAAGGAGCGCTTGTTTTATCCGCCGGCTACTACTAGTAGGGCGGGGCGAAGGAAGTTTTACTGAGGTTATGGTTAGGGTTAGGTTAGGTTTAGGCATAGGTTTACTGAGGTTAAGTTTAGGGTTAGGATTAGGTATAGGCATAGCTTAGGTTTACTGGGGTTATGTTTAGGGTTAGAGTTAGGTTAGGGTGAGAGTTAGACGGTGCTTTATGCGGTAACTAACCCTAAACATAACCTCAGTAAAACTATGCTTCGCCCCGCCCTACTAGTAGTAGCCGGCGGATAAAACAAGCGCTCCTTTTTACCCCAGAGCTCTACGATAAATCACTAACCGGGCTTGGACGAGCGTAGACTCGTGTGGCCATTTAAAAAAAAAAATAACTTAAAGGGGTACGTCGCTTTCAAAAAAACTTTTGGTCATTTTATGGTCTACTCAGCCTCATGTGAACACACCAGACAGTTTATAAGTTACTCCTTTCAGTATTTAGATATTTGATGTTCATTAATCTGCCAGAACGTCCTTCCTATACAAACCCATTATAACTTAAAACTCCATTTTAACCATGACAGATTATTCGAAAACAACCCATCTTTTTTCTGGTGACTGATATTGTCCTGAGAGGGCTGTGGAATTGCATCTACAGTTTTCATTTATTTTTAAAATATTGTTTTGTAAAATGTACTCCATATGAAGCAGTGGTTTTCAATCTTTTTGACACCAGGGCCCACTATTTATTCGGCATTTGAGCCACGGACCACCAATTGATGACATTTTAGCCCCACATACCCCAAAAACTAAAGATTTCTATTGCTTTTGTCCACAATTTCAGGCTGGTTTTGGGAAACAAACCAGTCAAACATAGAGATCAAAATGGCCATTAATCTTCCACATTCTAGACTTGGCTTAATTCAGATGAATATTCAGATGAATCTTTTAACTCTTGAGAGTGGAAAAATGAAACCAAATGGACCGCAATTAAGGGTCCATTTGGTTTCATTTTTACGTTAAGAGTTACATCTGGTTAGCCAACCAATTTAGCTGAGGGCCACCTGCAACTCCCTCAAGGAACACTGGTGGTCCCCGGACCACTGGTTGAAAACCACTGATTTTACCTTTCATTGGGTGGGCAGGATGCACGTTTGGGTGGGCTCTGCCCACCCCTGCCCCCCTCTAGATCCGGTCCTCCAGTGCACACTGCAGATGTTCTGATAAAACAGTGGTTTTCAACCTTTTTCATATCAGGGACCACCATTTATTCAGAATTTGAGCCACGGACCACCAGCTGAGGACATTCCAGCCCCACAGACCCCAAAAACTAAAGATTTATTTTGTTTTTGTCCACAATTCCAGGCTGGATTTGGGAAACAAAACAGGCAAAACATACAGACCAAAATGACCATCAATCTTCTACATTCTCTAGTTGTGTAGACTTGGGATAATTCACATGATGGATATTTTAACTCTTGAGAGTGTAAAAATGAAACCAAATGGACCCGCAAGGGTCCATTTGGTTTCATTTTTACGTTCTCAAGAGTTACATCTGGTTAACCAACTTAGCTGGGGACCACCTGGAACCCTCTCAGGGACCACTGGTGGTCCCCGGACCACCTGTTGAAAACCCCATGTGATAAAAAACAAAACCAATCGGAGTTCCTGTATAGAGATGAGTTCAGATTGATTGATTGCAAGACATACTGTATCCTGTTTCCTATTCCCTTTATTGGGTTTGTTCACTTTTCAGTGTGTTACAACTTAAGTCAGTGTTTTTTTTTGTTATTTATTTATTTGGGAGGTTGTGTGTGGAAGCAATTTACAATTTACAAACTGGAGACATTATATCGTCTTCAGAAACGAGCTGTGAGAATAATAAGCTGTGCACCTCCAAGGCATACATCCCAGCCTTTATTCAGTCATTTAGGTATTCTTAGTATTTATCAAGTGAACCATTTACAGGTGGGTTTATTTGTTCATGGATCACTAGGAAAAAACACTCCCCACCCCTTTTCACAATCTATTTGGGTATAACCATCAAGTTCATAATTATACAAGTCGTAGCTCAAATCTGCTTAGACCGCCCAAGGCACGCACGTCCCAAAACCAATTTAATATAGGTTTCAGAGGGTCCAAAATTTGGAACTCTCTGCCTATAGACCTACATCAAAGGGAACTGTCATCTCATCAATTCAAGCGTGGTCTAAAATCACTCCTCCTAAATATGACTTATTTTCCATACGGTTTACCAATTTAATTTGATGATTGTGTTTTGTTTCTGTTTTGTTTTTCTGTTTCTTTCCTTCTGTGTGATATTTTTTATTGTACAAGATCCTTCAATGTTGATATAATCCTCACTGCTTTCGGAGAATGCCATCACTTAAGCCCCTGGAGGGTTTCTCGGCTTTCTCCTTCACATCTTTTAATAACTTTTGTAATGTTTTTAAAATATTTTGTAAGTGAAAATAAACAAACAAACAAACAAACAAACAAACAAACAAACAATTCAATGGATTTCCGTTTATTAAAAAGAGTTTATTGAGTCCACTTACAAAACAGGATTTCATTGCAAACGTACAAAAAGGAAATGTTCGCTTGTGGGATCCATGATGTATTTTTGAGTGTTCTGAAACAATTCTAATTTCACGAATTTGTTTATTCCCATATTGTAGTTTATATTACACATGGTCAGTTCACTGGTGCTTGGCCTTCACTGCTGCTTTGAGTTTTGTATACAGATAGCCAAAATTCTGTGGAAAAAAGAAAAAGAAAATCATGAGCAAAATAAATGTTGCTGGTCCGAGTTCATGCATTGTTTGGTGTATCTTGTTATCTGGCACTTTATACAGTGTTGTAGTGGGACTTTTAGAAGTGGGGGGACGCCTCTTAAAGAGGAATTCCACCCATTTTCATTTTTTTTCTGAGAGTGTACAAATGTGAACCAAATGGACCCTAGCGGGTCCATGGTGAAACAATTCACAATTTACAATTTAGGCATTTAGCAGACGCTAAATGCCTAAATTGTGTGAAACACGTCTTGATGATGTCATCAAGATGTATGGGTATTTCACCATGCTAATGATTTTCTTCACACCTCCATTTCTAGGAAACACAGAATGGGGGAACTTTTTTTTACCATGTCCACCCAACATCTCCAAGGTATATTAATGACATAGTAAAATATTGAAAATGAGTGGAATTCCCCTTTAAGACACTGCATGCACACTTGCATTTGCGTGCACCTGCGCAACACACACAGACACGCTATTAAAACAGGTATAGCATGTTGAGAAAGATTGTTTACAATGCCTAATTGTATCCATAAAAGTAAATGACAAGACAAAAAAACATACTTTTGCCCCAAACTACTTTTGCCCCAAACATATTTTAGATGTGAGAAGTGGGGGGGGGGGGCGCCGTCCCCCTGCGTCCCCCCTCCACTACACCCATGACTTTATATCAGGGGTTTTCAACAGGTGGTCCGGGGACCACCAGTGGTCCCTGAGAAGGTTCCAGGTGGTCCTCAGGCTAAATGATGGAAAGTTGGTTAACCAGATGTAACTCTTGAGAATGTAAAAATGAAACCAAATCATTTGGTTTCATTTTCACACTCTCAAGGGCTAAAATATTCATCATCTGAATTAGCACTATTTAATTAAGAAGTCTACACTGTTTTGTTTGAAAAATCCAGCCTGCAATTGTGAACGAAACCAAAAGAATTATTTAGTTTTAGGTCTTTGGGGCTAAAACGTCATCAAATGGTGGTCCGTGGCTCAAATGCTGAGTAAATGGTAGTCCCTGGAGTAAAAAAAGGTTGAAAACCCCTGCTTTATATGAACACAAGCAAGTGAAATGCCCACTTCTGGACAATATCATTGAGTGCATTGTGTGTAAACCAACCTGAATAGCATAATAAATAATGCCCAGGTAAGCTGCAATACATCCACCAAGGAACAGATCAAAGGCTGCAGGCTTCACTCTGACCAGACAATGGGGGAAAAAAAGATGAGGTGAAGACTAGCAGTATTGGGACATGTGCACTACGTAACTTAATATATTACATAATATATTACCAAAATGCAGTAACTTGTAATATAAATATATTACTAAACAAACACAATCTAATATATTATACTTTTCTTTCTGCATTACTGCATTACTTTCAATATTACTTTCTGTCAATCTGTCTCGTTGAAAATGTTCTTGTGAAATTATCTTGACAACTGCAGAAGTTAAATAATTACTTATTTTCTATCATTTGTCATCAAATTATTCATTCAGGAGTGACATTTTTTCAAGTTGATTTCATATTGATTTGGCCAGATAGCCAAGTGCGCTTGCTTTATTGTAAGTATGCCACTAGCCTACGCAATATTTGATTAATAGTGACATTAAATATTTAATTATATATTTTGTAAAAAGTAATAGTAATATTAATATATTACACTTGCTCAGACAGTAATATTGTAATATAATATATTGCTTTAAAATATATTAACAAGGTAAAGTAATATTCCCAACACTGAAGACTAGACATCTTTGTGTAAGTATCAAGTTCCCTCCATGCATCACCTCGCCTTGTTTAACCACTCCACGTTGAAATATATTTTTAAAAAAATATATGTTATCCCACGATTTTGTAACCCATTTTTTCACTCAGCGCCAATACCTAATGTGATCCTGGGCTCTACACACCCTCCACCAACCTGAGGAGGCAGCGGACTGGCCTCATGCTTCCTTCAATGCATGAGGAGTCCAAGCTGCCTTCTTTTCACCTGACAGGGGGGAGTTTCCCTGGTTGGACGTAGCGTGTGGAAGGAACACGTTATTCCACCCAGTTCCATCAGGTGCCCCGGCTGGCCAGGGGGAGGCAGTTTAGAGCCCAGGATCACTGCATGTTTTTGTGAGGGTATCTACCCTAGGGGATACGGGGAGAACATGCAAACTCCACACAGAAAGGCCCACGTTGAAATATTATACTATACATTGTACTATGTTATGGTGCACTGATGTTGTTGTCAGGCATCATATTGTTTTACACTATAGTATATGTGAAGAACTGAGACACACTCCACGCACGGTGGCACAGTGGTTAGTGCTGTCGCCTCACAGCTAGAAGGTCCTGGGTTCGATTCCCGCTAGGGGCGCTGCTGTGGGGGCTGGCGGCGTGTCTGCTCCTCCGCGTCAACAGTGCCCATACCCGAGGCGGGGTTGACGAAAGGGCCTTTCTGTGTGGAGTTTGCATGTTCTCCCCGTGTCCCCTAGGGTAGATACCCTCACAAAAACATGCTGTAATCCTGGACTCTAAACTGCCTCCCCCTGGCCAGCCAGGGCACCTGATGGAGGGGACAGGAACTGGTTGGAATAACGTGTTCCTTCCACACGCTACGTCCAACCAGGGAAACTCCCCCCTGTCAGGTGAAAAGAAGGCAGCTTGGACTCCTCATGCATTGAAGGAAGCATGAGGCCAGTCCGCTGCCTCCCCAGGTTGGCGGAGGGTGTGTAGAGCCCAGGATCACATTAGGAATTGGCACTGGGTGAAAAAATGGGTTGCAAAATCGTGGGATAAAATATTTAAAAAAAAGAAAAAAAAGAAAAGGCAATAATACACAGAGGGTCGCAAGTTGGCTAGGGTGACCAGAACTGTTCATTTGAGCAAATTATTGACATCTAACATCACATTTAAAATTATTCAGGATTTCAATTAAAATATAGCAAAAAAAAAAAAAAAAGCTCAAAGCGCATTGCAATCAGGTGCATTTTGAATTTGTAGATCAACTCTATGTTTGATATATACAGTACATGTAGTGTGGCCCCTATAAAGTTAGTGTATATCTCACATTATTCTAACAGACTTAAGACACATCTATAGCCAGACCCGGATGTAAGTTTTCCCAATTGGGGGGAGGGGGGATTGGGGGGGGGGGGAGTATTTTCGGTTACAGGACTTTGATTAGGCAAGTAAAGCATCAATGATAACATCAGTTGTTGTTGAAGTTGCAACAGACACGCAGCATGCATAAAGCTAAAGGTCTGACTCAGAGAGTTTTCTGTTTTCAACGATGAAATGCTGTTTAGTGGTGACACAGCTGTAGTTAGTCAGTAGCAGTAGTAGCGTTTCGAATCATTTTAATTATAATCACTGTAATTGAAATGTCTTTTTTTTGCACGCCATCATGTTTGTTGGTGCAGTCAAGGCATTTGACTGCACCCCCCCCCCAAGCCCATGTCTGATCGCATTGCTGAACGTAAACACAAAGTCATTCCTACCTGTACATCATGATGGGTTGGTTCATCTGATCAAAGAAGGTCATGTCAGGCTCCCTGTATCAAGGAACAAATAATTAGTATAATTAACATAAGTACAGTAAGTGTCCTTAAGCCATGTGTCCACTGGACCAGGGGTTTTCAACAGGTGGTCTGGGGACCACCAGTGGTCCTTGAGAAGGTTCCAGGTGGTCCCCAGGCTAAATGATGGAAAGTTGGTTAACCAGATGTAACTCTTACACCCTCAAGAGTTAAAATATTCATCATCTGAATTAGCACCACTTAATTAAGAGGTTTACACTGCTTTGTCGGGAAAATCCAGCCTGGAATTGGAGACAAAATCAAAAGAATTCTTTAATCTTAGGTCTTTGGTGTGAAAATGTAATCAAATGGTTGACCGGACCGTGGCTCAAATGCTGAATAAATGGTGCAGGTCCCTGGAGTCAAAAAGGTAGAAAACCCCTGCACTGGAACATAGACTATCTCATGTTTCTGTAGAGACACTGATGAATGTACTGTACAGACACTACCTGCAATGATGCACTAAAGTAGGATATAAATCTCCAAGACATGAGACTAGTACAGTATGTGACAGGCAATGTGACAGCCAGGTACTTAAACCTAAGAGTGCAAAGCAGAAATGTAAATTGTAATTGTTTTATACTCTTATTGTTGTACTCTGGTTTACACGCAGAAAACTTGTATTGCATCCAGGGAGTTGGAGTGAATCCGGCCAACGGTGTGGGAGATTAGCTGTACACGGACGGACGTGGACGGACGGATGGACGGACGGGCAAGAACGAATGAAGGGTGTGCTAATGTTTTAGAAATAATTCAATAATACAAATTATGTTGGTTTGGATTAATCTACTTTTACTGCGTGGCCCCAGCAGGGGCGGATGTAACATTTCCCAATTGGGGGGGCAGGAGAAAATGGTATGGGGGCGGCTTCATCGCCCCTGGCGATGAAGTCGCACCCATACCATTTTCAGTTACAAGACTTTTATTAGTCAAGTAAAGCATCAATAATAACATCAGTTGTTGTTGAAGTTGCAACAGACACGCAGCGTGCATAAAGCTAAAGGTCTGACTCAGAGAGTTTTCTGTTTTCAATGATGAAATGCTGTTGGTTTAGTGGTGACACAGCTGTAGTTAGCTAGTAGCAGTAGTAGTGTTTCACATCATTTAAAAAAAAGCACTTTAATTTGAAATATCTTGGGTTGTTTTGCATGGCATCGTGTTTGGTGCGGCAGACTGGGCAGATCCGCCCCTGGTCTGATCTGTCTGTCCTACCTGCTGTACTGTCTGAAGGTGTGCCTGTCTGTCTGTCTGTCTGTCTGTCTGTCTGTCTGTCTGTCCTACCTGCTGTCCTGTCTGAATGTGTGTCTGTCTGTCTGTCTGTCTGTCTGTCTGTCTGTCTGTCTGTCCTACCTGCTGTCCTGTCTGAAGGTGTGTCTGTGGACCTGTCTCAGGTATCTTCTGAACTCCCCCTCCAGGGTGTTGATGAGGACCATGTGCTGTGGTTCCTTGTCCATCAGCTGGACGGCTCGCGGCACAGCCGTCAGGAAGGACATCAGGCTGGACAGACGGCTGTCCTGGAACTCCTGTTGCACCAACACATTTTAAAAGGAAAAGCGGTAAGGAGGACACCAAAGTACCAGCAGTAATGCCACCAAAGTACCAGCAGAGGTCAGCACACTCCACCTCACACAGACTGACTGCATCAACTCACCAGATGGCCTTTGAAAACCTGGAGGTCTTTGGGTGAACCCTGTAGTGAGAAATGGAATGTGTTAGTCTGCATTCCATTGATATGATTCTATTAACCTGCATGGGCTTTTACATTCAGTGAATAGGTATGAAATGTACCATCCATATACCTTGTCAGAGAGGTTGTACATAAAGCGCGCCAGGGATTCTGCTATGATAATTCCATTACGCTTCAGTTTCTTGAAGTCCACTTGAGACCTGAGAGAGAGGAAGATCCATGTGAATACTCAAGAAGCAGGTGCTCAAGACTAGAGCCTCTATGTCCGCTATGTCTACGTATGTTGTGTGGATGAAATATGTAAGGCTCAGAATCACGATCACGGCATCTTATGATGCCGTTATCCTGATTGAATTGCATTGTTTGCATTTGTAGCACCCAGCCATGAGCCAGCGTCAACAGCCCCGCCAATCGGGCTCAGCCCTATTGGCGCGACTGGTTGTGCGTTGGACTGGCGAGTGGGAGTCCCGGGTTCGATCCCCGCTTCTGCGTAATACTACAATCTGGCGTAGTCGTCAGGATTTGGAGTGCGGGTGTTATCCCCAATATACCCGTCTACGTCCTTGCGGGTCCACATGAGGGACATCGTGTACGGGGGTCCGCGGTGTGAAGTGTGAAGCGCGAGGACGCGCTCCAAAAGATCAAGGGGGTGAATGTAGCAGTTGTAGCACCCAGCCATGAGCCAGCCACAACAGCCCCGCCAATCGGGCTCAGCCCTATTGGCGCGACTGGTTGTGCGTTGGACTGGCGAGTGGGAGTCCCGGGTTCGATCCCCGCTTCTGCGTAATACTACACATTGAACAGTGGAACATACAATGCCACTTTACAGGGCATTATATTTACAATGGCAAATAATGATCATACAAAAAAGCAACGGCCAAAGCAGGGCATATTTAATAATCGTACACTAAAATAAATAGTGACAAATATCTGATCTCTAAGCTATTTGATCTCTTACAAAGTACAGTATTTTCCAAAAGGTTTATTCATACAGATTCATTCATGCCGTCACAGCCAGGACAGCAGATGAGCCGATCTGATTGGATCTCACCAACGTGTCGTCATCCCCGGCCCCTCCCCCTACCGCCCCTCCACTGCTGTGATACGTCATCATCATTTGGAGCCACGCCCACTTCAAGTTCAAGTTCAAAGCTTTATTGCCATATCAACAGAGTTGATTGGAATTTGTTTTAGTGCATACAGAGAAGACATACAGTACATACATACAGTACAGACAGAGAGGACGGGCTGATAGGAGAGCAGAGGTAAGGACATTAAGGTGCCTTTTAAGGACATTAAAGTGCCATTACAATATAAGTAGCCTACACAACAATAAATAACAGGGCAATAAAAACTGAGCTTCACAGTATGCTGAATTGTTGGTCAGCTTTAAAGCTGTAAAGTGCGTAAGAACGTGGGGGCCGAGTTCAGTAGGCGTACTGCCTCGGGGTACGTACTGTTTTTAAAGCGAGAGGTATTGCACTTTATAGACCGTAGTCTTTTACCAGATGGCAGAGGAACGAAAAGGTAACTGGCCGGATGGGAAGGGTCTGCGGACACCTTCTGCATTTTATGTTTGGTGCCACCATGGTTAACAAATTAGTCCAGGCTTTCCGTTTTCACAAAGCGCGGACGGAAATGAAAGCCTGAGTGTGGAGACTCTACTCACATGGTGTCCAGGATGGAGCCTCTCTGCTGGGCTGTGTGTCTGTCCAGGTGGGACAGGGTAATACTCACATGGTGTCCAGGATGGAGCCTCTCTGCTGGGCTGTGTGTCTGTCCAGGTGGGACAGGGTAATACTCACATGGTGTCCAGGATGGAGCCTCTCTGCTGGGCTGTGTGTCTGTCCAGGTGGGACAGGGTAATACTCACATGGTGTCCAGGATGGAGCCTCTCTGCTCGGCTGTGTGTCTGTCCAGGTGGGACAGGGTGAAGGCTGGGATCCTCCGCAGGCCGTAGCGCTCGTGTTCCCACGCCACCGTGGATTCCACCAGGTTGATCTTCTTGTGGACCAGCCCCAGCCTCATCCACGGAAACCTGGACTGGACCACCTGCAGGAGAGGTAAGCATGGGGGTCACTGTGGTGGAAGACGTCACATTAATGCCAAACAGTGTTGGGACATGTGCACTACGTAACTTAATATATTACATAATATATTACCAAAATGCAGTAACTTGTAATATAAATATATTACTAAACAAAAACAATCTAATATATTATACTTTTCTTTCTGCATTACTGCATTACTTTCAATATTACTTTCTGTCAATCTGTCTCGTTGAAAGTGTTCTTGTGAAATTATCTTGACAACTGCAGAAGTTAAATAATTACTTATTTTCATTTGTCATCAACTTATTTACTGGCTTCCATGAATTCAAGGAATACATTTAACTCCTGTGTTAAGGGGTGACGTTTTTTCAAGTTGATTTCAAATGGATTTGACCAGAAAAGCCAAGCTTTATTGTAAGCATGCCACTGGTCTACACAATATTTGATTAATAGTGATACTAAATATTTAATTCTATATTTTGTAAAAAGTAATATGTAATAGTAATATTACAACCCCAAATCCGTTGAAATTGGGACGTTGTGTAAAATGTAAATAAAAACAGAATGCATTGATTTGCAAATCGTTTTCAACCTCTATTCAGTTGAATACAACACAAAGACAATATAATTAATGTTCAAACTGATAAACTTTATTGTTTTTTGAAATTATACAATCTTTTGTAAATTGATCCCTGCAACACGTACCAAAAAAGTTGGGACGGGGGCAACAAAAGATTGGGAAAGGTCATGAATGCACAAATAACGCCTGTTTGGAACATTCCACAGGTAAACAGGTTAATTTTAAACAGTTTAATATCGTTATTGAGTATAACAAGACCATCCCAGTCACTCACAATCAAAGATGGGGCGAGGTTCACCACTTTGTGAACAATTCTGTGAGAAAATCATCCAACGGTTTAAAAACAATGTTTCTCAACATTCAATTGCAAGGAATTTGGTGATTTCATCATCTACAGTCCATAATATAATCAAAACATTCAAAGAATCTGAAGAACTTGCTATACTAAAGCGTCAAGGCCGAAAACCAACACCAAACACTTGTGACCTTTGATCCCTCAGGTGGCTCTGCATTAAAAACTGACATCATTGTGTAAGGGATATTATTGTGTGGACTCAGGAACACTCAGAAAACCATTGTCAGTTTACATAATTTGTCGCTACACCTGCAATTGCAAGTTAAAAATCTACCATCGAAAAGCAAAGCCATACATCAGAAAGGTTGGTTTGAAAAAAACCAGAAATGCCTTCTCTGGGTCCACTAT
Organism: Benthosema pterotum; assembly: GCA_039105355.1. Taxonomy (NCBI): domain Eukaryota; kingdom Metazoa; phylum Chordata; class Actinopteri; order Myctophiformes; family Myctophidae; genus Benthosema; species Benthosema pterotum. The sequence continues at coordinate 11,490,164 of CM076971.1, read as the reverse complement.
CATTAGAAATGTGGACTCATCAGACCACAGCCCACTTTTCCACTTTGTGTCTAACCATTTCAAATGATATTGTACCCAGAGAAGGCATTTCTGGTTGTTTTTCTAGTTGTTTTTTCAAACCAACCTTTCTGATGTATGGCTTTGCTTTGCATGGTAGAGTTTTAACTTGCAATCGCAGGTGTAGCGTCAAATTCTGTAAACTGACAATGGTTTTCTGAGTGTTCCTGAGTCCACACAGTAATATCCTTTACACAATGATGTCAGTTTTTAATGCAGAGCCACCTGAGGGATCAAAGGTCACAAGTGCTAGATGTTGGTTTTCGGCCTTGATGCTTTAGTATAGCAAGTTCTTCAGATTATTTGAATGTTTTGATTATATTATGGACTGTAGATGATGAAATCACCAAATTCCTTGCAATTGAATGTTGAGAAACATTGTTTTTAAATCGTTAGATGATTTTCTCACAGAATTGTTCACAAAGTGGTGAACCTCGCCCCATCTTTGATTGTGAGCGACTGGGATGGTCCCGTTATACTCAATAACAATATTAAACTGTTTAAAATTAACCTGTTTACCTGTGGAATGTTCCAAACAGGCGTTATTTGTGCATTCATGACCTTTCCCAGTCTTTTGTTGCCTCCGTCCCAACTTTTTTGGTACGTGTTGCAGGGATCAATTTACAAAAGATTGTATAATTTCAAAAAACAATAAAGTTTATCAGTTTGAACATTAAATATACTGTCTTTGTAGTGTATTAAACTCAATATAGGTTGAAAACGATTTGCAAATCAATGCATTCTGTTTTTATTGACATTTTTCACAACGTCCCAATTTCAACGGATTTGGGGTTGTAATATATTACACTTGCTCAGACAGTAATATTGTAATATAATATATTGCTTTAAAATGATGGTAATAATTAATAAGTAATATATTAACAAGGTAAAGTAATATTCCCAACACTGATGCCAAAGTTTACATTTTGCTGCCACCCATGGACACAAAATAAGGAGGCAGCGAGATCAACTTGCGACCTCGACCTAGGTTGTGGCTCACGGGCATTTGTAAAAAATGGTCAACCTTTCGCAACCAGCTGTTGCAACCTTTCTTCATTGGTCACAACTAAACCTAACCCTAACCATTAGACCTAAACTTAACAGTAAAGTCAGTAAACTCAGTAAAGTCTATGCCTAAACCTAAACTAAACACCCAACCGTTTTTAAATGGTCGCGACCCTTTTACAAACAGTCTCCTTGAAGCACCGAGTTCTCAAACCTTTCCGGGTCAAGAAACGCTAAATAGATATTCACTTATTTGGCCACAGAATGAAATCAAGGTTTCACAGCCAAGTGAATTATACTTTTGGTCTATCAATTTAGTAAATGGACTTGGATGTAAATATTACTGTAATATTACTACCCTTTCCAATAAAAGTAGTGCAAGGATATTACACTGCCAAAAGGGGTAATATGCAATATGTTACTCTGCCAAAACACGCATCAATACTTATTGCAGATGAGCTTGTTGTTGTAGCATGATGTGGAAATAGAACAGATTTGCAAGCTGTCAACAGATAACAACAGAGATCCTAATCCACCACAGCATTCTGCACACATGACCACACTACAAGTTGTCACTAAACACATTGTGTTGTACATCTCTACATCATTCTTAAAATAATATGTAACATATTACTCTTTGATTCAAGTAATAAGTAATACAATATTATTTCTTTTCCTATGATGTCATAAATAAAGTAATAAAGATATTACTCTCCTAAGTAACATTGCCCAACACCGGTGCTCAACTGGGACAACTTGCATCAGCGAACATGATAATACCCCAGTGGGCACTTCAGGAAAAAAAGATTCCATTTTAAGGCTCCCAAGAAACTTTGAAATAGTGATGATGGTGTTACTTAGTGTTAATGATGAAAAATGGAGGGGGAGAATTGGAAAGTTCTATTTCGTATACTCCTTCAGACCGCTAGGGTCTAGTGTCTTCAACACTGGATATCATCTCGCGCACGCGCCTAGGTCGAACCTTATACCAAAACTGTCACCCCGGGTGACCCCCCTGTGGGCGGCGCCTAGACCATATAGGTCGCCCGCGCACAGGGTCAAGCCTCTTTCATCTTTTCGCCTTGAGAAGCGCAGGTCGTGTACCTGAGCAGCTACGTTTGCTGTAAGTCTCGCAACCAGAATGGTTGGAGTAGCCTTGTGCCCTCCAGAGACTGCCGTAGCTTGTCTGTGTCGACTGGGGCTTTGCCCTGGTGACACGGACATTGGAAATATGGATGGATGGAATTACCCTTTCCCCTGGTCCGACACGGACACTGGAATATGGGTGGAATTACTCTCAAGAGAACAGCATGCCTCGTCTCTTGTTGTGGCAGTAGCCTGTGAGGGTGTAATTCGCCCCACCGCTAACATGGCTGCGTGCGTGTGGGCTGACTGAGAGCCATCGTTCCATCATGTGCCGGTAAGTATAAGACTTTTTATCTGGCCACACCATTGTTTTCGCGGGTGTGTTTTGAGCCAGCGTGCTGAGTGTGTGTCGCTCGCTGTGAGGCTAGCTCGTTGTGTGGGCTAGCAGTAGCAACGAGGGGGTCCCTCGTTCTGTTAGCGTTGTGGTTACGTGGGGGTGATTGAGTGTGATCATGCCCTGCCTTGGTTAGCTTGCAGGCGCACGTCAACAGTGCTGGGCGCTGTGTGATTACTACTATAGTGTTTTCGTTGTGTTAACAGAGCGTCTTGTGGATCCGTCTTTATGGTTGGTAATCGGCTGATCATGGCTGTTCCAAGCCGTAGCAATCGAGTGTCGAGCAGGCGCTCTCAGAGGGACAGTCTGTTCCCGATGGAAACAGGATTATACTACAGCGGTGGCAGCGTGTGAGAATGTGCTGCTATGTGCTGCCTTGGTTAGCTTGCAGCCACACGCCAACAGTGTTTGGCGCGGTTTATTACTATAGTGTTTTAGTTCTGTGAACGATAACTCTGGCTGTTGGCGTTGGGCGCCATTGCCGAGGGATGTAGTGTTAAAAGGGACAACCCCGTCCACGTCATGGGGCCGGTCCAATGGCGGGCCGCCCTCGTCGGAGACAAGGTATTTCCAACTACAGTTTGTCCCTATTGGGCTGCATGAGCAGCGCTTGAGCACTGCAAGTTAGACCCCTCAATGTCGCTGATGTTCGGCCAAAGGGGAAGTTCTGTTAATGGAGCTAACAGCTAACGATACGTCGTTTATGTTTTGATTAGCAGATTAGTGTTATTGGAGTGCATGCGCCGACTGGTTAGAAGACCAGCAGGTCGTTTGTGTCGGCCTACTATCTGTTGTTACCAGTAGCCTGGTTGAAGCTAGCACCACACAAGGGATTGATGTTTGAGTGACTCACGCTCTTTTGCTATTAAAGGGCATAGACGGTGCCTGTCTATTGAATATTCAATTCAACTTCAATTCGAAGGAGCTTTATTGGCATGGGAGAACAGACGTTTACATTGCCAAAGAATGTGGCATGAAAGCAATACAATAAATACAGCAAATGTATGTCATAGGTATGTCATTTGGCTGGTTACTGCCGTATGGGGCATTAAGAGGGTTTTTTCTTCCCCTCTGGGACTGCCACTGTGTTTTGTGGCAATAAAGGGCCGCTATGTTGGCAGTATATATTAATTGCTGCCTCACTGGCTATCAATCAATTAATTACCCAAACTTATTGGTCAGACTTCGGGTCCAGTAGGAAAACAGACAGCATATGGACGTAACTGCTTGCAGTTCAGCTTGAAACTGCTATGTGACTGGGGAATGGTGACATTAAAAGGAGTGCTCTTTCGCTCTATCAGCCACCGCTATATGGTCCCTGTGTTCATGAAGCATTTCACCAACTTGTTTGCTGTTATAGCTTAGCAGTTGGAACTGCTGTTACTAAGGGAGGTTGGTGAGTAGTGGCATTAAGGGTGTTCTCTCGCTCTGCTATCGGCCACCGCTATATGGTCCCTGTGTTCATTAGGCATTTCAGTATCCTGTTTGCTGTTATACTGTGGCTCAGCAGTTGGGACTGCTATCACTAAAGGAGGTTGGTGAGTAATGGCATGCTGTGTTCTGCTATGTGCCACCAGTACTGCATGGTAACCGTAGCCGTGGTGCGTGTCATTCAGTTGTGTGCTGCTGCAGTTTGCTAAAAGTTATAAGGAGAAGTGTGTCCTTCGCTTTTCTGTCGGCCACCAGTTGGTGTTTTGGTTCTGGTGGTCATGAGTTGGTTTCACTCAGCTGTTTGCTGCTATATAATTCAGCAAGGGGAACTGCTATCGCTAAAGGTTACAAGTTGTGACATAAGAGTGTTCTTCGCTCTTGTCGGCCACCAGTGGGTTCCTGTAGTCATGGAGGCCAGTCTCGCAATGGCACAATGAGACAGGAGTGGAATGACACTCAGGGTGTTTCTTCGCCCCACAGTGTCACTTTGCTCATTTGCTTCGGCAATGCATAAGTTTGTTTGCGTGCCGGTAAAGCTCATTTGACTGGCATTGGTCGGTTGTCGGTTGTCCGGAGGATGGCCATGGTGTACTTACTGCCACATTAACAGGTTTGTGTGGGCGGAGGTGTGCGTCCGCCCCGCTCCTGCCGCCATATTTGGTGTATTGAGGCTACGCTGCCAAATCTTGTCTCCCCCCTCAGTTGTTTTTCCGGTGGGTCACTTACTGCCTTAAGGGCGTTGGTATAGACTGGTGAGTGTTTTCCGCTCCATAGTCTACATAGGCATTTAGAGTGGGTTTCCGCTCTCCTGCTGGGTGCCATAGTTCAGCGTTGCTGCTGCTGTCACTGTATGTGGTTGGTGAGACGGGCATTCAGAGTGTGTGTCTGCTCGATGGTGTTGCGTCATTATGAATGCCATGTGCTAGCTGCTCTGCCCCTCGGCATCCAGAGGATGGCCATGACTGGTGCTTGCCCTGTCTGGGCATTGGCCATTTGAAACAAGCCTCGGCAGAAGAGGCTTGTGTTGTCTGCAGTTGCATGCCCTATGCAATGAGGGCTGGGAGGCTGGCTACAGTTCAGGATTCAGCACGCAGCCCTGAGAAGTCGGTGTTGAGCCCAGTGGTGGGCGGTCGTATACGCACACACAGATATTTGGGTATAGCTTGTTTTGCAGGTGGCCCTGGTGTGTGCTGGCGGGGTGACATACAGGTTTCCTTTCTGTAGTAGGCAGCCCCTGTCAAGCTGGGGTGGCTGTTTGATTGCTACGCTTGTGCCTGCTATTGGCTGGCGTAGTGTGATGGTGTAGCGTTGACATTCCTCATCCCACCATTTGTGTTGTAATTCGTGCTCAGCTGGTGTCCAGGTTGCACTTATACTTGGGATAGATCTCATAGTGGTACTTGGATCTACGTTTATTGGGGGAACATGTCGGCTGCAGCATGGCTAGCAGCATATGAACCTTGTAGGTCACCTTTGTGTGCACCTCCCCTTGCTTTTGGTGCGGGAAGCATTCGCGCCCCTCCTTCACCTTCACGGGGCGCGGTCTGGCGAACGACGGCGTTCCACCCAACGATGATGTTCACGTCCGGGTGGTGGAACGCTGTACATTGACCTCTGATGGGGTTAGAGCCTCTGCTGGTACGTCCAGCGTGCATGCTCCCTCCCTCGAGCATGCCGACAATACAGGCTGGCAACCGGTGGTGTTCACGCCCTGGGCTAGTTGGGACTGGTGGGCATTAGCAGGTACAGCAGTACCGGTGCCACCGCGACGGGGTGCTCCCACCTTCACGCCTCGGGGGAGGCTTCCCTTCGGTGATGAGCCAACCTTGGACCTGCTGTCCACAATGATGCAACTGTTTTACTGTTGATATGCTCTCCCTGACAGTTAGGCTAGGCACCTCCTATCCCTATGAGGAGGATGTAGAAGCCACAGCCGATAGTGTCGCAACCAGCCTTCTACTTCTCTGTTACAGGTTGATTGCTGAGACGGCACCGTGCACGCCTTTGTGGAACACTGGTGCCTAGTTATACTACAGCAGGCATAGTCATCTCCTCCACGTGCCCTTCATGACATGGAGCAGCACTGTGTAGAGGGGTTTGTCTTCGGCAACACGAGCGGCTGCATATGTTGCGGGTTGTCACCGCCAGTGCATCGCTTATCTCACATGGGTGTTTTTGTTTCCCCTCTATCTTCCTCTTGGTCAGATCCTGGAGCCTTGCTCATTCAGTGCCTTGAGGCACCTTCTGATGATTTGATGCTTAATGGCATGTATATATTGAACATGTGAAGCGAAGGGGGCTGGCCTGGGTTGCATGCCAACCATCAAGCAGGGCATTTTGTGCCCCATGTTATGCAGGCTCTGCTCAGGATGCCAGGTGACCTCGGCCCCTATGTTGGAGCGCATCCGCTCTGCAGGCCAGTTTGTTTTTTTTTTGACACAGGGTAGCTCAGGTGTGCTTTGATTACTCTTCACACCTTTGGTCTTGCCCTCTCAATTTATTTTGAGAGGCCAAGTGGCTGATGTGCAGCCTGGTGCATCCTAGCTTTTAGTCAATGCTTGACCGCGGCACCTTGGAGAACTGGGCATTCTCCTTGCTGAACCAGCAGTGGACTGTGGTCCGGTTGCTGATCACTGAAACAGGTCTTAAGTGAAGGAAGCAGAGGCAGCGGGCGGGTCAAGGGCCCGTCATGTGTCCTCTCGACCGTCCGGGTTTCACCTTGGTTGTCTCTTTAAGCCGTGCCTTACTCGACTCATCGACTCCTTGGCAGCATGCTCCTCGGCGTCCAATGCGGACATTGTGTTTTCTACTGGGCGCGCGGCGCCCTTTTGTCTCTGCATGAAGTTTGGCTGGGGTCCCCACCCCCTCCCTCTGTGGCATGGGGCGGGGGTTTGTGGCGGCGGTGCTGGCTAACAGCCGTCTTTCCCAGCTGTTTGCTCATTTTCTTCTACCATGTAGGTGTGCTAGGGTGGGGAGCGGGGCGCTCTCCTCTAAGGCACTTACTGCTGTGGCGGGTCAGTGTTGGCTGGTCATGTAACACCTCGACCGTGGGTCTTGTGTGTTATTGAACGACTGTTTGGCTGCTGTGGGTTATTGGCCCACTGACTTGAGCACCCCTGTACCTGATCTGGCTATGGCAGGTTCGAGGTAAGGAAGGCAGAACCGTGTGGCAGGCTCACGGCTCTTCTCGAGAGCAGATGGGGCCTCTTTGCCTTAGGCCCGGCCTCTCTGGTTGGTCACGGTCTCATGGACCTCTCTTGGTAGTCACCTGTCTCTCTGGTGCTCCCTGCTGTAAGTTAACCAGCCCTGTGGGCCGGGGTGTGAGGGGCCACTGGTTTCTCCCTACTTGACGGTCTGTACACCAGCCTTTGTGTGCTGTGTGGAACTGTAACAATTTGCATTGGTCTGAGTTGGCTGTGGGGTTTATGTCGTTTCAGCTCTGGGCTGGCCTGGGGCACTGCAGGTGCCTTTATTTTGTGGTTCGACTAGCTAGGAAGTCTTCAGTCGTCTTCTACTCCACAGACTGTGTCACAGGGCGCGGTGGAGGACCCCATCCGTGTGGCCCTGTTGGCGGCAGTGCCATGTCGTTCATCGGTCTGATGTTTTGGCTGTTTCCAGCTGATGTCCATAACTGGACAGGGGCCTGGTGTATTTTTTCTTGGAGCCACCGTGATCCGTTCTGGGCGGCGGCTGCTTTCCTCTGAAAGCCTTGGTGGTATCGGTCCGTGTGCTGGTATCGTTATGCACGCAACCACGGCGGGTGCCGTGGTCACGCGTCCCCCCTTTGCTGTTGAGGGCTCTGTGATTGCGCCCCATTTGAGTGGGCCTCTGCGTGCAGGTTTGCCTGATTTTGTGGCACGTTGTGCTGTGGCAGCGGCGGTGCCGTCTGCTGCCTCGACCTGCGACTGTTGTTCGGTGTGTGCAGGTTCCTCGTGACTGTGTTGGTATAAGTCATCCAGTGTTGAAGACACTAGACCCTAGCGGTCTGAAGGTACGAAATAGAACGAGAGTTATGCATATAACTACGGTTCTATGAGTACCGGAAGACCGCTAGGGTTGCCTGTCACTCGGACTCCTGACGAAAAGATTTCAGGAGGCTTGACCCTGTGCGCGGGCGACCTATATGGTCTAGGCGCCGCCCACAGGGGGGTCACCCGGGGTGACAGTTTTGGTATAAGGTTCGACCTAGGCGCGTGCGCGAGATGATATCCAGTGTTGAAGACACTAGACCCTAGCGGTCTTCCGGTACTCATAGAACCGTAGTTATATGCATAACTCTCGTTTTATTGTATATACTACTACTGATGTTTGTAAACAGTCTCTTGCACCCAAAGCTAATAACTTTCACGTTTTTGTCCACAATTGGGAAAGAGAACTGGCAAAACGTTGGTCAAAAAAACAATTATTCTCCATTTTCTATTTGTGTGGACTCTTCAAATTACGTAATTCAGATGTTTAAATATAATTGTGTGTAAATCTTAGAGTGTAAAATGAAACCAAATGGACCCGTAAGGGTCCATTTGGTTTCATTTTAATGCTCTCAAGAGTTACAGATCTATGTGATCTACCTGCAGGGTCTGTGTGATCTACTGGTAGATCACAATCTACCTTTTGGGCAGCCCTGTTTTACACCAATAAAATATAGCCGCAAAGCTGCAACACTCGGCTATTAGCCTGCATTAGTTTTTCTTGTGTTTTTCAGGCGTGCCTCACAGTTTTGTTTGACTCTGAGGAAGATTAATGTCGAAATGTCACGCCTGCTAAACAACAAAACACCCACAGGCCAGCCCAGTGCTGCAGCAATGCTTTGGCTTAGTCTAGATGGAAAGAGGGGTCCGCGCGCATATAGTGGTTTTTTTTTCGAAACCTGTTTTTTCTTAATCCTTGAAGGGTCTACTTTGAGATTCTGCCAGGTACCGAGAAAAAAAAATGTCCCAAGGGGTCCATTTTTAACCTTTTCTTACACATACCCCACCTAAATATGCAAATGAGGAGGCAAGAGAAAACAGCATAACTATTCACATAAACAACCTACAGGGACAAATGAACACACGTTTCCATACAATGTGGACCCGAGGAATACAGAAAAAATGGTATTATGAAGATTCAAGCACATCTTGACTCTATTTAGGGTCAAAAACTGCACAAAAATAGCTGAAAATGTTCGGATCACATTTATATTTCTCTGTTTACTAAGTTCTTATGTGGATTTTGAAGTTACATCTGTTATTTTCTTAATCCTTGAAGTGTGTAGTTTTAGATTCTGCCAGGTACTTGGCAAGAAAATGTCCCATGGGGTTCATTTTTAACCATTTTTACACATACCGCACCAAAATATGCAAATCAGGAGACAAGAGAAAACAGCATAACTATTGACTCAAACAACCTACAGGGACAAATGAACACATGTTTCCACACAATGTGAACCCGAGGAATTCAGAAAAAGTGGTATTATAAAGATTCAAACGCATTTTGACTCTATTTTGGGTTAAAAACTGCACAAAACAGCTGAAAATGCTCGGATCACATCTATATTTCTGTATTTACTAATTTCTTAAGTGAATTTTGGTGTTCCAACTGTTATTTTCTTAATCATTGAAGTGTGTAGTTTTAGATTCTGCCAGGTACTTGGCAAGAAAATGTCCCATGGGGTTCATTTTTAACCATTTTCACACATACGCATACCCACCAAAATATGCAAATCAGGAGACAAGAGAAAACAGCATAACTATTGACTCAAACAACCTACAGAGACAAATGAACACATGTTTCCATACAATGTGGGCCTGAGGAATTCAGAAAAAGTGGTATTATGAAGATTCAAACGCATTTTGACACTAGTTTGGGTCAAAAACTGCACAAAAATGGCTGAAAATGTTCGGATCACATTTATATTTCTCTGTTTACTAAGTTCTTATGTGGATTTTGAAATTCCATCTGTTATTTTCTTAATCCTTGAAGTGTGTAGTTTTAGATTCTGCCAGGTACTTGGCAAGAAAATGTCCCATGGGGTTCATTTTTAACCATTTTTACACATACTGCACCAAAATATGCAAATCAGTAGACAAGAGAAAACAGCATAACTATTGACTCAAACAACCTACAGGGACAAATGAACACATGTTTCCACACAATGTGAACCCGAGGAATACAGAAAAAGTGGTATTATAAAGATTCAAACGCATTTTGACACTAGTTTGGGTCAAAAACTGCATAAAAATGGCTGAAAATGCTCGGATCACATCTATATTTCTGTATTTACTAATTTCTAACTTCTTGGTGTTCCAATACTTATTTTCTTAATCCTTGCAGGTGTATTTTAAGATTCTGCCAGGTATCCGTCTAGACAAATGTCCCATGGGCTTGATTTTAACCCTATCTTACACAATCCTACCCAAACCCGAAAATGGGACAAAAGATAAAACAGCATAACTATTGACAATATCAAACTACAGGCACAAAGTGACATGTTTCCATATAATTCAGACCCAAGGAATACAAAGAAATTGTTATTATTGAGATTCAAGCACATGTTGACTATTACAGCCCCCAAATACCTGAAAAATGCTTTGATTTTGCATTTCAATATTTTTGCTGCATATGAAGGTGAAATAATGTCCCATGGGGTTCCTTTTGGGGATCACTATTAAGGCTCGGTCACCTCGTTTTTTTAGGCTGGTCATTGGCAAATCCAGAGCAATCTACTACTGTAGTACCTCCAAAGACCAATGTACTATATCTATAGCAGGAGACCACTGTTCTGTATGTATAGTAAGGAAGTAGTTTTGCCAGGCCATGATGTCATGAGGCCCGGCTGAGACATTGAGTCCCATATAGGTCATAATGGTTCCATATAGGAGTGCATCTCCTGCTTTTGTAGCATGAGACAGCTTGATATACAAAGTACACCCCCTGGACTTGACGCTAGTATGTTGCAGGGACCCCCAATCCAACCCTTAATGTTGAGTACCAGTACCATGCAGGGAGGCATTGGGTCCCATTTAGAGTCTTTGGTATGACTGGGCCGGGAATCGAACCCCAACCTCCGAGTCTCAGGGCAGACACTCTACCCACAAGACCACTGAGCTGGTATTTCTGTATGCATAGACCATTACACACCATCTCTGTGACCCCTGTACTGCTTTTATATATGTACGTGCACTACTGCACTGTGTCTATAGACCACCCTAGTGCATCTGTGGTCCACTGCAGTGCATTCTTAAATGGCTCTAGAGTATCTCTAGTCTACTGTAGTACCTTTGCAGAGTAATGTAGTGCTTCTGTAAACCACTTTAGTGCAATTGTTGATTCTATAGCATTGTACAGATGTTGTACAGTGCTTTGCATAAGCACTATACCAGTTTACAGACCATGACAGAGCTCTACTGATTCAATATAGTGGTCTAGAGATGTTCTAGAACCATTTAAGAATGCAGTGCAGTGGACCACAGATGCACTAGGGTGGTCTATAGACACAGTGCAGTGCACATACATATATAAAAGCAGTACAGGGGTCACAGAGATGTTGTGTAATGGTCTATGCATACAGAAATACCAGCTCAGTGGTCTTGTGGGTAGAGTGTCTGCCCTGAGACTCGGAGGTTGGGGTTCGATTCCCGGCCCAGTCATACCAAAGACTCTAAATGGGACCCAATGCCTCCCTGCATGGTACTGGTACTCAACATTAAGGGTTGGATTGGGGGTCCCTGCAACATACTAGCGTCAAGTCCAGGGGGTGTACTTTGTATATCAAGCTGTCTCATGCTACAAAAGCAGGAGATGCACTCCTATATGGAACCATTATGACCTATATGGGACTCAATGTCTCAGCCGGGCCTCATGACATCATGGCCTGGCAAAACTACTTCCTTACTATACATACAGAACAGTGGTCTCCTGCTATAGATATAGTACATTGGTCTTTGGAGGTACTACAGTAGTAGATTGCTCTGGATTTGCCAATGACCAGCCTAAAAAAACGAGGTGACCGAGCCTTAATAGTGAACCCCAAAAGGAACCCCATGGGACATTATTTCACCTTCATATGCGGCAAAATATTGAAATGCAAAATCAAAGCATTTTTCAGGTATTTGGGGGCTGTAATAGTCAACATGCGCTTGAATCTCAATAATAACAATTTCTTTGTATTCCTTGGGTCTGAATTATATGGAAACATGTCACTTTGTGCCTGTAGTTTGATATTGTCAATCGTTATGCTGTTTTATCTTTTGTCCCATTTTCGGGTTTGGGTAGGATTGTGTAAGATAGGGTTAAAATCAAGCCCATGGGACATTTGTCTAGACGGATACCTGGCAGAATCTTAAAATACACCTGCAAGGATTAAGAAAATAAGTATTGGAACACCAAGAAGTTAGAAGTTAATAAATACAGAAATATAGATGTGATCCGAGCATTTTCAGCCATTTTTGTACAGTTTTTGCCCCAAACTAGTGTCAAAATGCGTTTGAATCTTTATAATACCACTTTTTCTGAATTCCTCAGGCCCACATTGTATGGAAACATGTGTTCATTTGTCTCTGTAGGTTGTTAGTCAATAGTTATGCTGTTTTCTCTTGTCTCCTGATTTGCATATTTTGGTGGGTATACGTATGTGTGAAAATGGTTAAAAAATGAACCCCATGGGACATTTTCTTGCCAAGTACCTGGCAGAATCTAAAACTACACACTTCAATGATTAAGAAAATAACAGTTGGAACAACAAAATTCACTTAAGAAATTAGTAAATACAGAAATATAGATGTGATCCAAGCATTTTAAGCTGTTTGGTGCAGTTTTTAACCCAAAATAGAGTCAAAATGCGTTTGAATCTTTATAATACCACTTTTTCTGAATTCCTCGGGTTCACATTGTGTGGAAACATGTGTTCATTTGTCTCTGTAGGTTGTTTGAGTCAATAGTTATGCTGTTTTCTATTGTCTCCTGATTTGCATATTTTGGTGCAGTATGTGTAAAAATGGTTAAAAATGAACCCCATGGGACATTTTTTTGCCAAGTACCTGGCAGAATCTAAAACTACACACTTCAAGGATTAAGAAAATAACAGATGTAACTTCAAAATCCACATAAGAACTTAGTAAACAGAGAAATATAAATGTGATCCGAACATTTTCAGCTATTTTTGTGCAGTTTTTGACCCTAAATAGAGTCAAGATGTGCTTGAATCTTCATAATACCATTTTTTCTGTATTCCTCGGGTCCACATTGTATGGAAACGTGTGTTCATTTGTCCCTGTAGGTTGTTTATGTGAATAGTTATGCTGTTTTCTCTTGCCTCCTCATTTGCATATTTAGGTGGGGTATGTGTAAGAAAAGGTTAAAAATGGACCCCTTGGGACATTTTTTTTTCTCGGTACCTGGCAGAATCTCAAAGTAGACCCTTCAAGGATTAAGAAAAAACAGGTTTCGAAAAAAAACCCACTATATGCGCGCGGACCCCTCTTTCCATCTATGCTTTGGCTTATTCTATGCAGCAATGCCAATTATACTGCAGACAAGGGGTCAAACATGGTGATTTAAATCAGTGGTTTTCAACCTTTTTGATACGAGGGACCACTATTTATTTAGCATTAATTGGGCCACGGACTACGGACAACTAAAGACTTATTTTTTACTTTTGTCCAAATTTTTGTCCAGGCTGGATTTTCACATTTCAACAGAACAGGCAAACATACAGTAAATCAAATGGCCAGTAAATGGCCATTCTTTTACATTGTGTAGACTTCTTAATTAAGTGGGCTAATTCAGATTATGATTATTTTAAACATAAACATGAAACCAAATGGACCCTTACAGGTTCATTTGGTTCCATGTTTACGCTCTCAAGAGTTACATCTGGACTGGTTAACCAAGTTTTCATCTGGTTAGCCAATGTTCCAGCTGGGGACCACCTGGAACCCTCTCAGGGACCACTGGTTGAAAACCACTGATTTAAAACTCTAGTTGGACTGACATGTTTTTGTTTGTTTTTTACCTCTTTCAGCTGTTGTAGGAAGGTGTGCATGGGTGAGTCGGGTCTGGGTGGGCGGGACACATGCATGAAAAGCTCCTCCCCATTGGCCAGAGTGTCCAAACACACAACCAATGCCACGTTGTCGTGAAGCAGACTCGACTCTGATTGGGTGGTGAAAACAAAAACAGCAACAATGCAACGGTTAAAATGCAACAACACTACACTTGAATGCCATAAACACAGTATAACACATGTGCTGAGGTCAGCATATTCATGCAGCTGTGGCCTAATTTACAAATGTTCAACCCCTGAAATTTCAATGAACCAAAATTTCTATAATACTCCATCTTTAAGAATCAGAAGAAAAATACCCTGAACGATTACTATTCCAATTTCTTTTGGGCCAGGTCCTTTTTTGGCTTAGATTGACTGGCCTAATTGCAGACACGCAAAACAGTAATCTATGGGAAACAAAAGCACATTTTGAGAAGACACTCAAAATGTGCTTTTGTTTCCCATAGATCTCTGTTTGTTTGTGGTGTGAATGCACCTGCATGGTCCAGATTCTGTTAGTTTGTGGTGTGAATTCACCTGCATGGTCCAAATTCTGTTAGTTTGTGATGTGAATTCACTTTCCTGGTCCAGATTCTGTTAGTTTGTGGTGTGAATTCACCTTCCTGGTCCAGATTCTGTTAGTTTGTGGTGTGAATTCACCTGCATGGTCCAAATTCTGTTAGTTTGTGATGTGAATTCACTTTCCTGGTCCAGATTCTGTTAGTTTGTGGTGTGAATTCACCTGCATGGTCCAGATTCTCTTCAATCCATTTCTTGGTCCCCAGAAAGTTGTACTTTCCTCCTCCAGTGAGAGAGAACATCAGGTGAAAACTAAAAATACAAATAATAACCGGAAGGAACACTTAAATATTGGTTCACTCACTGTTCCAATGCATGCACACAATTCACAGGGAGCTTTATTGGGCATGAGAAAACAAATGTTTAGTAAAAACTGTTTAAATTGGGAAATGTACAGTCTATACAGTTGGAGCGGGATACAGCATTTTGTAAACAGAACATTTCACATTGTATTGTTTTTAGGGCTGGGACTTTAACTGATTAATTGAGATTAATTAATTACAGAAACTATAACACGATTAAAAAAATTAACTCATTTTAATCGCACATAGATTTCGCACCACAGAACCTTTTTCATTGGCCAGATTTCATGGTACCGATCATACTGGTGCACGCAATGGGAGGATTAGCCAATCAGAGTAACCAATAAGGGCTGCCATTGATCCCAACTCGCATTGTTTCGTCCTCCCATTGGTCCGAAATTACTAACGCTATGTCTAACCCTCACACTCAACATATCATATTGCAGTATGGACACAGTTTTGATCTAGAAAAACTCACTCCCATGCTACCAACCTGTTTCAATTGACAAAAAAAATGCTTCTTGGTATGAGATTAATTGAGATTAATTAATTACAAAGCTTCAAATTAATTAGATCAAAAAATTTAATCGGGTCCCACCTCTAATTGTTTTATATATGTTATAAAAGGACATTATTTGCCTCTTCACGACAAATGGCAACATTTCTTCAACAAGATTATGCAGAAAAAGAAAAATCAGATTTAACGCAAATGTAGCAGCTCTGTTTACATGGACATATAGCACAGACCATAACAGTCCTTAGAGTGGTTGTATTCCACCTCTATTCTCCTTTTCTGTAAATGCTGTAGCATTGTACAGCTCTATAACGGCTGAGCTGGCCAGGCCTTACAGCAAGACTGCCCAAAAGGTAGATTGTGATCTACCAGTAGATCACACAGGCCATGCAGGTAGATCACATGACAGTCCCCCCAACACTTGGACCCTTATAGTTCTGTAACTCTTGAGAGCGTTAAAATTAAACCAAATGGAGAATAATTGTTATTTTGAACAACGTTTTGCCAGTTCTCTTTCCCAATTGTGGACAAAAACGTGAAACCGTTCATGAACTGTCAACTCAAACCTCAAATACTGTTTTTAAACGTCAGTAATAGCATATACAGGAAAACCTTCCAATTCTCTCTCTATAGTTTTCATTATAAGTGCATTATTTTTATAAC
>CM076971.1:11369109-11469109 GCA_039105355.1 Benthosema pterotum | reverse complement strand
GTCTGAATTAGCCCAAAGTCTACACATTCAATCAGAGAATGTAAGAGAATGGTTATTTTTGTTGACCTGTTTTTGTTTCCCAAATCCATCCTGGAATTGTAGACAAAAACAAAAGAAATCTTGAAGAAAGTTTTTGGATCTGTGGGGCTAAAATGTCATCAAATGGTGGTCCGTGGCTTAAATACTGAATAAATAGAGAGCCCTGGTGTCAAAATCGTTGGTCTTATGCTTACCAACTACAGTTGGTTAACCAGATGTAACTCCTGAGAATGTAACAATGAAACCAAACCCTTGCGGGTCCATTTGGTTTCATTTTTACACTCTCTCTAGAGTTAAAATATTCATCTGAATTAGCCCAAGTCTACACAACTACAGAATGTACAGTAGAAGATTAGTAGAAATCTTTAGTGTTTGAGGTGTGTGAGGTTCAAATGTCCTCAAATGGTGGTCCGTGGCTCAAATGCTGAATGAATAGTGGTCCCTGGGATCAAAAAGGTTGAAAACCACTGATCTATTCAATGTGGGTATTTGAACTTGCGGCTGTATTTTTCTCCCCCCTCCCTCTCACCTCTGACCAGGATAGAGGAGGTGTGTGTTCTATATCTCTGACCAGGATAGAGGAGGTGTGTGTTCTATATCTCTGACCAGGATAGAGGAGGTGTGTGTTCTATATCTCTGACCAGGATAGAGGAGGTGTGTGTTCTATATCTCTGACCAGGATAGAGGAGGTGTGTGTTCTATATCTCTCACCTCTGACCAGGATAGAGGAGGTGTGTGTTCTATATCTCTGACCAGGATAGAGGAGGTGTGTGTTCTATATCTCTCACCTCTGACCAGGATAGAGGAGGTGTGTGTTCTATATCTCTGACCAGGATAGAGGAGGTGTGTGTTCTATATCTCTGACCAGGATAGAGGAGGTGTGTGTTCTATATCTCTGACCAGGATAGAGGAGGTGTGTGTTCTATATCTCTCACCTCTGACCAGGATAGAGGAGGTGTGTGTTCTATATCTCTGACCAGGATAGAGGAGGTGTGTGTTCTATATCTCTGACCAGGATAGAGGAGGTGTGTGTTCTATATCTCTGACCAGGATAGAGGAGGTGTGTGTTCTATATCTCTGACCAGGATAGAGGAGGTGTGTGTTCTATATCTCTGACCAGGATAGAGGAGGTGTGTGTTCTATATCTCTGACCAGGATAGAGGAGGTGTGTGTTCTATATCTCTGACCAGGATAGAGGAGGTGTGTGTTCTATATCTCTGACCAGGATAGAGGAGGTGTGTGTTCAGGATAGAGGAGGTGTGTGTTCTATATCTCTCACCTCTGACCAGGATAGAGGAGGTGTGTTCTATATCTCTGTTCAGGATAGAGGAGGTGTGTGTTCTATATCTCTCACCTCTGACCAGGATAGAGGAGGTGTGTGTTCTATATCTCTGACCAGGATAGAGGAGGTGTGTGTTCAGGATAGAGGAGGTGTGTGTTCTATATCTCTGACCAGGATAGAGGAGGTGTGTGTTCAGGATAGAGGAGGTGTGTGTTCTATATCTCTCACCTCTGACCAGGATAGAGGAGGTGTGTGTTCAGGATAGAGGAGGTGTGTGTTCTATATCTCTGACCAGGATAGAGGAGGTGTGTGTTCTATATCTCTGACCAGGATAGAGGAGGTGTGTGTTCTATATCTCTCTCTATCTCACCTCTGACCAGGATAGAGGAGGTGTGTGTTCTATATCTCTCACCTCTGACCAGGATAGAGGAGGTGTGTGTTCTATATCTCTGACCAGGATAGAGGAGGTGTGTGTTCAGGATAGAGGAGGTGTGTGTTCTATATCTCTCACCTCTGACCAGGATAGAGGAGGTGTGTGTTCTATATCTCTGACCAGGATAGAGGAGGTGTGTGTTCTATATCTCTCTCTATCTCACCTCTGACCAGGATAGAGGAGGTGTGTGTTCTATATCTCTCACCTCTGACCAGGATAGAGGAGGTGTGTGTTCTATATCTCTCACCTCTGACCAGGATAGAGGAGGTGTGTGTTCTATATCTCTGACCAGGATAGAGGAGGTGTGTGTTCAGGATAGAGGAGGTGTGTGTTCTATATCTCTCACCTCTGACCAGGATAGAGGAGGTGTGTGTTCTATCTCTCACCTCTGACCAGGATAGAGGAGGTGTGTGTTCAGGATAGAGGAGGTGTGTGTTCTATATCTCTCACCTCTGACCAGGATAGAGGAGGTGTGTGTTCTATATCTCTGACCAGGATAGAGGAGGTGTGTGTTCTATATCTCTCACCTCTGACCAGGATAGAGGAGGTGCGTGCGGCTGCAGCCTGTTTCACCTCCTCATACATGCAGAGCAGCTGTTCGTCCTCTGGGGCCACGTAGACCGGCATGCGGGTCTCCTCTGCCAGCGCCTCGCTCTCACTCTCCATGAACGACTGTATGGCATGGTGGGAACAGAGGAGTACAGCATAAACTTCAGTTCAGTTCAGTTGTTACTGTACACAGTAAGCTGCCAGTTGGGGAGTGATAGGCAGCAATGAGCAAACCATAAACTGTGATTACATATGTTAAATGGCCGCCTCATTTTGACTGTGCAGAGGTAGTGCTATCAGTATTTGTTTTCCTCCACAACCCATTTGAGTCTAAGGACGATTGCAAAAACAGTAAATATTGTACATAAACCAAAAATGGGTTCCTAGCAGGGGCGGATGTAACATTTCCCAATTGGGGGGGGGGGGTGGTATGGGGCGTCTTCATTGATGAAGCCGCACCCATACCATTTTCAGTTACAGGACTAGGCAAGTAAGGCATCAATACCATCAGTTGTTGTTGAAGTTGCAACAGACACGCAACATGCATAAAGCTAAAGGTCTGACTCAAGAGAGTTTTCTGTTTTCTGTTTTGAAATGCTGTTGGTTTAGTGGTGACACAGCTGTAGTTAGTTAGCAGTAAGCACTTTAATTTTAAATATTTGAAATTTGGGTCGTTTTCATGACATCGTGTTTGGTGGGACAGTCAGGGCATTTAGGGGGCCATACCACCCCCCCCCCCCCCCGATGCCCATCCCTAGATCCGCCCCTGGTTCCTGGCTTGAAGGGGTAAAACACTTGAAGAGGGTTAGAACTCTGAATATTGATGGTTTGCCACCACATGCTGTGTCATACTGGTCAGATGGTATGTTACCTGTACCACGTCCTGTGGAACAGCAGGTGTTCCAGTTGGTTATGTTACCTGTACAGTGGAACAGCAGGTGTTCCAGTTGGTTATGTTACCTGTACAGTGGCACAGTGGAGGTGTTCCAGTTGGTTATGTTACCTGTACAGTGGAACAGTGGAGGTGTTCCAGTTGGTTATGTTACCTGTACAGTGGAACAGTGGAGGTGTTCCAGTTGGTTATGTTACCTGTACCACGTCCTGTGGAACGGCGGAGGTGTTCTTGGGCATCAGGATCAGGATGGCAGCTGCGTTCTGTCTCTGTGACTCCAGGTACTTCTCCTTGGTGAAGTCTGACACCTTCATGACGACACAGCGCCGCGTCAGGACCGGCTCGTCTGAGGAGCGAGCCTCCGCCACCACGATGGCTCCCCTGCAGCCTGCCGCGGGACGGAGACACGCAGACGATGAAGAGCAACGCTCCAAACAGGCCTTCAACATGTACAGTAAATGGATGTCTTTGATAGTGTGTTAAGTAAGGGATAACACCCAATAAACCTGTGATTTGTTTCCTAACAAGTGAACGAGGTATACTGTATATATACAACACCGTGGTTAAGATGTTGGACTTTCACGCGGGAGACCCGGGTTCGAATCCCGGGCGTTACACATATATATATATATATATATATATATATATATATATATATATATATATATATATATATATATATATATATATATATATATGATAAATATAAATATATATATGATAAATGATAAAAACGTTTCCCCATTCTGTGTTTCCTAGAAATGGTTGCATTTGTACACTCTCAGAAAAAATGTTGAAAATGGTTCGAAGGGTGTGATCCCGCTTATTATATGCATTAATACATTAATAAACTAGAGTTGTGCCCCTACAGGTCTCCACCGTCCGGGCTCAAGAATTGATGATATTATTCTAATATATATAAAACACTAATGTCTTTTCTCCGGCTCAGATCTATGACGTCATCATTACATCACACACGGGACGGAATGACGGGACGGAATGACGGGGTGCGTTCCATAGTCACCACCTTACGGTGGATACATAAATAACTAATGATTGACAGAAATAGTACACAACTAGATTAGCACTAGATCATCAGTAGAGTGCGCAAAGTTACGCACAAGTAGGCCATGAGCTACTCGTGCGTGAGAGGAGCGGGCTAATAACAATGACAAGAGCTATAAAGGTATTTTACTTTACGTCACATTATGTCATCACCTAAACCAGGGGTCGGCAACCCAAGATGTTGAAAGAGCCATTTTCGACCCA
This sequence comes from Benthosema pterotum, assembly GCA_039105355.1. Lineage (NCBI taxonomy): Eukaryota > Metazoa > Chordata > Actinopteri > Myctophiformes > Myctophidae > Benthosema > Benthosema pterotum. The sequence goes on along the minus strand of CM076971.1, from coordinate 11,464,645 downwards.
AAATTAAATTCAAAATCTGTCTGGAGCCGCATTTTATTGTTATTTTTTTCCTGAGTGTGCAAATGTGACCATTTGCACACTCCCAGAAAAAAAGGTCCTCACAACCTTTCTTCAGAAATGGAGTTTCTAAAGTTTTACAGAACTCTATTTCTAGTCCACACATCATCTCTAAAGGTATATTAATGACATAGTAAACTGAGTAAACCTTTGAAAATGGGTGGTTCAGATTGAAAACTCCACCTCTGATAACTGCTGGGCTTTTTTGACATGGCCAAGTGCTACTTTAACTGGCAACTGTCAGACAGCACAAACCGATTTGGGTGACTGAAATGTTTATATTATTTTGGTGTGGATCACCCCAGTGTGTACAGTGTGTAATAATGCTACTGAGCCACTAGGGCTGTGTTCTAGAGCCGCATGCGGCTCCTGAGCCGCAGGTTGCTGACCCCTGACCTAAACAGACCGCCCACCGCACCGAACGGCTTATTTGTGCCCGCTGTGCTCACGCAAGTAACAAGGCTGCTTTTATTTATCACTTGTTTGAGCGGAGTGGGCGCAAGTAAGGCGATTGGTGTGCGGTGTTGACATAGTCATAGTGCATACCAGAGCCATCTAGGGGAGAGTTGCGATATTGAGGGGGTCAGAAACCAGAGCGGAGCACCGTGCACGTGACTATACGTGACTATACAGAGCCTCTATGAGTGCAGTCCAAGTCCTCACTGTCATGGGAGTACATTGTTTTAAACGAAAACTGCGCAAATAAGAGCTATTTTAGATACGTATGCAAAAAGACAACTGTTTTAAAGTATTGTTCAGTCACGGCTAGAGTCTCTGTAATGTTTATGTTGTAGTATTATTAAAGAACAACTAAAATAAAGTCATTAAAGCTGGATTAAATAACTGATTAAATAACTTTCTGCATACTCCTACCCCCCAATAGGACCCGCTGTTATCGCGAGAATCTTAGCTTTTCAGTGAATTCTCGCGATATCGCCTGCTTTGAAACCAGTTTCAATCAGCACTAACACTTTCAAGATGTCTATATAATTATATACAGTATCAATTGCAAATCATGTGACAATGTTTTGGAAATCAACCTCCGGAATGCATTCTTTAATTTGCCTGCATCAATAGTTTGTTTACGGGGTCACCGCCAATAATACATGTTGTTTTCGTGCCTTCTTTGCTGGTCCCTGATTAAATCCATAGAGTCCCATTCATATTCATCGACTTCCGGTTTTCCGAGTGCACTCAAACGGCTTTTACATCAACGCTGCTGCTCCTCCAGCAGCGCCATTGTCCTGGCGCTCAGGAGTGAACGGGAATATCGCAACTCTCCCTTAGAAGGCTCTGGTGTATAACTCAGACCACCCATGGCTTTAGAAAATTATGCAAATTAATTGTTTGGATGGGTTTTATAAGGAGCAGAAACATTGAGGAAACAGAAGAAACAGGGTGTGGTCACGACCAGAGTTGACAGACTCCACAACCTCATTAATGAGAAGTCGTTGTGCCTCATCATGAGATTAAACTTTCCATCAGCCCAGTTAGGATTAGGAGTTTGAATGAACGTAGAATTATGATTATGTGCAGGGTGTGATTTGCATATAGATGTGAGGGGACTTCATTTTACTGACCTTTTTGAATGTCTAATTTTAAAAGAAAAAACTTGGTATGCAGTATGTCCAAGTGCCAGGGTTTAACCTCCTCTGTGCCAAGAGCCGTCTACCCTCACAATTCAGTGTCCATGTAATTATCACAACAATAAAAAAAGTTATATATATATATATATATATATATATATATATATATATATATATATATATATATATATATATATATATATATATATATATATATATTAGAGCTGTCAATCGATTAAAAAAATTAATCGCGATTAATCGCATGATTGCCCATAGTTAATCTTTGATTAATCGCAATTTAATCGCATATTTTCATGAGTTCTAAATATACCTTAAATGAGTGTTTTTCAAGAATATTCATATCATGGTCAATTATTTATTCTGCATTTGAGCCACAGACCCCCATTTTATGACATTTATTTAGACTTCCAGACCTAAATTAAAGAATTTGTCAACGATATCATTAGGAACGAACATGCACATTTTGTAGAAAGTTCTCTACATTCTGTAATTGTGTAGACTTATTTTAAAGTAACTTAACTGATGCAGATATTTAAAAATTATTCACCTGCATTTGGCGAAATTGAACCAAATGGACCCACTTGGCTTTTGGTTTTACTTTGAGTTAATCTCGCACAAAAAAAATTAATCGAGTTAACTCATGGCTGAGTTAACTCGCGATTAACTAGTTAACTCGGACAGCCTTAATATATATATATATATATATATATATATATATATATATATATATATATATATATATATATATATATATATATATATATATATACAGTATTATCTGCATCATGTTACGAGGGAATGTTTTTGGTAAAACAGGCTACATTCAACTGCCAATAACTTAGCTACGTTTTACAGCGTTCCACTCTTGGGTCTTTGCCCAGTTGGGAAAACAAGCAGAGCTGCCGAAGCAGACAACCCGCAACACTCCATGTTAAAAAATATTCTTCCAGGTGCAAGGCTCAAAGATATACGTGGAAAACAGAGAAAATGCGTTGTACAACGCTGAGGAAGACCGCATAGGTCGAAATGCGTTCGTTGCTGCTGCTGTAGGAGGTAAATAAAGAACATTAGAAAGGACATTTAATGAGTGCTGGCATTTTCTCTGTTTTCCACCTATATCTTTGCCCAGTTGGCTCTATTCGTTTACAAATCCATTCCAAGCTGGGCTAAAATGGCCAGAGCCGCCACCGCAAATGCGATGAATTCAACACATTTTGGGCACATTTGGGGGCAAGTGGCTGTTGAATCTTGTGCACATGGGCAGAAGGCCAAAGAATTACTCCCACTTCCTGACCAAACGTCAGAGATCATGTCCATGTATGGAGTTGACAAACACCAATGTCACAGGGCTGGCCGCAGTGGCCGGACACATTCCATCCCTGACGGCACAAAGCCACAACGTTACCATGTGGATCTCAGAACTCCACTTGATCCAGGCTAGGGATCTATTTTCATGTGGATGTGTCGCATTCATGGAGTGCCTTTATCCAACACACTTTACAATATGCATCATCACACATTCACAGAACTCTCAACAGGCATCAACAACGTGGTCATCAGGGATTAGGGAGTGTTTTGTTGTGTTGCTCAAGGTTACTTCGACACACTGTCAGGGGCAGAGTCTAGAATAATGTCCCTTCTGCATTGAATTTAGTTATGTTTATTTTGGTAATTTAAGAAAAAAAAAGCCTACAGTTGTTGAGCAGTACACTTAGTCAACATGGTGACTTCTATTTCATCTATGGAGTCTATGGGCCTGTGTGATCACATGAACCACATGAGCAGGCTGTTTTCTGCCAGAGTATAGACAGTGAGACATATTTATCTGTTCTCTCCCATGGAAAGGCCTAATGGCAGCTGCTCTGCATAAACTTCTATTGAGCATGGGGACATCCAATGGGGACTATTGGAGCGGAAGTAGGCAGAAAGTGGGCATTGGACACAACAGCCCAGCTTTAAATCCCTTTATTTTAGATTGTTTTGTAGTAAAGTAACATAAACATGGCAGAGACTGTGTATTGTATGTATTTCCAACGCCGGCGAGTTCCCCTTTCGCAACATTCTTCTTCTTCTTCTCCTCCTCAACCAATGAAGTTGACCACGGCCAGGTGGAGGATGGTGTGTCCGAACAGGAAGTCAGCGAAGGCTCTCTGCGGGGAGATGGATCTGAACTCGGCCCGGTTCAGAGGGTCGGTCTGGACCCGGAGACACGCCGTGAGGACGAAGCATCCCACGCAGGACAGGAACCCCGACAGGAAGCTGTTGAAGGGGAAGGTCCCCACCAGGAGGCAGTAGAGGAACTGCAGCGCTCCGGTCAGTAGGATGTAGAGGAGGTAGGCGTCCAGAACCTTGAGCTTCTGGGGCGTGGTGGAGGTGTACTGCCCCCAGAGGCGAGGGAGGATGGACACTGCTGATTTGGACATGGTTTCCGCGTCTGAGAATGTGGTCGAGCTGGAAGCGGCTTCCCCGAAGAGGCTATGTTACGTAGTAGGTTGGCCGTGTTTTTTATACGTGATGTTATTCGACGGTGGATGTCCATATTTGGAAAGTGACGTATGTATGTCCAGGTTTGGAAAGTACAGCGTAACTTGTGCCATCCACATTGCCTTTAAATCAATTATTAGGCCATACCTGGGCATTATGCGGCCCTTTGACTGACTCTGACCGGCCCGTGAAAGGGTACCGCCGTGGTTTTCAACCAGTGGTCCGGGGACCACCTTGAGAGAGTTCCAGTTAAATAGAGAAAGTTGGTTAACCAGATGTAACTCTTTGAGAGCGTAAAAATGAAACCAAATGGACCCTTGCGGGTCCATTTGGTTTCATGTTTACACTCTCAAGAGTTAAAATATTGCTGCTGATTTGGACATGATTTCTATGGGGTGTGATGGTGAGAAGCGAAGGAGCGAATGGAGGGGTCCCGCTGTCCCCGACTTCTTTTTTTTGCTATCGCGTCTGTGAGTGTGGTCAAGCTGGAAGCAGCTTTAACCCTGAAGAGGCTGTTTTAGTTAGTAGGTTGGAAAACTGATCACCCGATTGGCCTCCATGTCTTCTATACATGGATGTAGGCGTGATGTTATTCAACGGTAGATATCCATATTTGGAAAGGGGAGGATTAAAAAGTACAACCTAACTTGCGCCATCCACTTTGCCTTTAAATCAATTATTAGGCTTTATTACATGGCTTGAATGAATGCTCCAATCAGAAGCCAGCGTTCTGGTCATGTGAGCGGTCAAATATTACACTATAATCACCGCTCCGCGCTATATTTGACCGCTGCATAAACAAGTTCCCCAAAGTGCAAACAGCTGTGTTCATATCAATCCGCGCTGCGCTTCTGCATTTAGTTCCAGCACGCCGTTAGCGGGTCCATTTGGTTAGCTACGTATTTGGTTGTTTACATGCCGTTGCCGTCACCCTCTCAAGGACCACTGGTGGTCCTTGGACCACTGGTTGAAAACCACTGACGTAAGCCATGTAATAAGCGGGATAACACCCTTCGAACCGGTGATTTGTTTCTGACCTTGTTTGTATTTGTAACTGACCTCGGCTGCTCCTCGGTCAGTTAATAGAAAACAAATCACCAGTTCGTCGGGTGTTATCCCTTACATATTACCTTATTACTTGTGGGAGCGGAGCGGGTGCAAGTAAAGTGATCAGTGCGCGTTGCTCGGTGTTCGGTGATCGGCGGTCGGTCCCTCGGAGTACCTCGGAGTTGGCCAGTTATAAGGTGATGATGTAATGTGATGTCAACAACCAATATATTAAATTGAGGCTACGATTTCCAGCTTTCACATGACATGAACTAGATCAGCAATCAGTAGAGTGCAAACTTGTGCATTGTGCACAAGTAGGCCATGGCCTACTGGTGCGTGAGCAGAGCAAGCCACGCTCCTACGTTGCTGCATATATACATGGACTTAGTGCTTACTCTCCTTTTTAAATGTTGTGGTTTTGGGGTATTTTTGTCTTTGTCCCTGCTATACATTTTTATCTATATTCTTGACATATATTTAGAGTAGACAGAGGCGCCTCTTAGGTAGCTTTATGATGTTTTTTTAACTTGAATTCTCTGTATACTTAATGTGTTTGGTATAAAATATTGGGATTTGTAAATATAGAAATGTCAAAATGTTATTGCTATGTGTCATCATGGTCACCTGATAGGTGACAACTGATTGAATGGACCACAGGTGTGTGTAATGCCATTTGGGGGTGTGTATACTGTATATATATATGCCTGACTGTCTAGTCTGTTTGTAAAGGTCTGAGGAAGGGCTGTGGCCCGAAACGTCACCATATAAATGAATCGACATTTGGGAGCATCAAAATGGTGTGCAGATTTTCTTTCTGTTGTTCAGAGCAAGCCAATACCCATGACATCAGACCGCTCCACACACACAAGTAAAAATGACTTCTAGAAGTTCAGTCACCACATATTAGAAAACTCACTTTGCATCAGGGCCGGATATAGAGGGGGGCCATGCAGGGTGGGCAGCGCCCACCCAAATGTGCATCCTGCCCACCCAATGAAAGGTAATGTCAGTGGTTTTCATCAGTGGTCCGGGGACCACTCCTTGAGAGAGTTGTGGAAAGTTGGTTAACCAGATGTAACTCTTTGAGAGTGTAAAAATGAAACCAAATGGACCCTTGCGGGTCCATTTGGTTTCATGTTTACACTCTCAAGAGTTAAAATATTCATCAACAATCAAATTAGCCCAAGTCTACACAACTAGAGAATGTAGAAGATTAATGGTCATTTTGATCTCTATGTTTGACTGTTTTGTTCCCCAAATCCAGTCTGGAAGTGGAATTGTGGACAAAATAAAAAGAAATATTTCGTTTTGGGTAGCTGTGGGGCTAAAATGTCATCAAATGGTGGTCTGTGGCTCGGGTCAAATGCCAAATAAATAGTGGCCCCTGGTGTCAAAAAGATTGAAAACCACTGCTACATATGAAAAACCTTGGAGCTGCCCAGCCTGCCGTTCTTCGTGCCCACCTTAGTAGGGCTGGCTAAATCCGGCCCTGCTTTGCATAAGGAACAACTAGACGTTCCCTACCGTGTTTCTGCGGTCCCAGGTCGTACTGCTGCATGCGGTAGGCTGTGAACTCGTAGGAGGAGACGGCGGACAGGGCGGACGCGCTCAGCGGCCGAGCACACAGCAGCAGAACGCTCAGCAGTAGCACCGCCATCCTCACCATCACCATGACCACACCTTGTCCCACCACACACAGTCTGTCACACAATCTGTCTGGACTCTGGAAGACAACAAAAACATTATGGAACTAGTCCTGCGCCCCACTTTGGGGCGCATGTCTCCACTGTCTCGGGTCACGTCAACCCTGTGAGGGCAACAACAGTCACCCCACAGGGTGACTGTTACCAGACAATTGGACTCGAGTCGTACTGACTCGACTCAAGTCGGACTCGAGTCGCATTTTTGCCACGACTCGACTCGAAAATACTTGAGACTCGACTTGACTTGAGACAAGCTGACTCGGCGACTCGTCCGAGTCATCGTCCGAGTCACCATTGCCGGGGGCAACGGTGTGCAAATGAAACCAAATGAACCAGTCAGAGATCTAACGTCACTGGTGGTGATGTTTCACCCTTGCAGGCAACTGTTACGTCACGTAGCAGGCGTGTGGACAGACGGACGGACAGGGACCGAAACATAGTCACCACCTTACGGTGGAGACATGGAAATATGGGTTATTGTATGTGCAGAAACAAAAACCCAACGTGTCACATTCAGTTACAGCAGGTGGTCCGGGGACCACCAGTGGTCCTTGAAAGGGTTCCAGGTGGTCCCCCCGCTAAGTTGGTTAACCAGATGTAACTCTTGAGAACGTAAAAAGAAACCAAATGGACCCTTGTGGGTCCATTTGGTTTCATGTTTACACTCTCAAAGAGTTAAAATATTCATCATGTGAATTATGCCAAGATTAATGGTCATTTTGATCTGTATGTTGGGACTGTTTGATTCCCCAAATCCAGCCTGGAATTTTGGACAAAATAAATCTTTAGTTTTGGGGTCTGTGTGGCTAAAATGTCATCAAATGGTGGTCCGTGGCTCAAATTCTGAATAAATAGTGGGCCCTGGTATGAAAAAGGTTGAAAACCACTGAGTTACAGTATTATGCTGCATGGGGCTGAGACGGTGTGTGAACACCACACCACGTGGGCCATAAGTGTTCAGCATGGGCATGGTCAGGCTGCAGAGGCTTTGGTGACTTTACAATTTAGGCTGTTAATCCAGTGGGACTTACATTAACCATGAACAAAAAGGGGGGAAAAAACATGGCAATACATCATACACATACATACAGTGTGCAGATTAGTTGAATTTACAATTGACTTTAATTTACAATTTAATTTAAGCACCAAAACATGGTAGTACGTTTGGCAGACACTCTAAAATATGGTAAAACATCATTTGCGTTTAAAGTATTTAATGTGTGTCACAGCAGGGCCTGCTATAAAGGCAACTTCTATTAAGTCTACATAAATAGGCTATGCTATCTGCCAGGAGGGAGAGTTTGGGTTGTGTGGAGCATTGAACAGGCATTTGTAACGGGGGTTGCTACCAGCTTTGCGTTGTCGCACGTGAGAGCTTGTAGAGTGCTATGAAGCCTTTAAAGTGGCCAACTGATCTAGACAAGGTTGGGAACTGCTGTGTTCAATTGAAAATAGTTGTGAATGAATTGCTTACCGTCTCTCTGGTGGTCTCATGGGTTTTCTCACACTCCTGCAAAAGGCTCACAGTTCCTCAGGGAGGGTCTCAAACCTGCGTGCTGCACACAGACACAGGCTCACTGCTGCTCCAGGGGTCCAGATCCTCCACCTAGTGTCTCTCTAGGTAATAAGCAAAGCAAAGCAAATCACTCACCATCTGCTCTGAGGGATCAACTCTACTAAACCTATTCCCCCAATCCAATCCCTCCATCTTATTCAGCCCACACTCCTCTTAGACAGACAGACACACACACACACACACACACACACACACACACACACACACACACACACACACACACACACACACACACACACACATACACACACACACACCTTAGAGATGTTGTGTGGAGATGATAAAAAGTTCCCCGCATTCTGTTTCCTAGAAATGGAGGTCTGAAAAAAAGTCATTAAAAAAATCCTAAAAAAAAAAGATTAACGTGGTGAAACACAGCTTGATTATGTCATCAAGTTGTGTTTCACCATGTTAATATTGTTAGGACCTTTTTCTGGAGTGTAACAATGGAACCAGATGGGTTCCATTTGTACACTCTCAGGAGAAATCCTCAAAATGGGTTGAACTCCCCTTTAATAGAACAAATCAATTTAAATTTAAAAACATTTAAAATCAAAAAAATTAAAATCAATTAAAAAAAAACAGTAATAATCAACTATGATATCAAAATTGATTGATAATCGATTCATATTTTGGACCAGTCAATAGAGGGCCAGGCTATAGACAAAAAGTAGAGATCTAGTGATAAACCAATTCATTGCCAAGTAACAAATAAATGTGGCATAGCTGCCCAAGGATAGCTGGACTTACATTGAACAGAAGACAGCTGAGCAGTCCTTGCTCTCCATCTGGTCACCTGCTCTGCTCGCCCACAAGTAAGCCATGGCCTACTTGTGTGCAGGGGTGTAGTGGAGGGGGGACGCGGGGGGACAGCGTCCCCCCACTTCTCACATCTAAAATATTTCTGGGTCTGAAAAAAAGGGTCTCATTAACATGGTGAAACTCATTAACATGGTGAAACACATCTTGATGACGTCATCAAGATGTGTTTCACCATGTTAATGAGTTTCCTTTTTCCTGAGAGTGTACAAATGGAACCAAATGGACCCGCTAGGGTCCATTTGGTTCACATTTGTACGCTCTCAGAAAAAAAAATCAAATGGGGGGAATTCCCCTTTCAGAGGCGTCCCCCCACTACTAAAAGTACCACTACAACACTGCTTGTGTGCAGTCCGCAAGTTGGCACACCACTACTACACTACTGCACATGGCGACACACAAATTAAACAGAAGACAATGAATGGCCAACTTCAGATAATCATCAGATTTTCTTTATTTTTTGTATGTTACATTACACAGAACATTAATATCGTTAAATACTAAATGGAGCTAGTTTACATCGGGTTCCACAATCATAATACGCGTCTGACAAATAATAATAATAAAAAAAGCATCTCTATGTTAAAACGTATAATTTCCCCCCAGATTTCTTCTCAAAATAAATTAAAACATACAACAGCGGATAAATATATTGTTGTTTTTTACGATGCATTTACTTAAGGCAGAATCTACTTTAGTAAACTGGTGTTATGAGGTGAGAGCAGAGGGACGACGTCCACAAACGACTCACCGCCTACAGTACCTACTGACTGTATGTTGGCCAAAAGTAGGACAAGATGATATTGACATGAAACGTGTGAGAACACAATAAAATAACATTTAGACAAAGTAGGTACTGTACAATAAAAAAGTAAAACAACAAAAGACAAATGCAGGAAAAAATGCAAGTTTTGTCAAGCGGTCATGATGCGACACATGATAAATTAACTGTAATTCATAATAGACAAAGAGGAGAATGTGAGTTTCATTTACTGTGTGTACTGTACAGTTACTGCTTTTGACACCATCAGTGGTTTTCAAACTTTTTGCTACCAGGGCCCACTATTTATTCTGAATTTGAGCCACAGACAGACCACCATCTGAGGACATTTTAGCCCCAAAACTAAAGATTTATTTTTCTTTTTGTCCACAATTCCAGGCTGGATTTGGGGGAAGCAAAACAATCAAACGTACAGATCATAAATGACCATTAATCTTCTACATTCTCTAGTAGTGTAGACTTGGGCTAATTCACATGATGAATATTTTAACTCCTGAAACCAAATGGACCCGCAAGGGTCCATTTGGTTTAATTCCTACGCTCGCAAAGAGTTACATCCGGTTAACCAACTTTTCATCATTTAGCCTGGGGACCACCTGGAACTCTCTCAAGGGTCACTGGTGGTCCCTGGACCACTGGTTGAAAACCACTCCCTCAGATAGAGGCCGTTGTACAATACAATAGCCTTTTGTCAGTGTTTTGCTGCTGTTCCATGTCGTCATTCATTCATTCATTCATTCATTCATTCATTCATTCATTCATTCATTCATTCATTCATTCACACCCATCCATTCATTCATCCATCCATTCACACACATCATGGCACCTGATCATGCAAATATGCACCTAAAGCAGGGGTTTTCAACAGGTGGTCCGAGGACCACCAGTGGTCCCTGAAAGGGTTCCAGGTGGTCCCCAGATAGGTTGGTTAAACAGATGTAACTCTTGAGAACGTAAAAATGAAACCAAATGGACCCTTGCGGGTCCATTTGGTTTCGTTTTTACACTCTCAAGAGTTAAAATATTCATCATGTAAATTAGTCCAAGTCTACACAACTAGAAGATGGACAAAAGCAAAAATAAATCTTTAGATGTCCTCAAGTGGTGGTCCGTGGCTCAAATGCTGAATAAATGGTGGGCCCTGGCATCAAAAAGGTTGAAAACCCCCGACCTAAAGAATGTAGACTGATTCATAAAACGTAATAAGCTTGTGTAACGTTGAGCGTTTCAGATGGAACCTGATAAACATTGAAGAGGTCAGAGTGATGAGAAGAAAAAGAAAACTAAAAAAATAAAACATTTACAAATAAAATCCCTTCATAATTTTATGGATATTCTTGGATGGCACATCATTGAAGTAATACTGATATATCAACACTCTGCCTTGCTGCAACATAACCTGGGAATAGAAAAACAAATGACAAAGTCTTTACCTTTTCTGTACTGTACGCGTTTTGGTGTTCAAAGTATTATGTTACACTTTAGCTATTGAAAAAATATCAGATCTACAAGCTCATATCGCGCCACCAAGTGGCGCGATATGAGCTTGTAGATCTTATTTAAAAAAAAAATGAAAATGATGCACAAATCTAAGAATATATTCTATTTGACACCTGATTTTTTCTGACACTAGATTCTAGTTTCGGACGAGTTTCTAGATGCTAGTTTCTGACAGATTAGTTTTTCTGGGGAAAAAAAACTTTTAGTTCAAAAATATTTTCTTCTGAAAGAATATATTCAAAGATTTGCATCACATTTTCACAATTTTTCAAAAATATCAGAGCTACAAGCTCATAGTGCGCCACTCGGTGGCGCGATATGAACGTGTTCGCTAGTGAAAAACAAAAAAAAAAGTGAAAATGTGGCAAAGTAACACATGTTTTCCCCATAAATAGAAGACATTTGTATAATCGGTTCTCATGTCAAAATGGGTTAATTAAACAATAAAGAAAAGACAGAAAAAACAGAATATAAACGAAAATGGAGTTAAAGAGTGTTCTGCCTGACAGTAGTACTCCATAAATTGCACACAGTTTCATATCACATGGCTGCTGAGTCATATCTTGACCTACAATATCCTTCTGTTGAATCTGATCATGACAGAGCATAACCGGAAATAACCATGGCATACTTGTTTTGTGCAAAAAATACAAGACATTTGTTGTTGCTTCCCCCCATTGTGAGCTTGTTTAGAACAGGGGTGCATCTACTGGTAGATCACAATCTACCTTTTGGGCAGGCTTGATTTAGAAGTTTACTTCCTAAAAAGTACGTAAGGAATTCCCATATAGTCTACATATTAAAGGTTTTGCCAGATATGAGGTGTCATGTTCCTGTCTGATGCCATTTTCCAAGTAGATTCCCACTCTAAATGCTACCATTATCTAATGACAATGGCTGACAACGGTCAAGTCATTTACCGTGATGCAAATCTTCCAAATAAAAACGTGTGCCCTCCTCCCAAGTACATACAATTTGTGCACATCGGCAGGTAATCTTATGAACAGTTGAGCGTGTGCAAAAATGTACAAAGAGACACAACACAAACACACAGAAAGAAAAAATAAAGTAAGATATTAAAACCTTCACTCATACGCGACAACCTCTGAGTGTCTCTAAGGATAATGTTGTGATAGGATCTGCACCAGGCAGCATATAGCAGTGCTCACAGCACATCGCCTCTGAGGGGTGGAAACCACATACAGTAATTTCCGGACTATAAGCCGCTACTTTTTTCACATGCTTTGGACCCTACGGCTTATACAGCGGTGCGGCCAATCTATGGATTTTTACAGGTGTTTTTATTTTTTCAACAGGTGGTCCGGGGACCACCAGTGGTACCTGAGAGGGTTCCAGGTGGGCCATCCAGACTAAATGATGGGAAGTTGGTTAACCAGATGTAACTCTTTGAGAGCGTAAAAATGAAACATTTTTACACTCTCAAGAGTTATGATATTCACCATCTAAATTAGCACCACTTAATTAACAAGTCATGGTCATTTTGATCTCTATGTTTTGCCTGTTTTGTTTGCGAAAATCCATCCTGGAATTGTGGACAAAACCAAAGAAATCTTTAGTTTTGGGTTCTGTGGGGTGAAAATGTCAAGTAGTGTATATTGCACCAAATTAAGCTTGTGCGGCTTATATTCAGGTGCGGCTTATAGTCGGAAATTACGGTACTGTACATCATGTGCAAGACTAGATGCTATAAAAAAAAGTAGAACCTGCAAGATGTTGTCCATCTTTGACGCTTCTGTGTGATGCTGTAGTTATTATAATCAGTTAGGGTGTTAATTCACTAAAAACAAAAACACCAATAGTTAAAAAAAAAAAAAAAAAAAAAAAGATTTAGGAGGTTTCTTCTCGACAGCAACGATATCTGTGGAAATGGATCTGGTTTCATGTTTACTTTTTTGTTTCCGAAATCCAGCCTGCAATTGTGGACAAAAGCAAAAGAAATCTTTAGTTTTGGGGGCTTTGTGGCTAAAATGTGCTCAGATGGTGGTCTGTGGGCTCAAATGCTGAATAAATAGTGAGTAAAGTAGAGTCAGAGTCAGATTGAGGCCAGACTAACTTAAATCAATCATAGATTTGTCCAAGAATAGCTTATCTATAACTTTATTATCTCAATTTGTAAAGAGGTCCAGGAAATGAGGTAAAGGTCATCCCCATATAGGCTGTGGTCTGGCCTGGTGTTGAACGTCACTGAAGGACGTCATCATAACGTCGTCCAGTGACCAGTGCTGGACTAACTTGTTCAGGCCACATCCGAGACGTTACTGATTGGTCCTGGTCCGGACCAGACTCACTGGGTTTGATCATTTGGGGCAGGGGTTTTCAACCTTTTTCATCCCAGGGACCACCATTTAATCAGGATTTGAGCCACGGACCACCATTTGAGGATATTTTAGCCCCACAGATCCCAAATCTAAAGATTTATTTTGCTTTTTTGTAGACAATTTCAGGCTGGATTTGGGAAACAAAACAGTCAAACATACAGATCAACATGATGATGTATATTTTAACTCTTGAGAACGTAAAAATGAAACCAAATGGACCCGCAAGGGTCCATTTGGTTTCATTTTTACGTTCTCAAGAGTTACATCTGGTTAACCAACTTAGCCTGGGTACCACCTGGAACCCTCTCAAGGACCACTGGTGGTCCCCGGACCACCGGTTGAAAACGCCTGATTTGGGGGATTGACGAATTAAAATTGACACTTGCAGGACTTAAAGCAAATAGGAATTTCAAGATTGATAATGCTAGTTTGAATACCTTTTAAATGTAAACCCTCAATATTTTAGGCAACTGGACAGCTGGGTTTCTACTAAGCAACTCTACAAAATTTGAATTACAGGCATTTTCGTTGAATGTTCTCCATCATTAGCCTGGCTAAACCCAGACTGAATCAGCTGTTGGCAAAAAATGCGCTGTCAGCAGATTGGTCTGGTGTAGCTCAACACTGATTTCCTACTCTAGAGATTTGGGGTAGCCAATCAGGACACAGTATGCAAACATATTTGAATACTGTGTTCTGATTGGACAACCCAATTTCCTGGAGTAGAAAATGGGTATACAATTGAGCTGACAACAGTTGACTGGGTTTAGCCAGGCTACTCAATCATCACACAAAGATTTTGTTTGGACCACCTGTAGTAACTCTGAGTGCCCACTAGGGGTCCCCAGACTCCCCCTGTTGTTGTTGAAGACTAGCTGCTCTACAGAACATTGCAGCAGTTTGATGTCAAATCCAAGACATGGTTTCTTTTAAATTTTGTCCGGATGTAAACCTCACCTAGAGTAGATAACCTCCGTTGGCACTAGGCTGTGGCTAAAAACGCTCAATAAAAAGCTGCTAAATAAATAAACTCGGCATGAGCTGCTCAGTTTAAGACACAATGCAACAAGCAACATGCAAAACAGATATTTCTTTAGTAGTTTTTTTTTTGTTTGTTTGTTTTGTTTTTTTGTGTTGGATATAAAATATTCTCTTGCAGTTTGGATGTGAAACAAGTACTACAGTAACAGTACTTTACACCCGTATGGTAAACAGCCAGTTAAAAATAGCTTTGCTACAGTTTTTTTTTGTGTTTTGTTTTGTTATTTTTTTTGCCTCCACTGAAACTGTAACCACTACATTAGTGCTGTAAGCGTTTATAGTTCTAGTAATCGATATAGCTTCGTGTTTTATAGCGTTTACTTTACTTTACATGGATCTAATATCACACACCGTAGTTTTTTTTATCCGCGTCGGATACGTACCAGGATAGGAAGACAACAGCAGCGCACTGAGGAGATGAAAGCGGTGGTTCTCAGATGTTTTTTTTTTTTTTTTTTCCGAGGACCCCCAATAACTCTAGAGTGTACGAAACAGAACAGAATGATCTCCTGATGGCCTATGGCAGGGATCGGCAACCCAAGATGTTGAAAGAGCCATTTTTGACCAAAAATTAAATTCAAAATCTGTCTGGAGCCGCATTTTATTATTATTAATTTTTTCCTGAGAGTGTACAAATGTGAACCAAATGGACCCTGGCGGGTCCATTTGGTTCCATTTGCACACTCTCAGAAAAAAAGGTCCTCAAAGAAAAATCATTAACATGGTGAAACACAACCTTTCTTCAGAAATGGAGTTTCTAAAAAAAATAAAGCAGTTTTACAGAACTCCATTTCTAGTCCACACAACATCTCTAAGGTATATTAATGACATAGTAAACTGAGTAAACCTTTGAAAATGGGTGGTTCAGATTGAAAGCTCCACCTCTGATAACTGCTGGGCTTTTTTGGCCAAGTGCTACTTTAACTGGCAACTGTCAGACAGCGCAACGCGTTTTGGGTGACTGAAATGTTTATATTATTTTGGTGTGGATCACCCCAGTGTGTGAATGTAATAATGCTACTGAGCCACTAGGGCTGTGTTCTAGAGCCGCATGCGGCTCCTGAGCCGCAGGTTGCTGACCCCTGGCCTATGGAAGTAGTATCTTCCTTCCCAAGACTAAGGCCTGGGCTACACGTCTATAGATCTTTGGAAAAACGGATATTTCCCACCTCAGTTTAAAAAAAAAATCCCTGCCCACAAGACAAAGATATCTGTCCACACACACAGAAGACGAAGATATCTGTCCACACACACAATCACCGATATCCATTGAACAGAGGAGAAAATCACTGCAGTGTCACATCTCAATTGTAGGCTATTTGCTTTACTCTTATGAGGTGACAAAGTAGGCCTACATCACTAAAAACATGAACAATCTGGTAAGATAACCTGTAGTTTCCAGACACAAGCTGCATTTCTCCCCGATATATATTATAGTAATTAATGAGTGGTTCTGTTTCTAAAAACCTCTGTTTCAGGGGCCGAAAACACCGTTTACGTGTAGCTGAAAGGCCCAAATGCACACACAAAAAAAAATGTGCGTTTGGAAAATGATCCATGGGTGTGTAGCCAGGGCCTGATTTTAGCCTGCTTCAAGTTGACAAAGTGAGCAGATCTACAAGCTAAACATTTCCAAAGATTTCATGGTTCAACTCTGTCCATAGTTTGGTGAGTGGACAGACGGGTATGGTAGCCTGTACCGTAACGACATTTCACACTGTTCTGTTTCCATTGTGTTTCGTACACTCTCAAGAGTTACAGACCTGTAAGGGTGGATTAATCTGGACCATCTATCTCTCAAGGAAACCCTCCCACGAGGGTTCCCCAGGACAACCCCCGCATCTAGTACCACCACCGATATAAAGCCATCGCTCATCTTTTTTTAGTTATTTTCTCTTGTTATTTTTAACATCAATAATGCACCACCGCTTCCATCACGGCGGTGCAGGCTGGCAGTTTGTTGAAAGACTCTGACAGGAGGAGGAGGAGGGATGGATTGTTGTTGTTGTGGTGGTGGGGAGGGAGGGAGGGAGGTTGTCAGATCATCTGAGAACTCTTTTCATCATGTCCGTTGGTTCGTTCCTCTTTGACGCGGTTCGATAATCCTTTGACGCCGTCTGAATATCCACAACAACAAAAAAACAAGGGAGGGGGGAGAGAAGTCAAAGAAGAAGAAGACGAAGAAGACATGGAGATATTTTTCTGTTTCATGTCTCTATTTTTTGTTCTTTTTCTTCTTCTTCTTCCTTCAAGGGAAACGTGTTCTTTCATCATCAGATAAGCTTCTTGTTCTTGTTGAACTCATCTTGACCCCCTCCAAAAAAGAACGCAAAGATGCACAGATCCTACCATAGGAGGAGCGTACACATGTAGTTGACCTAGTTTCATCTTTTCTTTCATAGCCTCCATCTCCAGGCTTACATCTGCACCGTGAAATGAAATCCTGGACCCAGGGTACCCCAGAGAGACTATCAAAAGGCGGGACTTCCAGTTTTCTTAACTTCCCCCGGAAGTTGCCATCTTTCCACCCAATCGCGGCGCGGAGCTCCCGATAAATGTATATATACACCCTGCGGAAACATATTACTTCTCCCTTTGTGCTCGCAAAGCTGTTGTAAATGTTTAAAAGACGGAATCGTGTGCACTTTGCACTTCTTGGAATCATATTTTCTGAAAATAAGTGTGAACAAGTCAAGTCGCTAGTGAGGACTGAACAGGGTTGTTTCTCTGGGGACTGTAAATACAGTAACGCTAGTGAGGACTGAACAGGGTTGTTTCTCTGGGGACTGTAAATACAGTAACACTAGTGAGGACTGAACAGGGTTGTTTCTCTGGGGACTGTAAATACAGTAACACTAGTGAGGACTGACTGAACAGGGTTGTTTCTCTGGGGACTGTAAATACAGTAACACTAGTGAGGACTGAACAACAGGGTTGTTTCTCTGGGGACTGTAAATGCAGTAACGTCCTCCAACGACCGTTAGCAACTTCCGCAAAGTCCCGTTCCTAGTCTCAAAAAGTGCACCCTTTGCCCAGGGTGCTTCTTTCATTATTATTATTATTTTAGGTACCCCCCGCCCCCTCCACCTCCACCACCACCCGTTCTGCCTCCCATGGCCGTCCATAAGTTTGTTTTATCGTTGCCGAGGACAACGACACCACTCTGCCGCCGCCCTGGTGGTGATGGTGGGTAGAAGTAGGAGGAGGGTGGGTGGGTGCAGCGTGGTGGGTGGTGGTCCATGGCAGACCCGCTAGCTGCTACTGGATCTGACAGGCTGTGGAGGGCGCCGCCTGGCAGCACATACAGGTAGGGTTGACGGCTTTAGGAGGGATCAGGTCCAGGTCCTCATCGTCAGGGATCTCATCCAGACGGTAACCATCCTTCAGCAGCTGGATGTTCAGGTCCTGGTTGATCTGCTGCCAGGGGCCAAGGAGGACAGGAGGGGGAAAAGAATTAGAATTTTATAGTTAACAGTTTTGCCACCAGTATTATGATTTTTTTTAAATTTTAGTAGTCATTTTAGCAGTGTTGCCAACTTGGCGCATTTGTCGCTATATGTAGCGCTTTTTCAGACCCCCCTAGCGCCAAAATTAGTGAAAAACTCCTGGCGGAAAATCTAGTGCTTTTTGGCTGGTGAGTTGGGGCGAAATTGGTTGACAGGCGCCAGAGATAAAACCCTCATTTTTCACCATTTTTCCTCCTATGATAGTGGTTTTCAACCAGTGGTCCCCATACAGGCTAAATGATGGATAGTTTTGTTAACCAGATGTAACTCTTTGAGAGCGCAAAAATGAAACCAAATGGACCCTTGCGGGTCCATTTGGACCCGCAATTGGACCCGCAATTTGCGGGTCCGTTTCATTTTTACGCTCTCAAGAGTTAAAATATTCATCATGTGTGTTAGCCCAAGTCTACACAACTAGAGAATATAGAATATTAATGGTCATTTTGATCTGTATGTTTATATATTCCCTTCCGGGCGAGCATCTAGCGCATTCTAGTGCATTTTGGAAGTGACACTAGTGCATTTGGGATTTTGGCAGTTGGCAACACTGCATTTTAGTAGTTAGCAGCAGCTAGCAAGACTAGGCTGGTGATGCTAACGACATTAGGACCGAACCAAACAATTGGACTATTAAGGTAAGATTGACGAAGATCTAAGGCCAACTATGTTTGATTGACAAAGACCTTCGGCAATACCGGATTAAAGCTCCTATATGTAATTTTATGGTCAAAATAATAATTATGTTTTTTTTTGTTTTTTTTGTTTTATGTTTTTCATAAAGTCTTCCTTTAATTAGATTGTCGACAAAAATCTAATTTTATTTAAACGCCTCTAGGGACTGCAGGAGGCCTCCAAAGAACTCCCTATAAGCATTGTCATTGGCTAACAAATAGCCCCGGCGGGATTATTTCTTAGCTAATCAAGGACAAAGGGTGGGGTCAAAGGTGGTGGAGGACTATGATTTTTAAAGGGCCACTGCGGCTCCTATGGTTGTCATATATACTAGATATTTTCAGGAAGTGATCCAATAATGAAACGGTCTAAGATAAAGAAGAATTTATTGCTTATATATACTTTTAAGTGTTAAAAGGATATTTCACTTTCCAAGAAAAAACCTTTGGTCATTTTATGGTCTACTCAGTCTCATGTGAACACACCAGACACTTTATAAGTTACTCCATTCAGTATTTACATATTTAATGTTCATTTTAGCTGCTTTATCCCTATCCTATACAAACACATTATACTTTAAACTTCAATTTAACCATGATTGATTAATCGAAAACACCCAATCTTTTCTCTTGCGACTGGTATTGTCATCCTAAGGCGTGAGAAGACCATGGAATGCCATTTACAGCAGCCTCCATGGGCATGCCCACTTTACTGTAGTTGCGGCCAAACGAATAAAACAATATTTTAAAATAAATGAAAACAGTAAATGAGAAAGCACAGCCCCCTAACATATTAGGAGGGCAATGTTAGTCAACAGAAAACAGATTGTGTGTTTTTGATTAATCTATCATGGTTAAAATGGAGTTTTAAGTTATAATGGGTTTGCATAAGAAACCCATATCAAATTACTGAATGGAGTAACTTAGTAAGTAAACTGTCTGGTGTGTTCACATGAGTCTGAGTAGACTCAAAACATAGTGAGTACAGCAGGATATTTCCCCACAGAACAGGGTTAAACATTAACGTTATACAACAAAAGGAACACATGAATGGGAATCAATGAAGTCAATGTTGAACTAGTGCAACAATGTAATGTAATGCACCATTACAAATGACAGCCCAAAATATGAATGCTATATCGTCTAAAACACATAAATGTGCATTTACAGTAACTCATTTTTAACATCATCTTTACTAATGCTCATTATAAGACAACACTATTACTGTCTACTCGCTATAGACATGTGTGTCTCCATGTAACCAGAGCCAGAGTTCGAATGGTGATTAATCATGATTAAATTCTTCTTTTTTTTTAATTTGTTTAATCATTCAACAGCCCTAGGTTTTTTTTTTTTTTTTTTTTTTTTTAGATTTTAGCGTGGGCTATTCAAAAACAGCTATTTTATATAACAGCTATTCTGCTAAGAATCTGCTAAGAAAAAAAAACTGTTGCTAGTTGCTACGACCACAAATGTCCTGAGAAACTAGCTTGCCTAGCCACAGAGTCTGCTGCGCTTCAAGAGAAAACACAGCTCTCTGTTTTGATTAGGTGTACTTTGCTAAAAATTAGGGTTGTCCCGATCACATTTTTTTGGTCCCGATCCGATCCCGATCATTTGAGTCTGAGTATCTGCCGTTCCCGATATTTCCTGATCCGATCACTTTTTCTTGCTCCCGACACAATCCTGATATTTTTCCTGATCAGATACATTTTGCAAAGAAAAAGCAATAAAACTCAATTAAATTGTCCCAAGTAAAAGATCTTACATGAAGTCCACCAAATAGCAGAGTGATATAGCAGACTAGAATAGCGCTCCTCACTCAAATGTGCACTTGGGCAACTCCAACGCAAACATTTATTATTGACCTGCCATACATTTATTGACCTGCCACGGTGCCAACCCTTACCCCTGTGTCTGAAATCAGTTTCTAATAGAAACTAGTTCAAAACGACCTGTTGTATAATGAGCATTAGTGAAGAGCGATTACACAAAGAGAGGTTAAAGAGAGGGTGCCGTGATTTTTGTATTTTTTCCAATTTTGTACATGTTTAAGAGGTGACAGTATGTAAACAGACCCCTTGGTGTGTTTTTTATGTGCAATGATGTCTTCCCTTTGTATTTAGGGTTACTTCCTGGGGGCTGAACCTTTCCAGTCAAACGTGCCAATGAAAAAAACTGCAATACAGTGACATCACCTGTTCAGCCCCTCCCCTAACTCCTCCCCCTTTAGCATGCAACTAAAGCTGTGGGCGTGGCTTCAGTTCAGGTGGATCTCCACCCATCACCACCCACCAGGCAAACCAGGCATACTTAATGAACTGGTAGGGTGGAATCATAAAAATGACAGTTTAACAAACACTGTACACTTTTTTTGGAAAAAAAAAAAAAAAAAAAATCTTACTCTTCATATAACAATAATACCTGATGATCATGTTTGAGGGTAGAAAAAAATCATGGCACTCCATCTTTAAAGGTAGGGGAAGTGATTTCACTTTTGTCAGATATCACCCAAAAAATATTTTTTTCTGTTAAAATGCTCTATTATAAGGTGTGGAAACCATATATGGAGTTTCCCCCTCCCCCACGTTAGCAGAGGAGCTAATAAAAGTTCCCCAGGTGGTGGGTGAATTCTCCTCCAATCAGGATCGAGCAGCAGGTTGACATAGTGTAGCTACTGTTGGACGCCCCTAGTGCACCAGGCTGGTACTACACCATGAATTTCAAATCACTTACCCTACCTTTAAAAACTCAAAAAGCAGCATTGAAACCATTTCCCCCAATGGATGCATAAAATACCTGAGTGAGAACATGACAGTGCTGTAGGACTAGGAGGTGACACGGTGGTGGTGGTTGTGGTGGTGGTGGTGACTGACGGTATGCTAAGCTTATAGCTACAGTGTGTGTACAGTATGTATAGGTACCTGCTCCCTCAGACATCTCACCTCGGCTGAGGAGTATCCTGATGACGAGTATCTGGACATGTCGAAGTCGTCATCACTGAGAACGGAAGAGGAAAAAACAAAAACGTCAGACAAAATGACAACTCCCCCCGCATTTTTAACCCTTTGTGTACTGAACGCGTTTTGGACGTATTATGTTACACTTTATCTATTGAAAAATAAATATCAGATCTACAAGCTCATATCGCGCCACCAAGTGGCGCGATATGAGCTTGTACACTGCGTTCCAAATTATTATGCAAATCATGTTTTTGTTTGATTTTCCAACATATTTGATGCAAATGATGATCAGCAAATTTTCAAGTCATTAGCTGTCAATTTTTATTTCAAATGTTATTGCACAAACCTCCTAATGAAAACAGAATTTAGAAAATAAAAACTTGGAACAGTGTATTTCGCACTGTTCCAGATTATTATGCACATCATAGTTTCAAGACATTTTCTAGTTTGTAAAGAACTGAAAATAGTAATTTGTTGAATTCATAGCAATAATGAGGTCATATGTACTGGAAAAAAGCTATTTCAATCCATAACATCTTAACAGGTCAAGTTACATGTTAACATAGGAACCCTTGTTTGATAGCAGCTTGCGTCCATAAAACTTGTGAGTTTATGGAGAGTTTCTGCTTGAATGTCTTTGCAGGATGTCAGAACAGCCTCCCAGAGTTGCTGTTTGGATGTGAACTGCCTCCCACCCTCGTACTGTACATGAAGCAGAGGCGTAGCGTCATTGGGGCCATTGGAGCCATGGCCCCGAATTATTTTGCTGGCCCAGGCTGAGGTACAGTACACTGGGGCCGAGAATTCAGGGGAACAGACAGACAGACACCATGAGTAGCTTAGTGTTGGGGGTGTTAGACGGCTTGACGCCCCGCTATTCATCCAGGCTATTGTTATCAAATGGGTCAAAACCTGTTTAACTGGTCCTGGTGACTGGAGGTGGCAAAGTTGGCCCCCCAAAACAATAGGTGTTAATGGCCCATGCGCCCATCTATTTCCAGTAGCCTAAAACCTTTTGTACTTGCCTTGAGAGGCTGGGGATGAAAGGTATTTGTAAATACAAATTTTGAGAATAAACGAAAATACATATAGCCTACTTATACATATATACAAATATACTTGCACTGTGTATTTATTGACGTTTCATTCACGCTTCTCTTTCTTGCATTACTTATTAGAAAGTAACAACGGCTTTATCTATCGCCCGGTTTAGATGTCCGCCGCTATGCGGGGGGGGGGGGGGGGGGGTTCTACTGGCCGAGGCTGATGTCCGACGCACGCTACGCGCCTGTACATGAAGACCATTTTTCAAAACAGTCTTGTAGACAACACAGTGTATATCTGTTTTTTTTTTTTATCTAAGAATCTAAGAAGAAATCTAAGAATATATTCGATTTGACACCTGAATGTAGTTTCTGACACTAGATTCTAGTTTCTGACTAGTTTCTGTTTCTGATGCTAGTTTCTGACAGATTCTATTTTTTTTCTTCTGAAAAATCCATGTTCCTGTGTCAGTGATGCTCAACATATTTCATGCCAAGGACCCCCAGAATCTCTGCGGACCCCCGATCTGAAAACGTGCTGTTCTAGAGATCCCTGAGGAGCAATGATTTTAGTTCAAAAATATTTGCTTCTGAAAGAATATATTCAAAGATTTGAATATATTTGAATATATTCTCTCACAGTGCGCCACTCGGTGGCACGCTGTGAGCTTGTAGCTCTGATATTTTTCAATAGCTAAAGTGTAACATAATGCGTGGATGTACTATACATCAAAATAATGAGTTCGTGAGCGGAGCGGAGCGGCCGAGAATCCCGCTCATCGCTCTCGACGTATTTGGTACCACTCGCAATCCGCTCCCGTGGACCCCCTTCCCAGGCCGCTCCCGCTCCGCGCTCATATTCATTTGGGCCGCTCCGCGCTCCACGCTCCGCTCAGCCCCGCCCGCTCAGGAGCAAAATTTGACGGCTGGAAAAAAAAGGCGGCTGCTTTTTCTTTGTCGGGTATTTTGCTACTATCAATGTCTGTGCTGTGCGCGTAGGTCCTCCTACTCCTCCTCCTTTCCCCACAGTCTGTCTCAAACAAACGGCTATGATTGCTTATTTGCTTATTTTTTGGAACCACAGCACAAACACCTAAAGTTCACCACCGACGTTGTGAACATGTCACTGCTTTCTTGTCAAATCGCAAGCTCCAAAGCTTTAGTCTTTGGAGCGGGGCGTGCGCTCAAACTCAATGTTCTTTTCTCTCTCTCTCTCTCTCTCTCTCTCTCTCTCTCTCTTCGCCGGCTTTTGTCAGACCCAGATATAAAGTTTCACAATTCGGGGGGCAAGCGAAAATCTTATGCGACAACAGCGTTACATTTAGGGCGTTTAGGGGGGCATTCCCCCCCTGCGCACAGCCTTTTATCCGGCTCTGCAAATGCGAAGTAAAAAAAAGAAAAAAGGAAAGCAAGAACGAAGGCGACCTCGGACATTCTTTCCCCTCCGCGTTATGGATTATATCGTTGGTAAAATACTGCAAAAGGTAGGCCTACACAGTGACAGTAGCCTAAGTTGACATTGATTCTCTCAGAACACATGCTGCACACGGCTGCGTTGTGAGCCGTATGGCAACATTTTGCGTTGGGTCCCGTGGGCGCCGCGGGCTAAAAAAAAATAAAAAATCGCCGCGGGCTGAAAAATAAAAAAAAAAAATCGACAACATTTTGACACTGGGCCGCGCGATTCGTCGACATTCCTAATATGTGTCGATTAACATCCATTTGCCCCCCTCACAGCATAAACATTTAAGACAGGAGTTATATGTGCAGTTACTCTGCTGTCTATATTAACCCAGACAGGTGCGGCGAATAATCTTATGCCGCGCTATTTCGTTTCCAAAATGCCATACGGGATAATAGGTTATTGATGATGTTACACTGTGGGGGAATTGGACATCATTGGGGGGGTCGCTGCGCTCAAATACGTTGCCGTTATGATGTGCAGTGCTTCAAAATAAATAGCGAGGTGATGCATCTAAGGCAAGATAGACAGCAAGACAGTCAGCTTACTTTTTCTTTTTTCCAATTTCCATCATGATCATCATCTCCTCCTTCCTCCCGCACCTCGGAGAGGATTTTAAATGTCTTGATCGTGTTGCTGGCACTGTAGGCCTATAGTCGCCATCTGAACCACAACCACACATTTATGCTGTGCTACTGAACACGTGTGCCGTTGTCTGGACTGAACGGCTTGGAGCGGGCTGGAGCGGGCTGGAGCGGAGGATAATTCTCGCTCCAGAGCGCGCTCCAGGTCCGACCCATTTGAAAACGCGCTCAGCGCTCACTTAAAAATCCACCCGCTCCGCTCCCTGCTCCGCTCGCGCTCCGCTCCGCTCACGATCTCTGGTATGGGTGAACATTGAAACACACACACACACACACACACACACACACACACACACACTTGGCGGAAGTACAGGGGCTATGACGCACTCGCCGCAGCCGTCAAAATCGTTAAGCAAACAGCCGACCGCAACCATGTAAGGTTACCATGGTGTCTATGCAGCGTGAGCGTGTGTAAAACGTGAACACTTTTTTTTTTAAACACCAGTTGATAACTTGCTTCTTTACATGCATTGAACATGATCTGCAGTGG
Source organism: Benthosema pterotum (assembly GCA_039105355.1). Lineage (NCBI taxonomy): Eukaryota > Metazoa > Chordata > Actinopteri > Myctophiformes > Myctophidae > Benthosema > Benthosema pterotum. The sequence continues at coordinate 11,438,909 of CM076971.1, read as the reverse complement.
AAAGAGTAAGGTGCTGGACCAATCAGGATTATTCTAAAATCATTTTTATAAACATGGTTAATATGGCATGGAATTGGCGTTTCTTCATTCAGAGCGTGGCAACACAGGTTTATCTATCGAGCACTGATCAACTTCCTGTTGATCAACTTCCTGTTGCCGTAGCGGACAATGCAGCTGTCGTATGCTTAAAGTACAAAGTGTGGAACTGGCAACCTTGCGGTTACCATCACGCCAACATACCCCTGAACCACCGCTGCCTCGACTAACCAATGTTTAAACCTAATAACCAACCTTATTTTTTACATTCAAGATGCATTGTTGTCTTCTTTTTGATGTATAATGTACTTTCATTTTTCATTTCATATACGATCAATAAATTGACACAAGAAAATTATGAATCTGATTAACAATTTAACCCTGTATTAATCTTCATTATCCAGTAGTACTAGTGTCTAAGAATAGTGAATATAACCAATTTTCAAGCTCACAACAAACACATTGCATTGTGACACATTGCAAGCTATCGCCTGACCACAACATCTAGTTTGTTTTCGGTCGTTTTCAGCACCCTCTGGTGGCCACATTGTGAACAGTGTGACACATACTACATACAATACAAGTATTCATTTAAACTCAGACTCACAACAGTTCTGCACCACCACTCGCTAACACACGACTCAACTAATGAATAGTTAAGAGGAAAAGCAATCCATGATTCATTGGACATTATAAATTAAGAGTCTCATCTCATATGTGCACACATGGGTGCGGGGGGTAATTAGGGAACGTAAGGAGTTGACATTTCCAAGGGATTGATTTAGCGCCGCCAGCAGAGACAATCTGGAACCCTCTATTGATCGTTAGGGGGAAAAGACGGGGCCCAATTAATGAGGCCACAGTTATCAGATGTGATGCACGCACGCACGCACGCACGCATGCATAGCAAGGGTATGAGAAATGTCATTTCATTGTTGTGACGAGGAGACCTCAGTAGAATGGGAAAAGGAACTCTGTGTTCCATAAATGCGGTTATTTAGTTAAAAGCATCCCTGGCTCATAAGACAAATGTGCATTAAAAAACAATACACTTGCCTTCTGTAACTAAAATGTAAAGTTAAAACATGCTCAGTATCTTATTTCTTCCTTAAATACATTAGAGAATCTTTCACTCAGGACCTGCTACAGTCGCATGTTGATGATGTCATGTGTCCATGTATTTCATCCATTTCAAATATTGCATTGATGCTCATAATAATATTATATACTATTTTGACAGGGGTGACAAGTATTATGCTGTTTTTGTTAGCATATGAATTGCATATATAACATACAGCTGGATCGCACATCAATCACACAAATTTTTATGTAAAATATAGACCCAAAAACAAAACAAACAAAAAAACTAACAGATGTAAAAGCTTATTATAGATCGGCTATTTGTGCTGCTTTAGTGTGGCACTGACTGTACCATGACTAAAGCATTCATTTATGGAGAAAAAATATATACTGTATATGTAGAAATGTGGAGATATGAGGCTTCTGTGCAACAGCTTGGATTTATTTTGTCTGGATTTAGATCAGTCTGTCACCAGAAAAGGTTGAGGATATCAGGACATGCACTGTCTGCAAATGGTTTCAAAATGGTTCAGGGTTCTTTCTAGCCTGGCTCAGCCTTGAATCAGCACCTTAAAAATACTAGCTTATTTTTTCACTGAGATTCAAGGACTGGCTTCCCTGCCTTTGGGGCCGTTTGTGCCAGTTGGAAATCCAATCCCAGCACCTGATTGGCCAACATCCCTGTCACTCACTTTGTTTCAAACGTCGTCTGCTTTCTCAATATTCTTATGGGTTCATATGAACCAATCACCATTTAGACTGCTGCTTTGACCACGCCCATCCCAGAAAATGCTGTGGTGGAGAGGGAGTTCAGTCTGAATAATGAAGTAAAACGAAGTAGAACGAAATGACAATTCAGACTGAGGTCAGGCTAGGTTCTTTCAAATTCTGATCAGCTCGTAATGATACTGTAGGTAGGATAAGTGACCCCCCCCCCCCCTCCCTTCTTTTTAAATGTCAACGCTCTATATAATGATACAAATCATTGCGTTTACTTCCCCAATTCCTAAAAAGATCCTCTTCAGAGGGACAAGCTTAGCTGAGCACTCAGTTTCTGAAACCTTAACATCCCACCCAAACCTGGCATACTTTATCGCAGCTCTTTTTCTCTCTTTCCAGTTTACTCTCTTTCCAGTTTATCCGCACCAGAGATATTCTGAATAGCGTTGCACTGTGTTAGTCAAACCTCAAAGCAGAAAAGTGTCAGTGAGACTAGAATGCATAAAGGCAGTATTTTCTTTTTCTTTTTACATTGAAAAATGTGTCTATGAATCCATGTATGAATCCACATCTCCACCAGCTAAAGAATGCTGGATTACCCTCCGAAAATAGCTGATCTGCAAGCTCTCACTCGTCAAGCTATACACAATACAAGAACTCTAGAAAACACTGGCTTGTTTCCGTTTGTGTTGGAATGAAAACTAAACACAATTGTGTGAAATGTGTCAATCTGTTGTGCCAAATATGGTCTTTAGACGCTAATCCAGGTAACAGGCACGGTTATGAGGAAAAATCAGTCAGTATAACCATTTTCGGGAGGTTTTGAATGAAAAACCAAACGTATCAGTTTTGTATTTTTTCAAACTGACCCAAGCTTACTGAAAAGCAACAGAGCTATTTATTCAATGGTTCCTCTACAAGGTTTCCACTGGCCGGTGACGGCATTGTGGACAACAAACAAACAACTGTTGTGCCCTGGCAGGCAGGCCAGGCGACAGGGGCGGATCTAGGCATGGGCATGGGGGGGGGGTTCTACTTGGTTTCTACAGATTTCTTCTCCTTCTTCTTCTATATGTATTTTCTTCCTTGTTTGTTCATTTACTCAGTCAGTTTCTTTTGAACGCATGTAGCAGGGGCAGATCTAGGCATGGGCATGGGGGGGGCAATGCCCACTTAAATGCCCGGTCTGCCCCAACCAAACACGATGGCATCCAAAACAACCCAAGATATTTCAAATTATAGTGCTTATATTTAAAATGATGTGAAACACTACTACTGCTATTAACCAACTACAGCTGTGTCATCACTAAACCAACAGCGTTTCATCATTGAAAACAGAAAACTCTCTGAGTCAGACCTTTAGCTTTTTGCATGCTGCATGTCTGTTGCAACTTCCAACAACAACGGATGTTATTATTGATGCTTTACTTGACTAATAAAAGTCCTGTAACTGAAAATGGTATGGGTGCAGCTTCATGAAGCCGCATTCATACCATTTGGGAGATGTTACATCCGCCCCTGCCAGGCGAGCCCCTCGCTGGCACTGACCCCAGCCTGGATGAGTCAGCCTGGAGATGTCAGATCTGACAATACAGAGACGTCATCCTGGCTGGCAGCCAGACAGGATGATCTCACAGAGTGAGATTCCCTCTGAGTTGCATCAACACACAGCCATGGCCTGGGAACACCAGGACAACACCGTATATGCATTCATTAACCCAGTTCTCAAACCTTTTTCATACCAGGACCACCATTTGATGACATTTTAGCAACCACAGAAGACCCCAAAACTAAAGATTTATTTTGTTTTGGTCCACATTTTCAGGTTGGATTTCCGAAACAAAAAAGGCAAACACAGATTAAAATGACCATCAACCTGATACATTCTCTAGTTGTGTAGACTTGGGCCAATTCGCATGATGAAAATTTTATCTCTTGAGTGTAAAAATGAAACCAAATGCACCCCTATGGGTCCATTTGGTTTCATTTCTTTGGTATGACACGGCCAGGACTCAAACCCCGACCTCCCAGTCTCAGGGCGGACTGTCTACCCACAAGGCCACTGAGCTGGTTCCAAACATGTGTATGCAGTGAAATAGTTGGAAACAATTGCAATAGACAACAGTATGGCAACGCAAGGCTAGTAGTGTGTATGTAGTATCACTGCCATACCCGCTACTAAGCTACTACCCGCTACTAAGCTCGGGATTCGAACCACTCGCTCGCTAAGGTCGCCACTCGAACGAATATTAATGATCCCGAACCATTCGCATTTATTTATTTATTTAACTTCCCCCCCATCTAGTAGATGTGCGACATCGAGGGGTCAGAAACTCGCTGTGAAACGCGCTGTTACTGCAGTTGGAAATGCATTGTTTTCACTGAAGGTGTCCCATTCTCAATAGAGGTTTATGTAGGCGATCCGCCATTAGACTAGCTCTAGGAAGTGAACGGAGTTTGCGCAACTCCGTCTGTACTCTATAGAGCTGCTGCTGCACGCTGACTTTGGGGTTGGTTTTATGGTTATGGTATGGTATTTACCTAGCCAGCAGCAGGCTAGCCAGCAGCAGCGGGCACTTAAGACTATATATACAATATACACGTAGTCGATCATGGCAAACAAATAATTAAACAAGCCTTTGGAAAGGTTGGTTTTATGGTTAGCTGACCAGCAGAAGCAGGCAGTTTAGACTATATATACAATAGACACGTAGTCTAATCTTAGCAAACAAATAATTAAACGAGCCGATGGACGGCATGTATTGGCAATCAAAACAGCGTGTTACCCGTGGCTGTGTCGGATCGGTCTCATCAGAAAGGAGAGAAAGGAGAGCGGTGTCATGACTGGTGTATTCACTGATGTCAATCACATCTCAGGGCAGTAGAAAACTTATCTACCGATGGCAACATCCACGATTTTAAGAGTTAGTAGACGCGCGCCGCGCGGGGGGGCGGGGGGGGGGGGGGGGGGGGGGGGGGGGGGGGGGGGGTCGCAGCATGCTGGGTTTTTTTTAGCGAAGGTTCGAAGCTCGGCCTGAAATTGCTGCCCGAAGTTCGAAGGGCAAATTAAGCCTAATATACAGCACTACCCGCTACACGCGGTTTCAAGATCACTTGCCTCTGCAGAGAGGAAATTTAACTGAATCGGATTACCGCAGTCGGTTTCAATGCAGTTAACACCTACCCCTTGCTATATCGTCTGTCCTATAGAGATGCGCAGTGACGTCACCGCCCCTGTTCCACTAGTGGATTTCTCATTCATTTTCCTCATAGACTTTTCGAAAATGGTTAATAAAAACACGATTGCGCCGCAGCCAAAGCCAACTCGGGTCGTGACAAATCATGACACAAACACAATATCGTCATATAATATATAATTAGGAAGAAGTAGAAAACGGCATGATACAAGACTTTTTGTTTCGTTTTTCATCTTAGAAATTATTTTATTGTCCCAAAAGTTTGTGTGTGTCATCATGATTCGTCACGACTCCAGTTGGCTTTGTCCGCGGCGTAATCGTCTTGATATAAATTATTTTTCGAAAAGTCTATGAGAAAAATGAATGGGGGAAAGACTTCTGGAACAGGGGCGGTGACGTCACTGCGCATCTCTATTGTGTTGTCTATGGTTCAGCCTTTCCTATTCATTCTAATTGAAATGGCGCCTTTTTGACCGCATGGTTAGTCGGTCCGTGCTCGGCACGCCACCGCGTTTCTCTAGCCTGGTTCTTTGCCGTTCCATCGGCACATGGTATGAGGTATCAGATACACCATACCTGGGCATTATGCGGCCCGGGGCCAAATACGGCCCTTTGGCTGACTCTGACCGGCCTGTGAAAGGGTACTGTGGTTTTCAACCAGTGGTCCGGAGACCACCAGTGGTTCTTGAGAGAGTTCCAGTTAAATATGGAAAGTTGTTTGACCAGATGTAACTCTTTGAGAGCATAAAAATGGTTTCATGTTTACACTCCCAAGAGTTAAAATATATACCGGAATTAGCCAGAGAATGTAAAAGAATGGTCATTTTTTATCTATGTTTGCCTGTTTTGTTTGTGAAATCCAGCCAGGAATTGTGGCAAAAGAAATCTTTAGTTTTGGGTTCTGTGGGGTAGCCTGGCTCAGCCCTGAATCAGCACCTTAAAAAATACTACCTTATTTATTTTCCTGTGATTCAAATGACAATTCAGACTGAGGTCAGCCCTATCTGTGGGGCTAAAAGGTCAGTGGGGCAAATATTGAATATATAGAGGGCCCTGGTGTCAAAATGGTTGGTCTTACTCTTAAAATTAAATTAATATTAGACAGACTTAGTTAGCCTTTAGTCTTGGTCCTCCACAATATTTTATGTATCTCATTTGGCCCCCTGGGAAAAATACCCTATTGGCCTATGTTTTTTTCCCAATGGAAATATCCCAAAAAATCTTATAGTCATCTTATATTCAGTGGCTATACTATTTGACATTCAATGTTCTTTTTTCTGTAAATGGGTCTTGAAACATGAGGGTCGTCTTATAAACGAGTCTTCTTATATTCGGGACAATACGGTAATTGCCCACCCCTGAGATACACTCTAGCGAATTCCAAGCATGGTTGAGTTGATGCTAAATGGTAGGCGGAGGTAGTATAGGGCCTGTTCAAACTCGGCTCTGCATAGACCTGCTAGACCAGTGCTGTCATAGTCATTTGCGGTGGGGGCCGCATTGGACTTAATGTGACTTCATGGGGGCCGGAGCGCCGCGGTGCAACCAGTCTCAGACCGCAAGCATGCCCGGCACACGCATGTTTACATACACAGCTGTTACTTCTATACAGTATATCACACAAGTCATATTTATTAATAAGAATAGCTATTAATATATATTAATGACTTTTCATTATTGGTTTTATACGTGTAGCCTAGATTAAGACATTTGCTATGAAAGATGCTATTTTTATTTACAGAGCATCAATAAACCATACGAAAATAGCATTTAAATTTCAAATACTAAATTTAAGTAAGGATGTATAGTTAACTAAGTATAGTTCTCGGTTATACACCCTTGTACTGCTGAAGTATAGTTCTCACTTTGCAGCGCCAGCAGCCTAGCCTGGTTTAAAACGACTCCCCTGCTGGACAACATGCATTACATGCCGTTCAGAAGAGAGCTCAAAAGCATTTCTTTAAACGATCATAACTTTTGATAGGAACGTGCTAGAGACTTACTTTTTTTTAATAGACTCAGACATTTTTGCTCTACAAGCCTGGGGCGGATCTGGCCCGCGGGCCTTGACTTTGACACATGTGTGCTAGACCTTTGATCCGGTAAGTAGCAGAGTAAGTAAGTAGACTTTGGAGGCCATCACAGCAGAGGCTGTGGACACTCTGCTACACTTTCTTTTTGGTAAAGGATGACGTCACTGAAAGGAAAATGTCAACGCTTCAATCGTTGTGAAAGTTCTCTTTTTTTTATGAATCAGTTCAGTTCAAAGTTCACACATTTAAAAACAAATGTCTTCCGTTCATAGTTCAACATTTTGAACTTAAGTTTATGGTTACGAAATAAGGACCATTTTAGTTATTTTATGTCCATCCCGCCCTCTCTCGCTTTTCCACCGACTATAATCCTATTGGGATTAGAGTCATCACCTACTTTATATGTGAAATGTTTCCGTGAGATGTAAATGAGAAATTATATACATGAATGCAGCCTGTTTCTCCCATAAATGTCATCAGAAAATGACAAATGTTTCTAGCTAGTGTTAAGAGTTAGGTAGATTTTGGAGAGACAATTTCATTTTCATTAACGTTTTCATTATTATTATTTTCATTATCCTGTAATACTGGTCAGCACATGCAGAGTAGTGTTGAATAATAAATGCCTTACCTGTCAGTGTCCAGAGCTACCAGCGGTTTCTCATCAGGACTCTGGTCTAAAGATGAGTAGCCTTTGTTTGGCACCACCAACCTGAAGCAGGACAAAGTACACACACACACACACACACACACACACACACACACACACACACACACACACACACACACCACACACACACACACACACACACACACACACCACACACACACACACAGAAAGGTTTAGTACTAGAATTCTGCCTACACGCATTACATATCCTAACAAATCATTGGCTAATTAAGTGACGTTTTACATCAGGGGTTTTCAACCGGTGCTCCGGGGACCACCAGTTGTCCTTGAGACGGTTCCAGGTGGTCCCCAGGCTAAATGCAGGGGTTGACACTAAGGTCTCCGAGGCACTTGCCCATTGGGCAAGTGTAAGTCAGGTTCTACTTGCCCTCAGGTCATGGTCACTTGCCCCCCAAAAATATATTGTAAATTTTACATTTAAGTTTACTTCCTACTTGGGTGCTTTAAACCAGGGGTTTTCAACAGGCCGTCCGGGGACCACCAGTGGTCCCTGAGAGGGCTCCAGGTGGTCCCCAGTTAAGTTGGTTAACCAGATGTTGAGAGCGTAAAATGAAACCAAATGGACCCTTGCGGGTCCATTTGGTTTCATTTTTACGCTCTCAAGAGTTAAAATTCATCATCTTAATTAGCCCAGGTCTACACAACTAAAGAATGTAGAAGATTAGGTCGTTTTGATGTTAATTTGCCTGTTTTGTTTCCCAAATCCAGCCTGGAATTGTGGACAGCTAGAAAGCAGGGAAAGACACAGAGGCAGAGTGCAATGACTGCCTTCAAGACAAATATATCTTGTGTTGTGTTATAGTGCACTAAGTTGCACACTTGCCCGATCGGGCAACCAGGTAGCAGTCTTCACTTGCCCCACCATTTTTTTTACTTGCCCCGGGCAAGCGGGCAAGTGTTAGTGTCAAGCCCTGTAAATGGTTAACAAGATGTAACTCTTGAGAATGTTCACACTCCCAAGAGTTAAAATATTCATCATCTGAATTAGCACCACCTAATTAAGAAGTCTACACTGTTTTGTTTGCAAAATCCAGCCCTGAATTGTGGACAAAACCAAAATAATTCCTTAGTTTTTGGTCTTTGGGGTGAAAATGTAATCAAATGTTGGTCCGTGGCTCAAATGCTGAATAAATGGTGGTCCCTGGTGTTAAAATGGTTGAAAACCCCCTGTTTTACATCACTAGGCCACTGTGCGTTTGTGTGTGGTTGTGTGCTTTGCTTTGTCACTATCAATTACTCATTCAAATTGAGTAATAATTTGATTATTCATCAAATTATTCGACTAGCAAAAAAACATGTTTGGTTAATGCCCTGGTGTGCATGTGTCAATTTACAATTTAGGCATTTAGCAGACGCTCTTGATCCAGAGCAACTTACAATGGTGAAAAGTTTACAATTTAATCAGGATTTACAATACATTTTACAATATACAACAAAGCGCTAAAAAAACATGGAGATGGAGATGGTGGCTCATCGTTGGAGTGATCAGAGTTGGACCTCAATATTATAATGGCCAATAGAGGCCAGGACCTTTTGGGCAAGTAGAACATGAACCTGTACTTGCCCGACAGTGGCGGGCAAGTACCGTAATTTCTGGATTATAAGCCGCACCTGAATATAAGCCGCACCAGCAAAATTTGGGGCGAAATACTGATTTTTACGTTGTATAAGCCGCACCTGACTATAAGCCGCACCAGGCTTATAGTCAGGTGCTTCATGTTAGAGCAGTGGTTTTCAACTTTTTCACAATTTAACATCTTCACCCCACAGACCCCAAAACTAAAGATTTCTTTTGATTTTGTTCACCATTCTAGGATGGATTTGCGCAAAACAAAAGAGGCAAAACATCAAAATTAGACCAAAATGAACATGACTTATTAATTAAGTGGTGCTAATTTAGATGGTGAATATCATAACTCTTGAAAGTGTAAACATTTCGCTCTCAAAGAGTTACATCTGGTTAACCAACTTCCTATCATTTAGTCTGCGGAGCCAACCTGGAACCTGGAAAATCCATGGATTGGCTGCACCGTTGTATAAGCCGCAGGGTCAAAAGCATGTGAAAAAAGTAGCGGCTTATAGTCCGGAAATTACGGTACTGTGCCTTAAAGACCTCAGATTCAACCCCTGTGAAATTAACGAGGATGACCTTTCAACACATCAATCTGCAGATTGTGACATTTGTTTTGTTAATGTATCCACCGTGTGCTCACATACACACACTTTTTAATCAAAGGATTTCATCGTTCCTCTAGCTAGCATGGAGGATTAATATCCATCCTACTTACAGAGGTCGTTTTTTAATAAATTGACAGTATATATACAAAAAGCAATATCAACTAATCTAACACGGAGCGCCTCCTCACAGTGCGACGAATAGGAACTGTGTTCCAAAAAATGAAAACAAACAAATGTTCTCACATGTGGTTCACTCACTGGCTGACTGGCGTAAACGACATGGAGAAAACTTCACGACAATATCATAGAGACAGATTGTTCATTTAAAAAATCTTTAGTTTGGGGTCTGTGGGCCTCAAATGGTGGTCTGTGGCTCAAATGCTGAATAAGTAATGGGCCCTGGTATCAAAATGGTTGAAACCCACTGAACTAGCTCATTCGAGGTATTTTTATTTTATTTTTTTAAATAAGAGAAAACACTTTTGGGAAACAAGGGATGCGCAAAATCACATCAGAACCAAATTGGTACTGAGAGAACACCAGTATCTATCAGTACTTGTATGCAATCACAACAAAGCAGCTTTCATTCATGCAGCTTTGTAATATCACTTGCAGACATGTTGGACCGTGGTCTCTGAATGGTCACCCACAATAACTCTGGGGTGAGTGAGGGGAAATGTAATCCAGACTGAGGAGTGCCAGACCAACTCTCCCCAGGGAATGTTCTTTTCCTGTGGCAGAGTTGTCTGGTTTCCAGGCTGGCTTTGTAAAGCCTCAACGTTAATGTCCCTGGGGGAGGGGCTTTGGGCGAGGGGGTTGGGGGGAGGGGCTTGGGGGGAGGGGCTTTGGGGGGAGGGGCTTCGGGGGGAGGGGGTTGGGGGAGGGGGTGTTGGGTGTTACACCAAATTAAAGTACTTCCATTGACTCAACACAGTCCCACCCCTTTCATTACATTGCCTGCAGCTAAGATGTAATTTCCCCATTCATTTTCCTCATAGACTTTTCAAAATGATTTATATAAAGACGATTACGTGGCGGACAAAAAGCCAACTCTTGTATTTAATTGTCCCAAAGCATTGTGTTTTACGCTCTCAAAGAGTTACATCTGGTTAACCAACTTTCTAATCATTTAGCCTGGGGACCACCTGGAACTCTTTCAAGGACTACTAGTGGTCCCCGGACCACTGCTTGAAAACCGTTGAACTACATAAATAGTCAGCGTTGTGGATGGATGCGGCAGTCTGTCCAGTCACTGACAGACGGAGAGACGTGGAGGAGCTTGGAGGCTAATCTGTGGCCTTCAGACTGTATATATCCATGATAATCTCCTGCCCTCCCCGGGGGGGCAGTGGGGGGCAGGGGGGGTTGGGGGGGGGGCGTGGAGCAGGGCAGACCTGACTGTCTGTAAAAAAAAAAAAAAAGAAGAAGAAGCTGCTTCTTCCCATCATCAGCACTAATCCACCGCAGAGAGACTGGGAATTAAGACTGAGAGGAGAGGGAGGCTTTGTGGTGTCTGTGGAGATGAATTTAAGGGGCCAATGCTTTGCTCCTCTATCTCCATCATTCACACTCTCATTCAGAAACAGAGAGCCTTGTTTGGTTGTTTTGTATTGCGGCGTTCGGCATTAGGAAGTCTGATGGCGTAACTGGGAAGGTTTGGCACTAAAGTAAAGGTTCTGGATGGGATGTGACAGGGCCGGGAGTGGGAGGTGGGGCATGAGGGTAGTTGCTGCAGTTCCAGGGTTTTGTTAGTCCCAGGGTTGCCATTTCTACATTTGTTTGTTTCTACAACTTTAACCACTTCTTAAACCGAGTCCAGACTATGGGCTCCATTTTCGTTACCGCTAAACCCCTTATCCCTTGACCTCTTTGCCTTTCTAAACTATTAAAAAAAAACATTTTTCAGTAGTTCAAATGGCCAGTCTACAAACTCACAACGAAAATGAAGCCCTATATGTGATCCGTCAGGATACAGAGGCCATAACACGTGAGAGACAGTCAGACAGACAAACAAACAGACAGGGTAACACATAATAGAACAAGATTATGTTCTTTGAGGCTGGCCTAACCTGAAACGATTTGGGCCTGGTGGGGGGGGGGGGACCCTCCAAGCCTCGACAACAGATGAGCTGATCTGATTTGGTCATCCCCGGCCCCTCCCCCTACCGCCCCTCCACTGCTGTGCTACGTCACATCATTTAGAGCAGGGGTCAGCAACCCAAGATGTTGAAAGAGCCATTTTCGACCCAAAATTAAATTCAAAATCTGTCTGGTGCCGCATTTTATTTTATTTTTTTAACTGAGAGTGTGCAAATGTGAACCAAATGGACCCTAGCGGGTCCATTTCGTTCCATTTGCACACTCTCAGAAAAAAGGTCCTCAAAGAAAAATCATTAACACGGTGTGAAACACAACCTTTCTTCAGAAATGGAGTTTCTAAAAAAAAAAATTCTAGTCAACACAACATATCTAAGGTATAATAATGACATAGTAAACTGAGTAATCCTTTGAAAATGGGTGGTTCAGATTGAAAGCTCCACCTCTGATAACTGCTGGGCTGTTTTGACATGGCCAAGTGCTACTTTAACTGGCAACTGTCAGACAGCGCAACGCGATTTGGGTGACTGAAATGTTTGTATTATTTTGGTGTGGATCACCCAGTGTGTATGTAATAATGCTACAGCCACTGAATGAATGAATGAATGAAAATTTTTATTAACAGAGAGATGAGTTACAATACAAGTAAAGTACACACTGCTACAAAAACTGATAACAGCTTGGAGAATTACAGTACAATTCAAGTACAACTGCATCAGATCTGAAAAAGCTGATTGGACACACTAGTTAAGCATACACTTGTTTACAATAGTGGCCAACTTGTTCATTTCATTGAGGCATTCAAATACCGTACATACAAAACAGCTACTCCAGTAAAGACAGAAGCAGCAAATCTTGGGGGCAAAATCATAGTGGAGGTAAAAAGAGGGAAAAGAGAAATGTACATAGAGGAGAGGGGCGGGTGGGTGGGGGGAATTTATATACATTTTTGTTTTTACAGAGGCCAGTTTAAGCATTGCAGCCATCTGTAGGTGCCCTTTGAGGGCGGTTTTGAAGGAGTCAAGGGATTTACATGCCTTTATGACTGTTGGTAGGGCAATTCCACATTTTGGTGGCATATGAGCGGAAGGAATTGAGACCCTTGTTTGTGCCAAATCTGGGTTGGACATGGTTAGTAGCACTCCCTCTGGTGTTGTGGGAGTGTACTGAGCCACTAGGGCTGTGTTCTGGAGCCGCAGGTTGCTGACCCCTGATTTAGAGCCATGCCCACCCCGGAAGGTTGACTCCTCTCGCTTCTAGGCCACTGTGGGTAACAAATTAGTCCAGGCTTTCCGTTTTTGCGCAAAGCGGACAAAAATGAAAGCCTGGGTGTGGAGGCTACGTCTTACGAAACAGTAATTATACTATAGTTAATTAAACTAGAATTCTCGCAATTTAAAAATTGCAAAGTATGGGTGCCGTTGTCGCTTGTGTTGAATGAGTGCTTGGTCTAACAACACATTAGGAGGCAGAAGGAAAGTGCATGCCATGCATGGGTTCCATCATTACCTTGTCCTGGAGTTCTTCTTGGGCTGTTGATTGACAGGACTCCCCACCGTGCCGTTCTTCACTGATCCCTTCCTGGCAAGATCCCTCTGTTTCTCTGACAACAACACAGGAAGCAGAGCCATGGGTTAAACAGAGCACCATAAAAGATCCCTCTGTTTCTCTGACAACAACACAGGAAGCAGAGCCATGGGTTAAGAAAGACCACCACACAAGATCCCTCTGTTTCTCTGACAACAACACAGGAAGCAGAGCCATGGGTTAAACAGAGCACCATAAAAGATCCCTCTGTTTCTCTGACAACAACACAGGAAGCAGAGCCATGGGTTAAGAAAGACCAACACAAGATCCCTCTGTTTCTCTGACAACAACACAGGAAGCAGAGCCATGGGTTAAACAGAGCACCATAAAAAGATCCCTCTGTTTCTCTGACAACAACACAGGAAGCAGGGCTATGGGTTAGATAGAGCACCATAAAAAGATCCCTCTGTTTCTCTGACAACAACACAGGAAGCAGGGCTATGGGTTAGATAGAGCACCATAAAAAGATCCCTCTGTTTCTCTGACAACAACACAGGAAGCAGGGCTATGGGTTAGATAGAGCACCATAAAAAGGATAATGTATTGCTTTTTTTTTTTTAAAGATGGACGGACATGATTTTTCCACCATCCTAAAATATGATTGTCAGGTATTATTGTTAATGTATAAAGGAGGAAGATTTCTTTCATTAAGGCTTAATCCGCCAGCATTTTTTTAGTTTTATTTTTTGTAGGCAGCTACTGCCAGGGTTTTGGATGTAAAGATCATATTTCATGTTTCAGTCTATGTTTCTGGTCAGACATTTTAGATTGGTGCACAGGATGTTGCTTCCGTTCCGTCTCTTATTCGGTGACGTCCAGCCCTAGTTGATCTACCCATGCGCCCACGACATTCAGGGGCAGATTCTCAGGAGAGGCGGTTGAATGCATTGGATTGAAAGGGTGCGAATGGGACAAACGGAAAAAGTTGTTGCGGCAATTCTCTCCCAAATGAAAGTCAGCAACGGGATCTTTATCAGACGATGCGCTGGGACTAATAGTTGGATTAAAGGATGAAATCTACATTTCGTCGTTTTCTGCGCCTTCGTCGTTACTGGCGGATGGGACTACGCAGTGCACACAATGAGCGTGGGATCGGTGGGCCAGGAGTTAATATACATTAGAGATGTTGTGTGGACTGGACATGGCAAAAAAACCCCCCCCCCCCCATCCTGTGTTTCCTAGAAATGGAGGTCTGAAAAAAAAACATTAGCATGGTGAAATACATCTTGATGACATCATCAAGATGAGTTTCACCGTGTTAATGAGTTTCCTTTTTTTTCTGGGAGCGTACAAATGGAACCAAATGGACCCGCTAGGGTTCATTTGGTTCACATTTGTACACTCTCGGAAAAAAAATGAAAATGGGTGGAATCCACCTTTAAAAGTCCCACTAGAACACTGACCATAGACGTAATGGTAGCATGTCAAGGGGACCAACGGCTGATACCAAGTGGCAGACAGGGAGGCACTGAGGACCATTTCTAATAGTGTTTGGTATGACGTGGGTTGGGAACTCCCAAACCCCAACACTCCCAATCTCAGGGCGGAACCCTCCGTCTTAACCACCAGGACACCGAGTCTGAAAGCACTACTGTTGTGTCACAGAGTGGAGTTAACGTTTTTCATTTTGGTTTGGTTAAGTCTCTGAAAATTACATTTTACAGAGATGTGAAACAGATGTTTGAAGGACAAATTGTGACCTCTCAAGTAGACGTTTGTCTCATGAAGTTTACAATTGTGTTCTTCCCAAAGGAAACAAGTTATTATTTGGGGGACTCTTCTGTAGGGGACTGTTCTTCAACAATTATGGCGAATGCATACATACATCTTTGTATTGTATTCATACATACCGTTGTATGATACAAAACACTGAAGTCCTTAAAGGGGAATTGCACACCAAAAGTTTTTTTTTTTTTTTTATCTTTATTTGCACTTAATTTGTTAGAAAAAAGTGGTCCAGGTGTTATTTTGTGAAAACACTCCTTAATGCCCGTTTCCCCTCTCCCAAAATAGGCTTATAATGGGGCTAATGGGTCTAATGCAAGTTCACCTATATACATCGCTCCAAAATACAATTTTCTGCTATATACTGTCTCCCCACCGTGTCAGTAGTGTGTTAACACTCACACTTTCACTTTCGTTTCAGCAGTGGTTCAGCCATAAATCATGCGCCACGCCCCCACCTTTTAAGCCAGCTGAATCACTGCTGTACCAAAAGTGAAAGTGAAAGTGTGAGTGGTATGGGTGCGACTTCATCGCCCGTGGCGCGAAGCGACACAGGCGATGAAGCCGCCCCCATACCATTTTTTCCTGCCCCCCCCCCCCAATTGGGAAATGTTACATCCGCCCCTGATTTGAAGGCTGATTGCTCTGTGTGCAACGGAGGGTTTTATTGTCAGGAGTCTGTAATAACACTGGCGTACAGGCACACACATTAATCCTCCCTCTGTCAGACATCAGAGCATCACTCACATCCCATCACAGAACTGTGGGAAGCAGGAAACTAACTGGAAGACTAATCAATCATGGATTCTCTTCAAATGGTTTTGGAGGACAGAATGTCTAAAAGAGCTTTAGAGTCGCACTGGGACCAACACAGTGCCTGCATTCTGAGAAAAAAAAATAGACTGCAAATGAAAATATGGAATACCAGGGTACCGTATGATGCAGGGCTGGGCAATTATTTTTTTCCAAGGGCCAAATGAGATACATAAAATATTGTGGAGGGCCAAGACTAAAGGCTGAACTAAAGTCTGCGTAATATTAACTTAATTTCAAGATAAAAGAGTAAGACCAACCATTTTGACTCCAGGGCTCTCTATTTATTCAGTATTTAAGCCACAGAGGACCACCATTTGATGACATTTTAGCCCCACAGACCCCCAAACTAAAGATTTGTTTTGTTTTTGTGCACAATACCAGGATTACTGCATGTTTTTGTGAGGGTACCTACCCTAGGGGACACGGGGAGAACATGTGAGGGTATGTACCCTAGGGGACACGGGGAGAACATGTGAGGGTATGTACCCTAGGGGACACGGGGAGAACATGTGAGGGTATCTACCCTAGGGGACACGGGGAGAACATGTGAGGGTATGTACCCTAGGGCAGGGGTTTTCAACAGGTGGTCCGGGGACCACCAGTGGTCCTTGAGAGGGTTCCAGGTGGTCCCCAGCTAAGTTGGTTAACCAGATGTAACTCTTGAGAACGTAAAAATGAAACCAAATGGACCCTTGCGGGTCCATTTGGTTTCATTTTTACACTCTCAAGAGTTAAAATATTCATCATGTGAATTATCCCAAGTCTACACATACTAGAAGATGGACAAAAGCAAAATAAATCTTTAGTTTTCGGGTCTGTGGGGCTAAAATGTCCTCAAGTGGTGGTCCGCGGCTCAAATGCTGAATAAATGATGGTCCCTGGAGTCAAAAAGGTTGAAAACCACTGCCCTAGGGGACACGGGGACACATGCAAACTCCACACACAGCACTAACCATTGTGCCACTGTGTCAGGTTCTCTATACTTGCTATACTTTGCTCCTGAAATGCTCCGTATGGTTAAAAAAAGAAATTCTAAGATTTAAAGCTGACAATCTGTCCTTAAAGCATGAAAATCAAAAATAACAAGTCCTTCAGTGAAATCTGGGTCAGTACTTACTACTGTACTATAATACTACAGTAGCGGTGCGACAGAGACAGCATCAGTTCAGAAGTGTCACAGGCAGCACAAGTTTGTAGACGAGTTGCAAAAATCCAACGAGTTCTACTCTAAAAATCAGGTCAAGCTGCTGCTTCAGGGCTCAAACGGCGACCATATTTGGCACGAGGTGTTGCAAAAAATAGACAATCTACTAGTAAACATCGACATCACAGTGATCATTGTTGGCACGCAGCTAGAGTAAGTCACACAACCTAGATCAGTGGTTTTCAACCATTTTGATACCAGGGCCCACTATTTATTCAGCATTTGAGCCACGGACCACCATGAGGACATTTTAGCCCCACAGACTCCAAAACTAAAGATTTCTATTGCTTTTGTCTGCAATTCCAGGCTGGATTTTGGTCAAACATACAGATCAAAATGACCATTAATCTTCAACATTCTCTAGTTGTGTAGACTTGTCACTTGGGCTAATTCACATGATAAATATTTTAACTCTTTGAGAGCGTAAACATCAAACCAAATGAACCCGCAAGCAGGGGTTCAGGGGTTCACATCTAAAATATTTTTGTGGCAAAAGAAAAGTTCATTTGCAAAAACAGGTAAATCCGTTTTTATAAATGTTCACAAATCCTGCTTTTTTATTGTGCACTGCAAGTAATATCAATCAAACTGAAACTTGAGGGTGTTTAGAATGGGATATATCGGATTTTGCAACAAAATGGATTTCATATTCTAATGTAATGCTAACTTAACCATGATTTTCAAAAGTCAGCTCATTTTTCCCCAAAATGGCATTTAGCTGTGTTTGCAAATGAACTCTTCAAGTAGGCCTATGTTTTTGTCTTGTCATTTACTTTTATGGGGGCATTGTAAACTATCTTTCTCACGTATCCTAAAAGGGGAATTCCACTCATTTTCAATATTTGACTATGTCATTAATATGCCTTAGAGATGTTGCGTGGACATGATAAAAAAAAAAGTTCCCCCCATTCTGTGTTTCCTAGAAATGGAGGTCTGAAAAAAATCATGAGCATGGTGAAATACATCTTGTTTCACCATGGTGAAATACATCTTGTTTCACCATGGTGAAATACATCTTGTTTCACCATGTTAAAGAGTTTCCTTGAAAATGGGTGGAATTCTCCTTTAATACCAAATGGCCCTTGCGGGTCCATTTGGTTTCATTTTTACGTTCTCAAGAGTTAAAATTCATCATCTTAATTAGCCCAGTCTACACAACGAGAGAACGTAGAAGATTAATGGTCATGTTGATGTGTTAATTTGCCTGTTTTGTTTCCCAAATCCAGCCTGGAATTGTGGATAGCTAGAAAGCAGGGAAAGACACAGAGGCAGAGTGCAATGACTGCTTTCAAGACAAATATATCTTGTGTTGTGTTATAGTGCAGAGTTGACACTTGCCCGATCGGGCAACCAGTAGCAGTCTTCACTTGCCCCACCATTTTTTTACTTGCCCCGGGCAAGCGGGCAAGTGTTAGTGTCAAGCCCTGTACCTATTTGGACTTGCAGTGGTGATGGTTTGTAGTTCATGTGTTTAATAGTACCTATTTGGACTTGCAGTGGTGATGGTTTGTAGTTCATGTGTTTAATAGTACCTATCTGGACTTGCAGTCGTGATGGTTTGTAGTTCATGTGTTTATATAGTACCTATTTGGACTTGCAGTGGTGATGGTTTGTAGTTCATGTGTTTATATAGTACCTATTTGGACTTGCAGTGGTGATGGTTTGTAGTTCATGTGTTTATACAGAATAGTACCTATCTGGACTTGCAGTGGTGATGGTTTGTAGTTCATGTGTTTATACAGTATAGTACCTATTTGGACTTGCAGTGGTGATGGTTTGTAGTTCATGGCCACAGTCTCTCCTTCTCTGGTGTCGGAGTCTCCCTCCGAGGTGGAGGAGGCCGCTGGGTCCTAAAGGGACAGAGAGAGATGCTATTTATATGACTTGGGGTGAGATGGGCTGGTATAGGTACAGTATACCCAATGGAACACGTAATCGCTCCACTACCGGTGAGAGGCTTCAAGCCAGTGAAGCCACTCAGTCGTTCTCTTACTCTGAAATCCACTAAACAGTAACAGGATTGGTTGACCAGTCAGAGACTAAGAGCCACTTTTTTACCGTGTTGCTGCAAAGAGCCACATCATACAGATGGGCACCACATCCCTTCCTCTCTCTCACACACACAGACCTCTGCTCAGCCAGATTTATTGTAAACGTCACACACCAACATGATAATGACTCCTAGCCCCCACGACCCGACTTTGGATAACCGGTTTAAAATGGATGGATTGCCAGTTATTTTCAATAATTAACATTGTGTGCACTGTCTCACACACAAACTCTCAGTTGAACCAGTTTCACAAACAAAAATATAACATTGTGAGGAATGAAAGGCTCACAACACAAATATATGGAATGAAAGGCTGTGCCAGGCCCAGCAATTTTGACACTTGTCATGTGAAAGGCCCTTAAGAGCCACATGAAACCAGCCAAAGAGCCGCATGTGGCTCAAGAGCCACAGGTTGGCCAGGCCTGCACTAAACAGTAACAGGATTGGTTGACCTGTGTGCCTGACAGCCTCTGTAGATCACATTCTGTCAGATTCAAAGCCTGGTGGCCGTGAATGAATCATCTCTGGCCCACGGGATGATATTTAATTACTCAGAACTGGCCCTCTGAGCAGGCCCGTCCCTTTCATGACGTTCAGACGTTCCCTCGTGGGCAAGAAATTCCCCCTTCATTTTTCCTCATAGACTTTTCTAAATTGATTTCATATAAAGACGATTACACCGTGGACAAAGACAACTCGGGTCGTGACCAATCATGACAACATACATACAATGTTTTGGGACAATCCATTTTTTGTTCTTAAAGGGGAACTCCACCCATTTTCAACATTCTAATATGTCATTAGTATACCCTAGAGGTGCTGTGTGGACATGAACACGTTCCCCCAATTCTGTATTTCCTAAAAATGGAGGTTTAAAAAAAACATGGTAAAATACATCTGATGACATCATCAAGATGTATTTTGCCATGTTAATGATTTTTCAGACCCCTTTTTCCTGAGAGGGTACAAATGGAACCAAATGGACCCGCTAGGGTCCATTTGGTTCACATTTGTATCCTCTCAGGAAAACTTTGACAATAGGTGGAATTCCCCTTTAATAATTAGATATTGTATGATAATATTGACTTTGTTGTCACTGAGTTGGCTTTGTCCGCAGGGTAATCAATCATCTTTATATGAATCATTTTTTGAAAAGTCTTATAAGGAATATGAAAGGGGGGGAATTCCTTCTGGGCCGCGGGCGACGTCATGAACGGGGTGGGACTGCCTGGCTCTATATGCTCAATGGTCCTCAGTGTTCCTCCATATCACAGGCTCTGTTTGGCTAACTATGTGTGTGTGTGTGTGTGTGTGTGTGTGTGTGTGTGTGTGTGTGTGTGTGTGTGTGTGTGTGTGTGTGTGTGTGTGTGTGTGTGTGGTAGCAGTGGCGCTATGGGGAGGAGGCGGTCCAGGCTAGAACAGAAGTGTTGGCTGTTAGAGCCGAGACTTCCCAGAAAGAGAGAGAGAGAGAGAGAGAGAGAGAGAGAGAGAGAGAGAGAGAGAGAGAGAGAGAGAGGGAGAGAGAGAGAGAGAGAGGGAGAGCAGGGGCCTGACTGCTCCACCAAACACAATGGCATGCAACAACCCAAGATATTTCAAATTGCTTATATTTAAAATTATTTGAAACACTACTACTGCTACTAACTAACTACAGCTGTGTCACCACTAAAGCAACAGCATTTCATCATTGAAAACAGAAAACTCTCTGAGTCAGACCTTTAGCTTTATGCATGTTGCGTGTCTGTTGCAGCTTCAACAACAACTGATGTTCGCCTGTGGCGCAAAGCGACACGGGCGATGAAGCCGCCCCCATACCATTTTCTCTTGTCCCCCCCATTTGGGAAATGTTACATCTGCCCCTGAGAGAGAGAAAGGGAGAGGGAGAGAGAGAGATGGTGGAAGGGAGGGAGAGAGGGAGAGGGTTGACAGACTGACTGACAGCCCTGCCCCTCTCTGCCTCACCCTTTATTTACCGTCGTACATCATGGGTTTACACTTTTGACCTCTGTGTGTTGGACTCCCTGGTTTCACCATATGTATTCACTGGTGCCTGATGGGCAGGAGGGGGGGGGGCAGAACAAGATATACTGTAAATAAATGGTATGTGTATGGAAGTCTAACAGGAAGGCTTGGCCCAAATGATACTCGAGCCCAGTCAGATCTACGCTGTCGCAAACTCGTTCACTTAATCACTTCATGGGATCAGTCGAATGGCAGCTCTATCGTCAAGTTGTGTTTCATGCATTTTAATAATTTTTCATTTAGGACCTTTTTTCCTGAGTGTACAAATGAGTGTACAAATTTTCTCAGGAACATTTTGTAAATGTCCCTCTTTTGTCCCTCTGTCAGGCTGTACCAGCCCTGAGTCCCAAGAGCTCAGTTTTCTGACCCCTAAATGTCGCAACATTTCGGCTGGCCTTCATGTATGTATTCTGTATGTTCAATTCACAAATTCAATGATTAGCAAATCTGCCAACCCCATGGATTATTGGACGTCCAGCTCTACCTCCTGAGCTACAATTCAATATTTGATTAAAAAAAATACACAAAAGTAAAACAAAAAAATATTCAAATTTTTTGGCATGCAGGGTCGGTTATGGTCATACAATGTGTTCCAGAAGTATGAAAAGCATAGTTTTCTATTCACTGGGGCTTTAAGCACACTAGGCTGCTTTTGACTTTACTGAAGTAGTTGTTTTGTATGTGTTTGAATGCCTTAATGAAATGAACAAGTTGGCCACTATTGTAAACAAGTGTATGCTTAACTAGTGTGTCCAATCAGCTTCGTCAGATTTGATGTAGTTGTACTTGAATTGTACTTTAATTCTCCAAGCTGTTATCAGTTTTGTTGCAGTGTGTACTTGACTTGTACTGTAACTGTCATCTCTGTCAATAAAATTTTCATTCATTCATTCATTCATTCATTCATTCATGCCACATGGTATAACATAGTGGGTTACTCTCTGCTACTGTGAGAGCAGAGGAGTTGCTCTGTATGCTGCAGCAGGCCCAGGGCTGAGGCTGTGTACCCTGACACAGGCCTGCTTTATGTTCA
Source organism: Benthosema pterotum (assembly GCA_039105355.1). Lineage (NCBI taxonomy): Eukaryota > Metazoa > Chordata > Actinopteri > Myctophiformes > Myctophidae > Benthosema > Benthosema pterotum. Next base: position 11,416,440 of record CM076971.1, on the reverse strand, counting down.
CTGTGTGTGTGTGTGTGTGTGTGTGTGTGTGTGTGTGTGTGTGTGTGTGTGTGTGTGTGTGTGTGTGTGTGTGTGTGTGTGTGTGTGTGTGTGTCATGGGGTAGGCTGCCAGGCAGGCAGGCAGTGCCTCATCGTAACCTTCTGTATTCCCAGCAGAAGCACCTTATAGCACTTTACGAAAACAACAATACATCCATGATGCCAGCTACTAAGACACTGTTGTGTTAGTCGTCCCAGTGGTAACCCTCCTCTACACACCATTTGTCTACTTTATAACAACTATATGCACTGCTATGACTAACCAGCCTAGCTACAGCACAGTACTAGCTAGACAAATCTGCTATTTCCCAACTGATACTGCATGTGGCTATGCGATACTACAGTAATGACGAACACCCTTCTTTATGTATAACAAAGGTTATATGGTTATCAGCACTGTTGGGCAATATTACTTAGGAGAGTAATATCTTTACCTATGACCCATTGGAAAAAAATATTACTTTACTTATTATTTGAATGAAAGGATAATATATTACATATTACAATATTACTTTCCCAGCATGCATAAAGCTAAAGGTCTGACTCAGAGAGTTTTCTGTTTTCAATGATGAAATGCTGTTGGTTTAGTAGTGTAGACAACTATAGTTAGTTAGTAGCAGTAGTAGTGTTTCAAATCATTTTAAATATAAGCACTTTTGAAATATCTTTGGGTTGTTTTGCTTGCCATTGTGTTTGGTGGGGCAGTCAGGGCATTTAGGGGGACATTGCCTCCCCCCCATGCCCATGCCTAGATCGGCCCCTGCATCTCATACTGCTGTCTGGTCTCACAATGGAACGCTAAAGGCAACACTTTTAGGCAACCTCCATGAGAGACCATTAGAGCTTATCCTCTGTCTCATAGACTCTAATGAAAGATTCATGAATGTCTGGGAGCTGCAGCCACAGTATGAAGCTTCATTTGCACACCCATTTCCATGCATGTACAGTATATACCGTATATATTGCACATGGACAGGGGCGTTTTTGCCATTAGGCAGACTAGCCAGTTTCCTAGGGCGCCATGAGGGGAGGGGGGCGAGGGTAGGGGGCGATCACCAGATATGCTTTAAAAGGATACCAGGCTAATAAGACTAATATGGATAAATACATTATACTTGTCCTCTATAACTACAATTAAACATTTAAAACGCATATAATATGTTATTTAGTTTAAAAAATAGTTCATAATTTTATGAACTATTGGGGCACCATTTTACAGGAGATTTTCCCTGGCTCCAGGGAAAATCTTGCCTAGGGCTCCAAATTGCTGAGAAACGCCACTGCACATGGATGACAGCGATTTAAAAAGGTCAACTCAAAGCCATAGAATACAAGTACCTAGTGCAGGGGTTTTTTTACTCCAGGGACCACCATTTATTCAGCATTTGAGCCACGGACCACCATTTGATGACATTTTAGCCCCAAAGACCTAAAACTAAATAATTCTTTTGGTTTCGTTCACAATTGCAGCCTGGATTTTCCAAACAAAACAGTGTAGACTTCTTAATTACCGGTAAATAGTGCTAATTCAGATGATGAATATTTTAACTCTTGAGAGTGTGAAAATGAAACCAAATGGACCCGCAGGGGTCCATTTGGTTTCATTTTTACATTCTCAAGAGTTACATCTGGTTAACCAACTTTCCATCATTTAGCCTGGGGACCACCTGGAACCTTCTCAGGGACCACTGGTGGTCCCCGGACCACCTGTTGAAAACCCCTGACCTAGTGCAATAGAGCAGGAGTTTTCAACAGGGGGTCTGGGGACCACCAGTGGTCCCTGAGAGGATTCCAGGTGGTCCCCAGCTAAATGATGAGGGTCCATTTGGTAACCAAATGGACCCTTATAGATCTGTAACTCCTGAGATCGTAAAATAATACTGAATGCATTTGGTATCATTTTACTGTAAACTCAAGAGTTAAATTATGTTTAAACATCTGAATTACATTTAAGGAAAAAGTAGAAGAGTTGTTATTTTGACCAACTTTTTGGACAAAAACTTGAAAATCGTTAGTTTTGGGTCCGGGACACTAAACTCTACATCAAACGGTGGTCCGTGCCTCCGTGGCTAAAATGCTGAATAAATAGTGGGCCCTGGTATTAAAAAATTTGAAAACCCCTGCAATACTGTACAGTGAGCCAGAGCCATGCGCATTTGTGATACGACAAGAAGACGGGGAGGAATTAAAACTAGAAACTCTGGTTCAGTGTGACATATTGTCATTCCCAGGCAGGGCTCATATCTCTTAATGAGATTCTCAGCATGCCTGACGCTACCATAACAATCAATCACTTAGATTAAGAGAAAAAATCTCTTCCCCCTGCTTCTCTCTAAGAAATAGTGATAAACAAACAACAACTTCAACAAGGCAAAGGGCTTGTCATTGTCAGAGAGATATGAGACATATTATACATACACACCGGATGAAATTAAGTTTATCTGGTGAGGACGCATTGTTCGTTAGTCATTAACGACTTCTTCTGCAAACAACAAATAAAGCACAGACTAGCAGACGCTAGTCTGTGTGTGCTGGAATGGACGTTGAACCAATGAGGTGTCTCCATAAACCAGAGGTGCCCAGACTTTTTTGACTTGAGAGCTACTTTCAAAATGACCAGCTCAACGGTTCCAATTCTCCCCCTCTATTTTTCATTATAAGTGCATTATTGTTAAACACTATAACAGTAAGTAACACAATCACCACTATTTCAAAGCTCAAACTTTCTTGAAATTGATTTTCAGTAATGGAACAATCACATTTTTTGATGTGTAGATCTTGGTGAGCTGGTCATTTTGAAAGTAGCTCTCAAGTCAAAAAAGTGTGGGCACCTTTGTCTTAACTTTGGGAAGTCCACCCATTTTCACCATTTTAATATGTCATTAATATACCTTACAGATGTTGTGGGGACATGATAAAAGTTCCCCCAATTCTGTATTTCCTAAAAATGGAGGTCTGAAAAAATCATTAACATGGTGAAATACATCTGATGACATCATCAAGATGTATTTCACCATGTTAATGATTTTTCTATCAGACCTTTTTTCCTGAGAGGGTACAAATGGAACCAAATGGACCCGCTAATATCGTCCATTTGGTTCACATTTGTATCCTCTCAGGAATTTTTTGAAAATGGGTGGAATTCCACTTTAACTTGGGCTCGCTCCACTCACATAAGTAAACAACATTCTACTACAACTTCTGCCCTCTCTGACATCGTCCAACAACAGGTTCCCTCATGTCTGTCCCCTGGGGTGACAACGCCTGCTCAGTTGCCCCCTTCCCACCCCCCCCCCCCCCCTCCTTTGGAACTCACTCCCACAGTCCCAACTCGCATCAAAGCCTCCAAACCCTCTGAGAGAACGCTTGCCGTGCTCAAACACTCCCTCAGTCAAAAAACACAACCTTTTCAGATTCGCCTTTCTCTGCCTAACTCAATTCAATTCTCTCTTTATGCCTCCCTAAAGAGACTTTGGGTAGTAGCTAGAAGAGTGCTCTGTCTATCTCTGTCTCTTTGCTATTTTGCTACTTTGCTATTGTGCTATTTGTGCTATTTGTCACAACTACCGTATATACATATACTGTATATCATACCTGGGCATTATGCGGCCCGGGGGCCAAATGCGGCCCTTTGGCTGACTCTGACCGGCCTGTGAAAGGGTACTGTGGTTTTCAACCCGTGGCTCAAATACTGAATAAATTGAGGGCCCTGGTGTCAAAATGGTTGGTCTTACTCTTAGTTTTATCTGGAAATTAAATTAATATTACGCAGCCTTTAGTCTTGGCCCTCCACAATATTGTATGTATCTCATTTGGCCTCTTGGGAAAAATAATTGCCCACCCCTGCTGTATATATACATATGTATATATACAGTGATGTAAACAGGTTTTCAATGTAAAGAGTCCCGGGATGCAGGGATGGTCTTTTAGAGGACCCCCAGGGACATCTGATGAGTCCCACTTCAGAGAAGTTAGGAGTCATATTTTATTTATTTATTTTTTTTTATTTTATTTTTTTTTTACAAATTGCAGCATTTACAGTATCTCCCATTTCATATGTAAGGGATGACACCCGACGAACCGGTGATTTTTCACCAAAATGGGCCACTCAAGAGTTACAATCTCAAGAGTCCACGCAATTGTTATTTTGACCAATGTTTTGCCAGTTCTCTTTCCCAGTTAAAGACAAAAGCGTGAAAGTTCTTAGTTTTGGGTGCAAGAGACTAAACTCAACATTACAAACTGTCAACTCAAACCCCAACTAATTCTGTTCTCAAACGTTAGTAGTAGCAAAACGCGCATTATTCTTAAACACTAACAGTAGCAAAGCTCAAACTTTCTAAAGGGCCTTGAAATGGATTTTCAGTAATGGAATAATCACATTTTTGATGTGTAGATCTTGTTGCGCCGGTCATTTTGAAAGTAGCTCTCAAGTCAAAAAAGTGTGGCCACCCCTGATCTACTGTATATGGTATTTTGCAGGGATTTGGCGATTAATGTGCTCTACTAATGGGTTTCAGTGGATTCCCGTCAAAACAAAACAAAATATTTCAGACAAAAGAAAAAGCAAACATTGCGATTTGTTTTCTCACAGTCTCACATCCAAATAGAGTAATGATCAAAAGCCATACAGACTGAGGGAGATTCAGGATTAGGGCCATCATCAATAAATGAACAAATTACCTGCCAATTAAACCTGCGTTAACAAAAAGAAAAGGGAAAAGAAAAGGTTGCTAGCAGTGTCCCAAAAAGAAATCAGGTGATAGGTGACTTTGTGCTTGAAATAGACCAGGCTGTGTCAGTTTAAAGGTAGGGGAAGTGATTTGAAATTCATGGTGTAGTACCAGCCTGGTGCACTAGGGGCCCCCAACAGTAGCTACACTATGTGAACCTGCTGCTCGCTCCTGATTGGAGGAGAATTGGTGGTGACCAGGGGAACTTTTATTAGCTCCTCTGCTAACGTGGGGGAGGGGGAAACTCCATATGTGGTTTCCACACCTTATAATAGAGCATTTTAACAGAAAAAAATATTTTTTGGGTGATATCTGACAAAAGTGAAATCACTTCCCCTACCTTTAATACTAAGGTAGCTTTACACCAGGGGTTTTCAACAGGTGGTCCCTGAGAGGGTTCCAGGTGGTCCCCAGCTAAGTTGGTTAACCAGATGTAACTCTTGAGAACGTAAAAATGAAACCAAATGGACCCTTGCGGGTCCATTTGGTTTCATTTTTACACTCTCAAGAGTTAAAATATTCATCATCTGAATTAGCCCAAGTCTACACAACTAGAAGATGGACAAAAGCAAAAGAAATCTTTAGTTTTGGGGTCTGTGGGGCTAAAATGTCCTTAACTGGTGGTCCGTGGCTCAAATTCTGAAAAAATGGTGGTCCCTGGCATCAAAAAGGTTGAAAACCCCTGCTTTACACCGTAGCATTATGTAGCTTTCTTCTAATCTACACAGTGTGGTGCATAGCTATTAGACCAAACAGAAACTAAGCAAAGGAGTGAAGAACTAACCCATATTGACATAAAGTAACTGATTCACATTTGACTAATTGTTTCTCTGACAGACGGACACGCACACACAAGAGTTGCATGGAGTGTCCGACCTACATGGTAAAAGGCCTTATATAAATGCACCATTTACAATTTAGCCATAACCATCACAAGAAATAGTTCAAGCAGGCGAGCATTACCTCTGGCTTCTTCTCAACAGGGGCGGATCTAGGCATGGGCATGGGGGGGCAATGCCCCCCTAAATGCCCAGACTGCCCCACCAAACATGATGGCATGCAAAACAACCCAAGATATCAGTGCTTATATTTAAAAGTATTTGAAACACTACTATACTGCTATCAACTAACTACAGCTGTGTCACCACCAAACCAACAGCATTTCATCATTGAAAACAGAAAACTCTCTGAGTCAGACCTTTAGCTTTATGCAAGCTGCATGTCTGTTGCAACTTCAACAACAACTGATGTTATTATTGATGCTTTACTTGCCTAATAAAAGTCCTGTAACTGAAAATGGTATTTGTGCGGCTTCATCAATAAAGCCGCCCCTCTACCAATTTCTGCTGCCCCCCCCCCCCCCCCCCCATTGGGAAATGTTAGATCCGCCCCCGCTTCTCAAGGGGGTCTGGGGTACTACTCCAGCACCTGAAGCATCCCAGTTGTTCCCCTCAATCCCTGAGGCAGAATTCTCCTCAAGAAAACCTAACCATCACCATTGTCTAACTAATGTCCTGTCTGACTAATGCCCCGACTCCGGACAACTCAGGACAGGCTTGTACAGAACAGAAGACACCATTGTTAAGGGTGGATAACACTGACGCACAGAAACAACTAACACGTGTTTCAAGTGCTGCTGTATAGCCTATAGGCACAGGCCTTACGCAGTGGTATAGTACTTGTGGGGATCCATTACAAATGTAGTAATAGTACGCGCGCGCACCCGCACCCACACCCACACCCACACCCACACACACCCCCACACACACCCCCACACACACACACACACCTTATATGATGTGACCCTTTGCATCAGTTTCATCAACCTGTTATATCTGGGCTGGGCTGGGCTGGGTGTGTGTGTGTGTGTGTGTGTGTGTGTGTGTGTGTGTGTGTGTGTGTGTGTGTGTGTGTGTGTGTGTGTGTGTGTGTGTGTGTGTGTGTGTGTGTGTGTGTGTGTGTGTGTGTGCTGTGATGATGAGGAGCTGCCAGTCTGCTGACACAGCACAGATGCCATGGGGATTGGTGGGATTATCTAACGCCACGTCCTCCTGGCCAATAGCAGCCCGGCGTGATGGATCATGTGACCGTGGCATCAGAGAAGAAGCCGCGCGTCGCGCCATCCTTAAGATGACCACCAGTCCAGCAGTAAAAAAAGATAAATCATGACCGTCTCTCAAGCGGTCTGCGGATGTCAGATATTTCACGCTGACACCTGGGGCAATCGCTCACCCAAATGCAAAAGGATGATACTGCATGCCTGTTTTTTATCAAGGATATTACTTTAGCTTTTAGAAGTCACAGAGGCGCAGTTACACTGAGACAAAAATAATGCAGTCGCGGGGCGGATCTATAGGCATGGGCATGGGGGGCAATGCCCCCCTAAATACACAGTCTGCCCCCCCCAAACACGATGCCATGCAAAACAACCCAAGATATTTCAAATTAAAGTGCTTATATTTAAAATGATTTGAAACACTACTACTGCTACTAACTACAATTTTGGCACCACTAAACCATCAGCATTTCATCATTGAAAACAGAAAACTCTCTGAGTCAGACCTTTAGCTTTATGCATGCTGCGTGTCTGTTGCAACTTCAACAACAACTGATGTTACTAGAATTGGAGCGGGCCTGCGGCCCGCTCCAACTCTAGCACCACGCCACTCACAAATGGCATTCATATATAGATTTATTTTGGTCTACTACATCTATGTAACAAATTGTGAGGCTGTAGCATGTAGGAAACAAAAGTGATGGCATGGGGCATAGGAAGACAGAGGGGGCATGGCATAAACAGTTCAGCAAGTAGGCCATACAGCTTTGTCCTCTTGGTGGTCCATGAAACAAATTGTGAAGTTGTAGCATGTTGTAATCAATATTTACAGCTTATGGGAGAACACAACAGTTGTCCACAGTTGCCAGGGGACGATGGGCTCCTATATAGTAGATAATGTGTGTAGGAAGGGGGTTGTTGTACTTGGGGTGTCCAAGATTAATCTGTGCGTTTTACCGACTTGGAGCCGGGTGTGGAATGCATGTGCCCAGTGGGCTGAACATGACCAAATATTGGCAAATATCAGCATCAGGCATGGCCAAATATCAACATGCATGCAAACATGTTTCTCCAGTAGTTTCTAGTGTCGCCATCTGTCAAGGTTGCGCATGACCGTTGCAGCCATTCAGTCTCTCTAACACAAACACTTGTAGCCTAGTGCCCCTCTGACCAAATCCAAGAAAAAATCCAATATTACCAAATAGGCTACTACTAAAATAATTACCACATCAGCATGCCTGGAAGTAATCTAATGTGAGCCCTCTAAATGTAATTTAATTTGATTTCTGTGTTGAATATGGTATGACTTTTGGCTGGGCTGGATGGTTCAGGCCAGATTTTCTTTGCACTGGTCTGTGGACTTTTTTCTCTCAACACTTGGAAGAGGATGCACATGACAAACACTTCTACCATACTTCTCCATTTTGTCCTAATGTTATTCTACCAAATAAAACCAATAGAATGCATAAATACAATCCTGTACAATACAACCAATAGTAGGCTACTACTAATAATTAAGTCAACACAACTGCAAGTAAAGTACCCAGCGAGCTTGTGAATGTCATTTATTCTGCATGATGACTATGGGTTGAGGCTGGCCCAGCTGGTTTAGGATAGATTTTGTTTGGTTTGCCTGGGTTTGAGCTGCCCTGGAGTTTTTTTCTCAACAGTTGCCATAGCAGGACACAGTATAGGCCTATGTAAACACATTTTTCCAGTAGTTTCTAGTGTCTCAATCTGTCTCTCTCTCTCTCTCTCTCTCTCTCTCTCTGGAAGACGTCGCACATGACCGCAGCGGAAACACTGAGGCTGTTCAACTGACAGGCTGTAGGACTATTGTTCTGTGCAAAATATAAAATCCAAGTTTGGAATCAAATGAACCCTTATGGGTCTGAGTCTGCAGTGTACAAATGGAACACATGGACCCATTAGTACCCGCAATCTGCAAGCTTCCAGGGGGTCCCCAATGAAATGATACTTTGAAACCAAGTGAACCCTTACGCCCTCACTGTAACAACCTTATAACATTAATACCTGATGATCATGTTTTAGGGTAGAAAAAAATCATGGCACTCCATCTTTAATTAATGTCGTGCAGAATGTAGTTCAGCCTTCAAGCCTGGCCCTCCACAACTATTTAATTCCTTTAGGCCAGTGGTTTTCAACCTTTTTCATACCAGGGCCCAGTATTTATTCAGAATTGGAGCTATGGACCACCATTTGATGCCATTTTAGCCCCACAGAGTGCAAAACTAAATATTTAATTTGCTTTTGTCCACAATTCCAGACTGGATTTCAGAAAGAAATCAGTCAAACATACATATCCAAATGACCATTGATATTCTACATTGTGTAGTTGTGTAAACTTGGGCTAATTCTCATGATGAATACTGTAACTGTTGAGAGTGTAAAGATGAAGCCAAATGTACCCGCGGGTCCATTTGGTTTCATGTTTACGCTCTCAAAGAGTTACATCTGGTTAAACAACTTTCCATCATTTAGCCTGCGGACCACCAGGAATCCTCTCAGGGGGGCACTGGTGGTCCCCCGACCACCGGACGCTGAAAAGCCCTGTTTTGGCTGCTATTAAGTTGTACTGGTCTGCCCTCCTCTGTTCATTCGTCCACAACAAACGTCATATTAGTATTGTCGAGCTAATCCAATATATCAACTTATATATGGGCAAACGATGACACGTCAGTGCGGGGCCCACCGTCCACTGCTGGGAGACCCTCGTGCTTAAATGGGTATGCATGTAGTTTTTAAACTGCTATGCAAGCACACAGCAAAGCTTCCATGCAAATTGCTGCATGGATACACGCCAACACGCCGTTTTCCGAACCACACGCTTACACCGAAAACAAACTTTCGCCGCTCGGCAATAAATCCGTGGCACATCGCCGCAGGACTATTCCGTAGCCATCGTAGGAAAATAAATCTCGCGTCCTGGACGATTGAAAGTGATGGTTGCTTTCTTATCCAACTCGGAGAAGTAGTAGCAAGCGAGTGGTCAACTTGCAAGCGATCATAACAGCAGAACAGAACAGGCGACAATGAGAGAGGAGAGGAGAGGGGAGGGGACAGGGGAGGGGAGGTGTCGGTGTTGCGGCCAGAGGCAGTAGTAGAGCGCAGTTGCGACATTGAGGGGGCATAAAACAGTGGCCAACTATAGTCCTATGAAAACGATTGAATGTAAAGAGTGATTTACAGCGGCCGTGCTCCTGTAACACAGATACTATGAGGCCCACTACAAATTAACGATTTAAAGTAAAGCGGTTTAAGATCATTCAAGCTGGGCTGTTGCCTGAGGTCACAGATATGCTGTCCCCATGCCATAAAAGTCTATGTAGAGAAGGCGCCATTAGATCTTTCCATGGAAGTGAACGGAGATGTCGTAGCTCTGTGGTTGATGTCGTAACTCTACAGAGCCATACAGGAAAGTTACGCCACGGTTCTGTCAGGGTCTGAACCGTATAGATTTGACGTCACGATAGCCAGGGCGGACCAAACGTGTATGTTTTAATTTCTTTTATATTAGCCGATGTGGATACATTAGGAGCGCAATGAGTGGCTAAGAACATTGCAGTAGTAGTAAGCAGCTATCATGTGAAGTTTGGTGGCATGTGAGCATGTAGATATTTCGTGATGATCAGAAAACTGCCACTCGTAGTTCCTCCAATTGAGTAGCTGTGATGTGATGTGATGTGATGTGATGTGATGTGATGTGATTATTGATGCTTTACTTGACTAATAAAAGTCCTGTAACCGAAAATGGTATGGGTGCGACTTCATCGCCTGTGTCGCTTCGTGCCACAGGCGATGAAGCCGCCCACATAGCATTTTCTCTTGCCCCCCCCCCCCCCCCCCAAATGGGACATGTTACATCCGCCCCTGATGCAGTCAACATGAAAGCTGTTAAAGGACAACTTTAGTTATTTTTTTTGTGTGTTTTTCCAAAGTGTGTTTTTCCAAAGTAAAAAATAGGCGTTAATTGTTTTACATTCCTTGCTTTCTTTAGTCCTGTGGATTTTAGCTATGGGAGGTGGCATTCGAACATGGTCCTAAATACATCATTTGTTTGTTCTTTATTATTGACTACTACAGTCCTATAAATCAGGGGTTTTCAACCTTTTTCATCCCAGGGACCACCATTTATTCCGAATTTGAGCCACAGACCACCATTTGATGACATTTTAGCCCCACAGACCCCAAACACTAAAGATTTCTACTAATCTTCTACATTCTCTAGTTGTGTAGACCTGGGCTAATTCACATGATGAATATTTTAACTCTTGAGAGCGTAAAAATGAAACCAAATGGACCCGCAAGGGTCCATTTGGTTTCATTTTTACGTTCTCAAGAGTTACATCTGGTTAACCAGCTTAGCTGGGGACCACCTGGTCCCCGGACCACCTGTTGAAAACCCCTGCTATAAATTATAACCGGGCACAGAAGTTGACAGGATCTACTGAATGTGAAGGAGGCAGCACACCACACTGCACTTTACACACTCCATATTAATTTGTGCATGTCTGACCCAAAGGCTCAATATGACAGTTTGTCACATTCAGTAGATCGTTTGGGGCCAGATGTAATTTCCTGGTGTTTATTAGGACTGTAGTAGATAATAAAAATAGAAACCACTTAAAAAAAAAAAGTATTCAGGACCATGTTCGAATACCCCCTCCCATAGCTAAAATCCCTAAAATTAAAGAAAGCAAGGAATGTAAAACAATTAACACCCATCTTTTGCTTTCTGTAATAACAAACTAAAACATGAAACTTGGATGAAAAAACTAAAGTTGTATATCAGTCATGTGACCATATGGAAAACTTAAAGCCTGACAACTTAGTCATTTGGGTAGACGTCTACATCAGGGGTTTTCAACAGGTGGTCCGGGGACCACCAGTGGTCCCTGAGAAGGTTCCAGGTGGTCCCCAGGCTAAATGATGGAAAGTTGGTTAACCAGATGTAACGCTTGAGAATGTAAAAATGAAACCAAATGGACCCTTGCGGGTCCATTTGGTTTCATTTTCACACTCTCAAGAGTTAAAATATTCATCTGAATCAGCACTATTTAGTTAATAAGTCTACACTGTTTTATTTGCAAAAAATCCAGCCTGGAATTGTGAACAAAACCAAAAGAATTATTTAGTTTTAGGTCTTTGGGGGCTAAAATGTCATCAAATGGTGGTCCATGGCTCAAATGCTGAATAAAAGGTGGTCCCTGGTGTCAAAAAGGTTGAAACCCCTGGTCTGCATTACAGAATCATGTTATTGTTTCACACACTCAGTTTATGTATTCATGATGTTTACCTATTTACCTACAGAACATCTCAAGGGTCTTTTTTTTGCTTGTCATTTTAGAGGTGGCAAGTCTAAATATCCCTCCACAAACCCGCCCTTCATCCCCTGTGAAATTGATTTTGGAATTTGTCTGAGGGCGAGTGCCAAGTTGATTCACGAGCTTCACGAATCACAATGAAGTTATTAGCATCAAAATACACAGCTCATGCATCTCACTGAGCTCAGGCCAGCTGTCACTTTAACCAACGTTGGCTTATGGCAGGGGTGTCAAACTCTGGCCCGCGGGCCAAATTTGGCCCGCTGTGAAATTTCCTTTGGCCCATGAGGGAACATCAAATTAACATTAGAGCAGCCCAGCGGTATTATACAGCCGTGGTGCCGCTGTAACACTGCATTCACCTCTAATACTACAAATCCCATAATGCTCTGCTGTTGTTTTGCCATCTGCTCTGTAATATACAGCAGTGGTTTTCAACGTTTTTCATCCCAAGGCCCACCATTTATTCAGCATTTGAGCCACGGACCACCATGTGAGGATATTTTAGCCCCACAGACCCCCCCCCCCAAACTAAAGATTTCCTTTGATCATTTTGACCAATAATCTTCTAGTTGTGTAGATTTGGACTAATTCACATGATGAATATTTTAACTCTTAAGAGCGTAAAAATGAAACCAAATGCACCCGCAAGGGTCCATTTGGTTTCATTTTTACACTCTCAAGAGTTACATCCGGTTAAACAACTTAGCTGGGGACCACCTGGAACATAGCCCCGCAGCTTTGTTCAGTTTTAAATTTTGGCCCACTCTGTATCTGAGTTTGACACCCCTGGCTTATGGCATGAAAAGGAGAAATGAGAGAGAGGCACAACGTTGTTATTTTCCTCTCTCTCATGGGAGAAGCTAATCGCATATATACCCCCAAACAGAAAGAAAGAAAACCCCAATCTGCTTCAAGGCAGCTCTACGCTTAGCGCTTAGCGCTGATCATTTCACATTAGTTCCCAGTCTGAGTGGACTCTCGGCTGTGATGCAAATAACGCCCAATACAGAACAGCCACTGACTGATCAAACCTTAATGGGAATATTTTATTGTTGTTGCATAATAATGCCCTCTGGGCTTCCGCTACCGCCACCGCTTTCTCTGTGTCTGTGATCTCTGCTCCAAACAGGCCTGAACTAAGCCCTGGTGCTGCTGGACTAGAATGCGGGAAAACCATGGTTGGACGAGGCCAGAGCCTTATAGTGGGAGAGTTGGGATATTCATGCACCCGAAACCAGAGCGGAGGAGCTCGGTCACATGGTTCGTCACGTGACTAATACAGAGCCTCTTTGGGTCCTAACTGCAGTTGAAAGTACATTGTTTTGAACAAGAACATCACAAATAAGAGCTATTTTGGGTATGTATGCAAAGCAACAACTGTTTTGAAGTATTGTTCAGTTACGACTACACTCTCTGTAATGCTTATGTTGTACTAAGAACGACTAAAATAAAGGGATTTAAAGTCATTAAAGATGGAGTATTGTCCAATGTATTTCTGCATACTCCTACCAGACCCCTACTCCTAGTCCTACTACTTCCCAGCTACAGTCTCACGAGAGCTCCGTATCGTGACAATGAGACACTAGTATTATGCTCCATATTAAATCCCACTCATTTCATGGACTTCCAGGTTAAAAGTGGCACCATAGGGCTCCTCCATGCTCCTCCAGCAGTGCAAGCGCCCAGGGACATAGGAGTGAACGGGAATATCGCAACTCTCCCACTATAAGGCTCTAGAGCAGGGGTTTTCAACCAGTGGTCCTGAGAAGATTCCAGGTGGTCCCCAGGCTAAATGATAGAAAGTTGTTTAACCAGATGTAACTCTTTGAGAGCGTAATAGTGAAACCAAATGGACCCTTGCGGGTCCATTTGGTTTCATTTTTACGCTCTCAAGAGTTAAATTATTCCTCATCTGAATGAAGTCTACACAACTAGAGAAATAGAAGATTATTGGTCATTTTTTTAATCTACTGTATGTTTGCCTGTTCTGTTTGCCAGTTCTGAAATCCAGGACAAAAACAAAAGAAATCTTTAGTTTTTGGGGGTCTGTGTGGGGCTAAAATATCCTCAAATGGTGGTCCGTGGCTCAAATCCTGAATAAATGGTGGTCCCTGAGATGAAAAAGGTTGAAAACCCCTGCTCTAGAGCCGAGGCTGGCTGGGTGACTGACTGACGGCGAGGGACGATGGCAGAGATCCTGCGTTTGCCTCCTGCCCATATAAACGCCTGCAGGCAGCCAACAGAACGCTGTGAAAAGCCACAGCTGTAAGAGGGATGGTTGGTTGGGGTTTCTGAAGTGAGGAGAATCCGGCCTGCATGTCCAAGCGGTGTGACCAAACCGTGATGGATTGTGAGTGGTTGAGAAAGAAGACATTGATTGTTTACGTCAATGTTCGAGAGAAAAGTGGGCAAATGAAGACACGCATGCATCGCACTGGGAGGGTCACTTCGTTACGGGAAGATGTGGGATTATGGATTATGGATTATACGCCGATAGTTTATCACAATTACTGTACAAAAAAACGCTCACAATGCAGACAGTTATCTGAAGCGTCTGGGCAAGGTAGGCTGACTGACGGCAGACTGAGGACTCCCGATCCCCGCGCTGTCTTGTCCCCATATCTCTTCGCGTTTCCTGACAGTATATTTTAAAGCTATCAATCACCAAACACAATGACATGCAAAACAGCCCAAGATATTTCAAATTAAAGTGCTTATATTTAGAATGATGTGAAACACTACTACTGCTACTAACTAACCACAGCTGTGTCACCAATAAACCAACAGCATTTCATCATTGAAAACAGAAAACTCTCTGAGTCAGACCTTTAGCTTTATGCATGCTGCGTGTCTGTTGCAACTTCAACAACAACTGATGTTATTATTGATGCTTGACTTGACTAATAAAAGTCCTGTTTAGCCGAAAATGGTATGGGTGCGGTTTGGGAAGCCGCACCCATACCATTTTCTCTTGCCCCTCCAACATGTTCTCTTGCCCCCCCAGATGGGGTATGTTAGATCCACCCTGCCAGAGAGTTGACTGAATGCTTATTTAATCACCCAGTAAAATGTCATAATCGTGACAGCATCACTGGAGCTCACAGCGAGCGTTCTCCAGGGCTAATGCAGACGATGGCGTCGTCACAACACTGCTTTCAAGGGGGTCCCCTAGCTAAACGAGACATTTAGCATCACCATCCGCTTAATATATCCGTCAGCAATTTGAAAATATCTGATCTACAAAAGCTCGCAACGTGCTGCGACCTTGCAGAGATGTGCTATCGACTGAACTGATTGAATGAACAAAGTCTTGTGGAACAGTATAGAGGAGGAATACCCAAAAGTTAAGATTGTGACAGTAGATCACATGACAGTCCCCTAAAATATACTGTCAACTCAAACCCCAAATACATTATTTTCAAGCATCAGCAGTAGCATATACAAGAAAACCCTTCCAATTCTCCCCCTCTATTTTTCATTTTTATAAGGGTATTATTCTTAAACACTATAACAGTAAGTAACAGCATCGGCACTATTTCAAAGCTCCCACTTTCTAGGAGCTTTGAAATGGATTTTCAGTAATGAGATAATAACATTTTTGAAGTGTAGATCCTGTTGAGCCAGCTTGAAAGATGAGCCACCATCTTGAAAGTAGCTCTCAAGTAAAAAAAAAAAAAAAAGAAGTGTGGGCAGTGGGCACCCCTTAGCCTGACCTCAGTCTGAATTGTCATTTGGTTTCACTTCATTATTCAGACTGAAGTCCCTCTCTACCACAGCAGTTTCTGGGATGGGCGTTATCAAAGCATCAGTCTTAACTGTGATTGATTCGTACCAACCCATGAGAATATTGGGAAAGCAGACGACGTTGGGAACAAAGTGAGTGACAGGGCTGTTGGCCAATCAGGTGCTGGGATTGGATTTAGTACCAGCACAAACGGCCGGGAAGGCAGGGAAGCCAGTCCTTGAATCACAGGCAAAAAAATAAGCTAGTGTTTTTAAGGTGCTAGGCACCCCTGGTATGGAGCGATTTTAGCAATGGAAAACAGGTGGCTATTAATATACTAGTAATAGTAGGATCTAGGATTATAAATAAAATCAATACCTGATCATCAGTCAGACCTACAGTACAATAGTGCATGTAATTCTGATCTATCTGGTAGGATGAGTAGATGTAACATTTCCCAATTGGGGAGGCATGTGAAAATGGTATGGATGCAGCTTCATCGCACGCATACCATTTTCGGTTACAGGACTTATCTTACAAAAGTAAGCATTAATAATAAGCATTAATAACATCAGTTGTTGAAGTTGCAACAGACACAGAGCATGCATAAAGCTAAAGGTCTGACTCAGAGAGTTTTCTGTTTTCAATGATGAAATGCTGTTGGTTTAGTGGTGACACAACTGTAGTTAGTTAGTAGCAGTAGTAGGCTTTCAAATCATTGTAATTATAAGCACTTTAATTTGAAATATCTTTGAAATCTGGTTTGTTTGTGTCTGCCATCATGTTTGGCACCCCTCTGCCTAGATCCGCCCCTGATATGAGCTATATATACAGTAAGACTTTCAGACTACAGTCAGGATGAGAGCACAGACAGTCGTACAACACAACTGTCTGGAACATGGGCCTGGATGATGCTACATATAGGGCCTGGATGATGCTACATATAGGGCCTGGATGATGCTACATATAGGCTGTATGTAACTGGTGTCTATGTATAGTACCATCAGACAGAGAGACCCCAGTCCCAGGTTTACGCGTCATGCACACACGTCAGAAATGGTTTAAAAAAAAACACACAAGGCACTAGTGTTTCTATAATAGTGTGTCTGTGACGAGTAGAACAGAAAGGTTAGCAGCAGTGAGGTGCCAGATGGGGATGTGTGTGTGTGTGTGTGTGTGTGTGTGTGTGTGTGTGTGTGTGTGTGTGTGTGTGTGTGTGTGTGTGTGTGTGTGTGTGTGTGTCGTATACTTTACAATGGGATGATGAGGATTGATCCAGTAGTGTGATGATGATGTGGGTGGCAGGGGCAGATGTAGCATTTCCCATTTGGGGGGGGGGCATGAGAAAATGGTATGGGGGCGGCTTCCTTGATGAAGCTGCACTCATACCATTTTTGGTTACAGGACCTATATTAGGCAATTAAGCATCAATAATAACATCAGTTGTTGTTGAAATTGCAACAGACACGCAGCATGCATAAAGCTAAAGGTCTGACTCAGAGAGTTTTCTGTTTTCAACAAGATTGTGCCCCTACGGGGCACAGGTCTCCACCGTCCGGGCTCAAGAATTGATGATATTATTCTAATATATATAAAATACTGTCTTTTCTGAATTTGAAATTTCTATTTCATTTCAGTTGGAAATAAAAAATCATTCAAATTCTATGGAAGAGTTCAAGAAAGAAAATATCTGGGGTCAGGTTTGGACCCCAGGTTTTTGACCTTCATACCTATGACCTCATCATGACGTCATCTCAAGCTTCTCAAGCTCAGGGACCTGAGCTTGTACCCAGGTCTCCACCGTCTGTGCTCAGGTTTGAACGTGCACTGGTACTAGTGTATCAACTATAACGTCGTCATGACATCATGACGAACGGGCTGCGTGCACGGACAGACAGTCGTGGGACGGACAGACTCAGGTCGTGCACGGACAGAGGGCGTTTTATAGTCCCCACCTTCGGTGGAGACAATGATGAAATGCTGTTGGTTTAGTGGTGACACAACTGTAGTTAGTTAGTAGTAGTGGTTCAAATCATTTTAAATATAGGCACTTTAATTTGACATATCTTGGGTTGTTTTGCATGCCATCATGTTTGGTGGGGCAGACTGGGTATTTAGGGGTGCATTGCCCCCCCCCCCCCCCCCCTGGCCCATGCCTAGATCCGCCCCTGGTGGGTGGTGGTGTTGTGTACAATGTATGCCTGAATGAATGGTGATATTTGCTGCTTTGTATAATCTGGGAGGGATGAAAGTGAAAGCTTATATTATTCTGCAGCTGTCAGTCAACTCGTCCATGCACATTTAGTATACAGTACATCCAATGCTTCTATGCACAACATTAGCCTCAAAAGTGTAATGTGGAGTCGATGTACAGTTTGTGGACCTTTTACAGTATGTTGTGAAGGCATACTGGGTTGAGAAATACAACAATGTGCAAACACAGCAGCAAGATTTGTGCACTGTTGCGACGTAAGAAGATTGGCCAGTGGAATACAACCACCCTAAGGACTACGATCTGTACTATCCAGACTTTGCCATGTAAAAAGGAGCTGGTACATTTAAACAGATAGTAAATCGGTTTGTTCTATTCTTATTCTGCATGATCTGTCTTGAAGTAGCAAGAAAAAATGTTAGAGAGGAAAGAAAGTTATATGCACTGGTATAATATGTTACACTGTTATAATGTGTTACAACCTGTTATAAAACAAAGCAATGGAGCATAAGTGTAAACAAGTGTATACATTTGTCCCCATTTTCAACTGTTTTTATTCTATTGTACTGTAATTTTATTGTATTGTATTGTATCTTGCTTTGGCAATGTAAACGTCTGTTTTCGCATGCCAATAAAGCTCCTTTGAATTGAATTGAATTGAATTGATTCACAATAGAATAGAATAGAATAGAATAGAATAGAATAGAATAGAATAGAATAGAATAGAGCTCCATTGAATTGAATTGAATTGAATTGATTCACAACCTCATTCAGGTTATTGTGCTAGCTCTGTCTGGTCCATAGCTCCATTGCTGCTGCTGCTGCTACTACTGCTGCTGCTTATATGTTTTTGCCTTAGCAGTAGTAAGGCTATTGATTGACCAGAGCTAAGGAAGGCTGTGGCACCTTGTAGACACTAAAACATAATTGGATTTAGTTGTGACATCGGTTCAATTTACAATTTAGTCATTTAGCAGATGCACTTAACCCAGAGCAACTTGAAAACACTGCAATACACCATACAGATTACACTTTTCAATTTAATCAGGAGTTTACAATGTAAACTTTACAATGTAAAGAGAGAGAGATGGGGGGGGGGGGCACCAGTGGTCCTTGAGAGGGTTCCAGGTGGTCCCCAGGCTAAATGATGGACAGTTGGTTAACCAGATGTAACTCTTTGAGAGCGTAAACATGTTTACACCCTCAAGAGTGAAAATATTCATCATGTGAATTAGCCCAAGTCTGCACAACTAGAGAATGTAGAAGATTAATTAATGGTCATTTTGATCTGTAAACATGACTGTTTTGGTTTCTCTGAAATTATTCCAGCCTGGTATTGTGGACAAAAGCAAAAGAAAATCTTTAGTTTTGGGGGTCTGTGTGTGTGTGGGGGTAAAATGTCATCAAACGGTGGTCCGTACGTACGTGGCACAAATTTTGAATAAATAAATAGTGGGCCCTGGTATGGGAAAAGGTTGAAAACCCCTAGAGCTGCAATAAAATCTCAGTATTATTTTCTCTTCCTTACCAGAGGCTGAGTCTCTCCCTCTCCCTCGGTGGCTGGAGGGACCTGGAACCTGTCGATCTCTTCCATCATGTTGTTGCTTTTAAATGATGTTGCTTTTCAATAAATGATGGTTTTAAATGCCTCCTCTTATCGATGCGGTGATGATGTCTGAGCTGTAGTGTGTGAGTGTCTGTGTGGACAACACCACCACCTCCTCCTCCTCCTCCACAACGGACACTCTGTAATTATTGTCCCTGTTTGTTATATTCTAACGGTCCTCGTCGGTTACTGCTGCTACTGGATGATACTGAGGATCCTCCGGCTCCGTTATTTAGCATTATTATTGTAATAGTAAAGATGATGATGATAATAATAACAGCGCCATGGTTTTAATGTTTTTCTTCTCTCCCACCACAGTCTTGTCAGAGGTGACTCGACAGCAAAACAGCAGCACCCGCCTCGCTTCCGGGGTTCATTGGAATATTCATGAGGGCTCCAGTGTTGCCAACTGTCAAAAATCCAAAATGCACTATAGTAGCACTTCCAAAATGCAGTAGGCCTACTAGAATGTGCTAGAGCAGCGGTTTTTGCCAGGGCCCACTATTTATTCTGAATTTTAGCCATGGCATGGACCACCATTTGTTGTTGAGTTTGGCAAAATGTTGGTCAAAATAACAATTCTGATACATTTTCCAAATGTATAGATTCTTGAAAATTAGGTAATTCAGAATTAGTCAAATATAATTTAACTCTTGAGAGCATTTTACGCTCTCAAGAGTTACAGATCTATAAGGGTCCATTTGGTTACCAATGGTCCTTTCTAAGAAGGAAGGAGGGCTCTATCATAGGAGGAAAAATGGTGAAAAATGAGGGTTTTATCTCTGGCGCCTGTCAACCAATTTCACCCCAACTCACCAGCAAAAAAGCACCAGATTTTACACCAGGACTGAGTTTTTCATTAATTTTGGCGCTAGGGGAATGCGCCAAGTTGGCAACACTGGAGGACTCGGACCAATCAGGGGGCGAGGTTGGCGGATCTATGGGCGGGGTGGGAATGTCGCCTCGGGGTGGGATGGGATGATGGGAGGGGATGGATGGGGGCAGTGGCTGAAATGTTCTAGTAGAAAGTATTGCGACATTGAGGGGTCAGAAACCGAGCGCTCGAGGCGAGCGCTGTTTATGCAGCTCTGAATAGGGACAAACAGATTTGAAATGCGTTGATTTCAACGAGGGCGAGCGCAAATGACATTACAGATAGTTTAGGACATGTGTGCAACATGTCAGCTGTTTTAAAGTAATGAATGTACATTCGAGTCTCTGTATTGTTCATGTTGCACTAACATGTTTATACAGTACTACTAGGCTACTAAAATGAGGGGATGAAGATCATTAAAGCTGTGCTGTTAGTTGGCTTTAGTCCAATGCATGTTTTCGGTCCAGGACTTGTCCCAGTTGGCTGTCCCCATTCTCAATAGAAATCTAGGTAGAAGAGCCGCCATTGCGCTGGCCCCAAGAAGTGAAGGGGGTTTGCGTAAAAGTCGGTCTAAGGCTCTGGGGTGGGGTGCTGGATTTGTGGGCGGTGGGAATAGGATTTATATGATAAAATAAAATAAAATATTATTATATTATATTATATTATATTATATTATATTATATTGTATTATATTGTATTGTATTGTATTGTATTGTATTGTATTGTATTGTATTGTATTGTATTGTAATATAATATAATATAATATATTATATTATATTATATTATATTATATTATATTATATTATATTATATTATATTATATTATATTATATTATATTATATTATATTATATTATATTATATTATATTATAATTTGTTCTGTATTGCAATTTTAATTTGTTTTAATTATTTGACTTTTATTTCTCTCATTTTATCATATTCAGACATCAGAATAATGTTTTTCATGAAAGGACCACTTCACCACTTTTCAATGTCTTGATATAGTAGGTTCTCACTAATGCACATGGAAGAAATACCACTATTTTTTCCTACTCCTATATGATGGGTTTCTGAACTGCCCACAGACCCGCTCTGAGGAAAAAATAGTTCATAATTTATCATTAGCATTTGTGAGGCTCAGTTACATGAAGATATGTTGAAGTGGTCTTTAACTTATTCATCCATCCAATCATCTAGATATTTCAGCCTGCACCATTTAGTGAATAATTTTATTTCTGAAACTCCCTAACCTACTTGGTTTCTACAGATTTCTTCTCCTCCTTCTTCTATATGTATTTTCATCCTTGTTTGTTCATTTATTCATAAGGGTCAGTCAGTTTCTTTTGAACACATGTAGCAGGGGCGGATCTAGGCATGGGTATGGGGGGGTAATGCCCCCCTAAATGTCCTGACTGCCCCACCAAACACATTGGCATGCAAAACAACCCAAGATATGTCAAATTGCTTATATTTGAAATTATTTGAAACACTACTACTGCTACTAACTAACTACAGCTGTGTCACCACTAAACCAACAGCATTTCATCATTGAAAACAGAAAACTCTCTGAGTCAGACCTTTAGCTTTATGCATGCTGCGTGTCTGTTGCAACTTCAACAACAACTGATGTTATTATTGATACTTTACTTGATTAATAAAAGTTTTTTAACCGAAAATGGTATGGATGTGACTTTATCGCCCGTGGCGTGAGGCAACACAGGCGATGAAGTCGCCACCATAACATTTTATCTTGTCCCTCCCAAATGGAAAATGTTATATCCGCCCTGGGCATGTAGTATCTTTTGATAAAACATGAACATCACATTTTAATGTATGTTCCTTCATCTCTGCTTTTTGAACACACAAGGCCTTCATCATAGCATCAAGGTACAATTTGGTACCATTTGGCCTCAGTGTACTAATAGTGTCTGTGTCTGCTTTTGATGTGGACACACCAAGGTCACACAACTCAACTTTCGGAGCTATAAAAAAGATGATACATTATTCATTAAAATACTATGAGCAGCAGCAGTGGACACAGACAGTGCATCATTGCTGATGGGCAGAAGAAGCTTTTAAAATTCCACTTTTTAACTTTTTATGTTCTTTCTTAGAAAGAAATCCCCAAACCTTTGCAACCCATTTTTGTTTCAACTCCACCCAGGTTCCTCCTCTCCTCTAGGTCTCACATCAAAGAGGCTGTGTGTTTTTTAGGGGACAAACAAGGGTCGGTTTTCCTCCGACTCCGCACGCTCACATGCTGTGAGTGTTTTGAAAAGTCAGGTCCCAGTTCGCAGGCATTCAAGTATTCAAGTAGGGTCCATCATTGGCAGTCTGACAGATATATATAAGAAAGCTAGATGGCTTGAGGCGGAGCCTCTGATGTCGTTCACAGCGTATTGAGTGTATTGAGTACCTCTTGTGAGAGGTACTCAATACACTATGCTCTATGGCAGCCCAAACAAAAACATCTATAACTCGCTCAAAACATGACGAATTTATAAACGGATTGCATTGTTATGAACGTTATCATGTTATCTATGTTTTTTTTTTTTTTTTTTTTTTTTTGCTAAATTTTATTTTTATCGAAAATTTCACCCAATTGGGAAATGTTTATCCGCCCCTGCTGTAGGTCCGAAGGGATGGACCGGAGCAGCTCTTGTGATGACTTGTTGTACAGTAGGCTACAGGTGGCAGGACTTAAAGGACAACCTTGTTGTGTTTTTAACCAAGGTTTATGTTTTAGGTTGTTATTAGTGAAAGTAAAAAATGGGTGTTGCCATTCCTTGCTTTCTTTAGTTTCAGCTAGAGGAAAACGCTATGGGAGGGGGCATTCAAATACAGTATGGTCATGATCTAATAGGGTGACCCCGTTGAGGTCATGAGTACTGCCCACAGAGCACATGTGGGGGCAGCAGTTCACGGTGGGACACTTTGACATATTGCTTTCCTGCCCTGCATGGTTTGGAATCAAAGCTCTAAGCATCTTTTGTGCAAGGGTCATCGTGTGTCCAATGTTCATAATATACCTGGACAAAATGTGTTTCTTTTTGTGAGAAAAACGCAACAGATATGTAGCTGTATATATAGGAACCATGTGATCCAATCACAATAAGCTCTGTTCTGGGGAGTACAGTGTATACTACTACAGAATGTGATTCACATGGATCTAAAACAGGGCTGCCCAAAAGGTAGATGGTGATCTACCAGTAGATCACACAGGCTGTGCAGGTAGATCACATGACAGTCCCCCCAGCACTTGGACCCTTATACTGTAGATCTGTAACTCTTGGTAAAAAGTGGTAAAAACTCTCTCAAGGACCACTGATGGTCCCCGGACCACTGGTTTAAAACCCTTTCAGGGGCCGGTCAGAGCCAGCCAAAGGGCCGCATTTGGCCCCCGGGCCGCATAATGCCCAGGTATGTCCTAGGGTGACCAGTTCTAAACTGTTCATTTGAGGGACAGAAGTATTGCATGTGTGGGACAAGTGGGAAAATGCATTGGCAACACATTAGCAAATCATTAAGTTCTTAATGTCATATTCAAATAATAGGTTAATAATAATAGGTTAATAATTCAGGATTAAAATATAGCAAAATAGTTAATCTACAAGGTTGTTGATCAGTTATTTTTTACATGCAATGTGGCAACTCTGGAGTGAGGGTGGAAATATATAGTGGCACCAGGGGAATACTGGGGTTACTTATTTTAACAGACTTAAAAACACATCTATAAGCAGGGGTGCACATAAGTGGCGCTCCGGTGCTCAGGAGCACCAAAAATCCTACAATGAGCTGTCAATCCAGGGGTGGAAAGCTCCTTTGAGCATCACACAGCTGGGGCTCATAATGACTGGCCAACTGGGCCAGGGGAAAAAAGCCTTGAAAATGAAATATTTCTAACTAAAGTCTAAAATATTGCTAGTATTTTTAATGGATGTAGAACATGTAGTAGTACTACTACTAGCCACTGTTGCAACACCCAAACTATCGCCCTGTACTGTAATACTGTACATTGATTGGGCTGTACGGAGTGGAAAAAAGGGGCTCCCAGGGCCCGGCGATGAGGGTCGGCGCATTTTAGGAGCACCAAGTAACATCTCCAGGTGCTCCTCTGAGTACTGGACCAAAATACTTATGTGCACCCCTGTCTATAAGCGACAACATAAAGCCAAACAATATAATAATACTGAACTCTGTCAGTCACAATGTGGTTCTGGTTCTCAACTTGTGGGACATCCGAAAAGTCTTGGAAATGAGGGACTGTCTCACGCAAAGAGAGACATGTCGCTAATCACTTAGCGACAATAGTGTTTTACCGACTCTTTTACGCCGGTAGAACGCAGCTATATGTCACATATCGTCACCTTCTTAAAATAATCGCCTAAGTCATTTTTTGGCCATTTTTTGCAATATACTGTATATTATACAGAATTTTATACTGTATAATATACAGTATATTATCGCAAAAAATGGCCAAAAAATGACTTAGGCGATTATTTTAAGAAGGTGACGATATGTAGGGGCGTAGCTATAGCAATTCTGGGCCCCGTGCAAAGCTTTTCCACATGGGCCCCCCCTTTCCCAGCGGCGTTAAAGGGTAATTTCACCCATTTTCAACATTTTTTCTGAGAGCGTACAAATGCAACCAAATGAACCCTAACGGGTTCATTTGGTTCCATTTGCACGCTCTCAGAAAAAAGAAATCCATTAACATGATGAAATACATCTTGATGATGTCATCAAGATGTTTCACCATGTTAGTGGCTTTCTTCAGACCTCCATTTCTAGGAAACACAGAATAGGGAAACGGTTTTTATCATGACCACCCAGCACTTCTAAGGTATATTAATGACATATTAAAATGTTGAAAATGGGTGGAATTCCCCTTTAAAATGCTTCAATCTGGTGTACTTTGACATCAAATTTTTTTTTTCATAATAATCAATACAAATAAAACCTTATTAATGCAGGCCCCCCTGGCTTTGGGCCCCCCTAAAATTGTCGAACTTTTCCCCACCTATCGACGCCACTGCACATATGTAATGGTTGTTTTTGTTGTGTGTTTATACATATGAATGCATGTTATGTATTTAATCATACTGTTGGCACATATATCGTGGAAGGGGGGATGCATTTTCCCAATCTGTATCCCAATCCCATCTAGACGAATACTAGGGAGAGGGAAATACATAAGGAATGGAAGGTTAGTGTTAGTGAAAGGTCAGTGAAAACCGATATGCACTTCCCAATAATTCAAGACGGTGCAGCTGGACCCAACAAAACAATCACCTAAATAAAACAGTGGAATGTCTGCACACGAAACTCATCACCCAAAAACAACGTTTCGCTCTTCCAGGCTTTTTTCAAGGGTTATATTGGGAACAGAGTATTATTAATAAATAGTGTTGCAAATATTTTTTTATCCCAGCTGTGTGTGTTTTTGTGAGCACAAAACATTGGCTGATGATTGGTTGATCACCCCTTTAGCGATGATTTCATAGCTGGACAAAGTACATACTGTAGTGAGGATACAAGTGAGGGCAGAAAAGTGAAGATGCCAAAAGTGATTGGCCGGAATGATGTATGAAGATGTCCCTCACTTCACACAAGTGTGATTTCTATTTATTTATGTATGTGTATTTATTATGTATTTATTTATGTTTGTTTATTTATTATGTATTTATTTATGTTTGTCCAAGAGACAGCGAGATCATCTTGCAACCCCGACACCCCCCACATAGAAAGCACTAATGTCTATTTTTGACTGGGGACGGGGGGTCATATTTTGACGGCAGTGACTGCCTGTCATAATTTCTCCCTCATCCCTATCTAAGTGAATGTTGATATTCATTTTATATTCATCCTTATAGGTCCCCAAATCACACCTTAGAAAGCATGAGTATCTATTTCAAACAGTGTTTGTTGACTGGGGGATGGATGGCAGTAAGTGCCTGTCATAATTTCCTGACCATGACACTGTGACAATAAATACATTGAGAGAAATGTGGTGACATTAGTTCAGGAAGAGAATGTGCATTCTCTTGTTGTTCTCAATGCTGCCAGAAGATGGGGCCAGTTATCAGTTTTGAGCTGCCCTTAAAAAATACATAGAGAATAGCTCAGGTGGTGTGCTGGGTTTCGTTGAATTCACTGCAGATTGATCTATTTCATGTCACAGAAAATGACAGTGGAGGACTGATTCCCAAAGCTATTACACTTGCTACAGTACAGGCCAAAAGTTTGGACACATTCAATGCGTTTCCACAGTGGTGGAGTGGGCGAAAAAATCGGCCCGGCATTTTTTACCGTGATTTGGCCTATAGAGCGGCCCACCACAACCAGCGTGTGATGGACCTATTCTACCTGGTATAGTTGGTTAACCAGGTGTAACTCTTTGAGAGGGTAAACATGAAACCTAATTTGAAAATGTAGAAGATCAATGCTCATTTTGATCTGTATGTTTGACTGTTTTGTTTCCCAAATCCAGCCTGGAAATGTGGACCGAAAAGGAAAATAAATCTTTAGTTTTGGGGTCTGTTGGGGCTAAAATGTCATCAAATGGTGGTCCGTGGCTTAAAAATTCTGAATGAATAGATAGTGGGCCCTGGGATCAAAAAGGTTGAAAACCAGTGCTTTTAACCATACTGCGATACCATCGGCCCCCTACGGGTCTGCCCAAATTGAAACAAGCAAATCTACAACAAAACATTGTGACCATGTTTTGTAAACTAATTGTATTTTTTAATTAGATCCCCTATAGCCTACCGACCAGTCCTCCTTCAGAATTCCAGGAGTAAATGATAAGATGGTTAAGTTGGTTAAGTTGGTTAATCAGATGTAACTCTTGGAGAGCGTAAAAATGAAACCATGTTTACACTCTCAAAGAGTTACAACTAGAGAATGTAGAAGATTAATGGCCATTTTGATCTGTTTTACGAAATCCAGGCTGGAATTATGGACAAAGCTAAAGAGCTCTGTGTCCATGTAGCTAAAATGTCATCAAATTTAATGCTGGTCCGTGGCTCAAATGCTGAATAAAAACAGTGGGGATCAAAAAGGTTGAAAACCACTGCCCTATGGCTTTTTGCTGTTTTTTTTTTTTTTTTTTTTTTTGCGTTTGAATCCTGAACACAAACACTTTTGGATAATGTGAGGTTCAGTATGTACCTGTATGAGTCAAGCTTCATATCCTGTAGTACAGGCAATCTAAGAAAAATAGGGGGGTAACCTCAAACAAATTGCAACAGAAACTCTTCCACCTATTTTTGTTTCCTTAATATGTTAGGAATAACATATCAAAAGTCCTAAGAAATCCAAGTTTTTCGCCTATTTAAAATTTAGATTTATGTATGTTTTCTTAGCTTGTGTCTAAAGAAAATGTTCAATACTTTGCAGAATTACATAGAAACTATGTCTGATTCATTGAAATGATTGTTCAAGAGTTTTTTTCATTTATTGCAAAAGGAAAATCTTAATATTAATGCATTTTGTGAGCTAATAAGGGGCAAATTTCGTATAGATTATAAAATCAGAAAAAAATGTTGCAATAGGGCAAAACAAGTTGCAACAGAAACCCTTTAACTTGTTTTGGTTTCCTTAATATGTTAGGAATAACATATCAAAAGTCCTAAGAAATCCAAGTAGGGAAACATAGTAAAAAATGCTGAAATAGATGATGTCACAATTTCCGATTTTTGCCCATGTTAAAACATATTTATGGAGGTCTTCTTAGCTTGTGTCCAGTGAAAAGGTTTAATAATTTGCAGAATTACATAGAAACTTTGTCTGATGCAGTAAAATGATTGTCCAAGAGTTTATTTTTTATTTTATTTTTTTATTTTGGCAAAAGGAAATTCTTAATATTAATGCATTTTGCAAGGGGAAAAAGGGGCAAATTTCACTGACAAGAAATATAGTCAGAAAATGTTGCAATAAAAGATAATACTATAAACATAAATTTAACATCACAAAACGTTACAAAAGCAATGCTGTTATAATATATAAATTATTCAACACCTTAATCATCACGCCTAATGTATTACAGTTTTTAGTGTTTACATTGTATATTGTAAAATTATCATCATCATCATCATCACTTCCAGACTTGTGTGTGCGCACCCTGTGTCTTTGCAGTTTACACATGCAACAGAGCAGTCAATGCTTCTTGCAAGTGCACGTCAGGCTGCTGCAGTTGGTCTTGCAGGTGCATCTGAAGACCCATAGCAGTTCCTGAGCTGGAGGTATGTCTGTCTGGACAGGGATGTGGCTGAAGGTAGCAGACTCTCTGGCTCCACAAAAGATGCCACCTTCTTACAAAAATGCTTGTATCTTAATGCTTAATGAGTCAAGACCCTCCTCAGACTTCCCGCAAGAATGGGGATGGGAAGAGAGTGATGGGGTGCTTATGTAACGCCCGGGATTCGAACTCGGGTCTCCCGCCTGAAAGTCCAACACTTAACAGTGGTTAAGTGTTGGACTTTCACGCCAAAGGGACCAAATGTCTTTATTCTGCTTCCAGACCAAAGGGACATCCCATTGGTCCAGGGGCAGATACTAGACTTTAGAGGCCATCACGCCATCAGTGCAGCCGCCTGCTACACTTATCCCTGTCCAGACAGACATACCTCCAGTTCAGGAACTGCTATGAGAGGGGTCTCCCTGCAAGACTGACCGCAGCAGCCTGAAGTGCACTTGCAAGAAGCATCTCTTGTAAAGCCAGAGAGTCTGCCATCTCCAGCCACAGCAGCAAAGTACCACATTATCAAGTACAGCAGTGGAAGGGAACTGCATGAGTGCTCTTGCCGCAAGAATGGGGATAATGATGGGGTGATTATCCCTGTCCAGACAGACATACCTCCAGCTCAGGAACTGCTATGGGTCTTCAGATGCACCTGCAAGACCAACTGCAGCAGCCTGAGATGCACTTGCAAGAAGCATTGTCTGCTCTGTTGCATGTGTAAACTGCAAAGACACAGAGTGTAGCAGGTGGCTACAGCCTCTGTCGTGATGGCTTCCAAAGTCTAGTATCTGCCCCCGGACCAAGGGGATGTCCCTTTGGTCTAGTGGTTAAGATGTTGGAGTTTCACGGTGGAGACCTGAGTTCGAATCCCGGGTGTTACAGTGGTGCCGTGACCCGGATCGCGTTTCCCTGTGGAAGGAGGTCAATAGGGAGGTGAGTGTAGCTGGTGGCTACAGCCTCTGTCGTGATGACCTCCAAAGTCTAGTATCTGCCCCCGTACCAAGAGGATGTCCCTTTTGGTCTAGTGGTTAAGATGTTGGACTTTCACGGTGGAGACCCGGTTTCGAATCCCGGGTGTTACACAAACACAAGTCTGGTTCAAAGTGATGATGATAAAGATGTTGAATAGTTTATATATTATATATTTATGTTTTGTGAGGTTAAAGTTATGTTTATAGTATTATCTTTATTGCAACATTTTCTGATTATTTCTTGTCTGTGAAATTTGTCCCTTTTTCCTCTCGCAAAATGCATTAATATTAAGAATTTCCCTTTGCCAAAATAAAATAAATAAATAAATAAATGAACTCTTGGACAATCAATTTACTACATCAGACACAGTTTCTATGTAATTCTGCAATTCTTCTGTAATTCTGCAGTATTAAACATTTTCATTTCACATCAATGGGGATTTCTGACCTCATCTATTTCAGCATTTTTACTATGTTCCCTTCTTGGATTTCTTAGGACTTTTGATGTGTTATTTCTAACATATTAAGGAAACAAAAACAAGTTAAAGGGTTTATGTTGCAACTTGTTTGGCCCAATTGCAACCATTTTTCAGATTTTCTGCTATATGTGAAATTTCTCCATTTTTAGCTCTCAAAATGCATTAATATTAAGAATTTCCTTTTTCAAAAAATGAAATGAAACTCTTGGACAATCATTTTAGTGCATCACACACATTTTCTATGTAATTCTGTAAAGTATTAAACCTTTTCTTTAGACACAAGCTAAGAAAACCTCCATAATTCTATTTTTTACCAGGGACGAAAATCGGAAATTGTGACATCATCTATTTCAGCATTTTTCGCTAAGTTCCCCTACTTGGATTTCTTAGGACTTTTGATATGTTATTCCTAACATATTAAAGAAACAAAAACAAGTTAAAGTGTTTCTGTTGCAACTTGTTTTGCCCTATTGCAACCATTTTTCAGATTTTCTGCTCTATGCGAAATCTGTCCCTTATTAGCTCACAAAATGCATTAATATTAAGATTTTCCTTTTGCAATAAATGAAAAAAACTCTTGAACAATCATTTCACTGAATCAGACATAGTTTCTATGTAATTCTGCAAAGTATTGAACATTTTCTTTAGACACAAGCTAAGAAAACATACATAAATCTAATTTTTAAATAGGCGAAAATCGGAAATTGTGACATCATCTATTTCAGCATTTTTCACTATGTTCCCCTACTTGGATTTCTTAGGACTTTTGATATGTTATTCCTAACATATTAAGGAAACAAAAAAAGTTGAAAGAGTTTCTGTTGCAATTTGTTTGAGGTTAAACCTTAGATTGCTTATACTACTGGTAGTGAATGCATTATAGCCTATAACATACCTTCTCCCTGGTGTCAGACAACACCTGCCCCCCTGGTGCTGCTGATGATCACACCTGCCCCCCTGGTCAGGGGCGGATGTAACATGTCCCATTTGGGGGGGGGGGGGGGGGGGGCAAGAGAACATGTTGGAGGGGCAAGAGAAAATGCCCTTTT
The DNA here is from genome assembly GCA_039105355.1 of Benthosema pterotum. Taxonomy (NCBI): domain Eukaryota; kingdom Metazoa; phylum Chordata; class Actinopteri; order Myctophiformes; family Myctophidae; genus Benthosema; species Benthosema pterotum. The sequence continues at coordinate 11,385,107 of CM076971.1, read as the reverse complement.
TCAGCTGCAGGACTTGTATTAGGCAAGTAAAGCATCAATAATAACATCAGTTGTTGTTGAAGTTGCAACAGACACGCAGCATGCATAAAGCTAAAGGTCTGACTCAGAGAGTTTTCTGTTTTCAATGATGAAATGCTGTTGGTTTAGTGGTGACACAGCTGTAGTTAGTTAGCAGCAGTAGTAGTGTTTCACATCATTTTAAATATAAGCACTTTAATTTGAAATATCTTGGGTTGTTTTGCATGGCATTGTGTTTAGGGGGGCATTGCCCCCCCATGCCCATGCCTAGATCCGCCCCTGATGATCACACCTGCCCCCCTGGTGCTGGTGATGATAACATAGTGCCTCTTCCTGCTGATATTATCACACCTGCCTGTGCTGTTCCATGATTGTGCAAAATGGCACCTATACACATTCTCATTACGACAGGCACATCCATATCGACAGTCATATCGACCTCTCTCTCTCCCATTCAATGTGCAATGGTGGTGCCCTAGGCAATTCTTTCATTGACATGCAATGTTTGTCATGGTTGGATGATTAGACGAAAGACTTGAATTGTGTATTAGGAGTGTTGTAGTGGGACTTTTAGAAGTGGGGGGGCTCTTAAAGAAGAGTTCCACCCATTTTCAATTTTTTCTGAGAGCGTACAAATGGAACAATTGGTTCCATTTGTACGCTCTCAGAAAAAAAGGAAACTCATTGACATGGTGAAACACATCTGATGTCAAGATGTCATCAAGATGTATTTCACCATGCTAATGATTTTTTCAGACCTCCATTTCCATCGGAAACACAGAATGGGGGAAGTTTTTTTTTTTTTTTTTTTTTTTACCATGTCCCCACAACATCGCTATGGTATATTAATGACATAGTAAAATATTGAAAATGAGTGGAATTGCCCTTTAAGACATGTGCATGCACACTTGCATTTGCATGCGCATTTGCGTGTACCTGTGCAACACACTATAGTCTCCAGTTGTCGGGTCGGGGCAGCAATGATTAATCGCCAAGTCACTGCCCCTCTCTCACCCAGGCTTCCAGCTCGATGATAGAGGCCAGTAGTAGCTGGAAGCCTGGGTGGGTGAGAGAGGGGATCTATCTTATTATGCCAGAGCCAACAGAAGGCTCTCTCTGTCGTGTTCTAGAGCAGGGTTTTCAACCTTTTTGACTGCAGGGACCACCATTTATTCAGCATTTGAGCCACGGAGTCCACCATTTGATTACATTTTCACACCAAAGACCTAAAATTAAAGAATTATTTTTGATTTTGTCCACAATCCCAGGATGTATTTTGCCAACAAAACAGTGTAAACGTCTTAATTAATTAAGTGATGCTAATTCAGATGATTAATATTTTAACTCTTGAGAGTGCGAAAATGAAACCAAATGGACCCGCAAGGGTCCATTTGGTTTCATTTTCGCATTCCCGAGAGTTACATCTGGTTAAACAACTTAGCTGGGGACCACCTGGAACCCTCTCGAGGACCACTGGTGGTCCCCGGATCACCTATTGAAAACCCCTGTTCTAGAGGGTCACAGACATTGAGAAGTCTCTCTATGACTATGGTTTACTTCAGTGGTGTCAAACCCAAATACAGAGTGGGCCAAAATAGAAAAATTGGTACAAGTCGAGGGCCGGAGATACCGGTCTGTGTTTCAACACCAGTTTACCATGACGTCCCTGTCAAACAGCAAAAAAGTAATTTCCCTTCAAAACTCAATGTCTCTTAATGGCAAGATAATTGTAAAGATGAAACTGCCTGCATTAAAAACTGTTTTAAGTTTAAATGAAAAATAGCAGGTGTTCACGTCTCATAGCACGCCACAGAGTGGCGCGCTATGAGACGTGAACACCTGCTATTTTTCATTTTGTAAATGAGTAAATGAGACTGCAGAGGAAGTAAAACAATTAGTTGCATTCATTTCTTATCATGGGCCAGTTCTAATACTAATTCAATATCGTCCCGTGGGCCGAAGATAATTCATTCACGGCCCCCATGTGTCAAACTTAAGGCCCCCGGGCCTTAAGACATGCTTTAAAAGGATCCCAGGCTAATATGGATAAATACAATATAGGCCTACTTATCCTCTATAACTAGAATTGAACATTTAAAACACATAATGTTATTTTGTTTATAATTATGCAAATATCATGATCAATATGGCATTGACTATCACAGACTATGACAATGAGCAATGAAAAAAATAAATAAATGAAATATATAAATTACACAAAGCATTTCTAAAGCATGTTGTCATGTGACAACCGTGGTCCTTGCAGGGCTAAACGTCAGTGGACATGACATAAGTGAAATAATTGGGCCATGGATGGACTCATATAATCATCATATGGTCATGCTATTCATTTGGCTGCCATATTTAAGCTGCAGGGGTGGTTTTGTCAGAGCGGAACAGGCAGCTTGACGTCCATAATGATCACAATTATCACATCATTATGAAAGGCTCGAACCAACACTTAAACACTTAGCTAAAACATACACACTATCACTGCCAAAATCATGTTAAACAATTTATACAATTGATTTCCAATAAAAATAGAAGATACACAAGCTCACGTACAGAACGTCACTTTGTGCCTCTCGGTGAGTTTGTACATCTGCTGTCACAGACAGAAATCAAACAGTCACACAAATCCTTGTGGCACAAAACCTTTTCAGATGGTTGCATATTGTAAACCAGGGCCGGATTTAGCCAGCCCTACTAGGGTGGGCTGGAAGAATGTCAGGGTGGGCACCTCCAAAGTTTTTATACGAAGCAGTGGTTTTCCACCTTTTTGACACCAGGGCCCACTGTTTATTCAGCATTTGAGCCACGGACCACCATTTGATGACAATTTAGCCCCACAGACCCAAATACTAAGTATGGTGCATTGCATTTAGCCGTTCTAAGGAGAAAAAACACATCATTATGTGTTCAAATACAATTTTGATCTCTATGGCAGATCACTTTTTTACTTATTTGTATATCCATCCATTATAATACATTTCCTTACAAAAACCTGAACTATCCACATGTTTCACACATGCAGTATTTAATGTATTTGCTAAATAATTATTGTATCGATTTGCGATCATATTGATCATTGAATCATAACACCTTAAATTGAACCAATATCGTCTGTGTGTGGAGTTTCCATGTTCTCCCCGTGTCCCCCAGGGTAGATTCCCTCACAAAAACATGCTGTAATCGCTCTAGACTGCCTCCCCCTGGCCAGCCGTGGTGCCTGATGGAGGGGACAGGAACTGGTTGGAATAACGTGTTCCTTCTACACGCTACGTCCAACCAGCGAAACTCCCTCCCGTCAGGTGAATAGAAGTCAGCTTGGACTCCTCATGAATTGCAGGAAGCATGAGGAAGTATGAGGCCAGTCCGCTGCCTTCTACCCAGGTTGGCGAAGGGTGTGTAGAGGCCAGAATAATTTTAGGAATTGGCAGTACTGGGTGAAAAATGGGTTACAAAATCGTGGGATAAAAATTTAGAAAAATAAAAAATAAAAAATGGAAAAAATGTATTGTGATGTTAAAATGTATGGTTACACCGCTAGTGCATACGGTATCAATTTGTGGTCCTTAACACAGCTGAGTGGTATGGTCTAAGACTCATACCTGGGCATTATGCGGCCCGGGGGCCAAATGCGGCCCTTTGGCTGACCCTGACCGGCCGAAGGACCACCAGTGGTCCTTGAGAGAGTTCCAGTTAAATACTAGAAAGTTGTTTAAACACATGTAACTCTTTGAGAACGTAAACATGAAACCAAATGGACCCTTGCGGATCCATTTGGTTTCATGTTTACACTACACAGAGAAAAACCAATGGTCAAAAACAACCTAACTTCGGTCAAATTTCAACCAAACGTAGAGGTTGAATAAGGACCAACTGGGTCTTTGGTCAATCTGACCGAATAATGCGTGTTATTATATTTGACCGAATGCATTTGGTTACATTAATAACCCAATTATGAGGGTCAACATAACTTAAGTACCAGTTGATTTGACCGAACATATTAGCTTGCATTAATAACCTAATTTTGAGGGTCAAGATTACCCAACTGCCAGTTGAATTGATACAGAATATTCAGTTAACCCATTTGTTTTATTAAAGGGAAATTCCACCCATTTAAAGGGGAACTTCGCCACTTTTCAACACTCTTTGTGTGGTGTTGGTCATTAGCATACATGCTAATGGCCTCCTGATTAATAACATTGGGATTCTGTGGCTCCAGCGCCGTGCTTCCCAAGTTGTCAGATTCTGACCCAGTGACGTCATTGGGTCAGAACGTCCCACTGACTTAAACTACAGCGAGTATGTGGACGGGTAAGGTTACCGTACCGGTCTGAGTAACGGTCTGAGTGCCGTCTGAAGGAAAAGTCGTTGCAGTGTTGTGTTTACAGTGTTGGATGCATTCCTCGGCATTAGTATCCTATCTGTTCCTGTAAAAAGTATAAATAATTTCATTTTTCGTCATTTTGTCCGAGAAATTCTACAATACCCACAGTGCACCGCGGCATCAACCAAAGTCTGTGACCTAACAAATTGGTTACCGTACCGGTCTGAGTAACGTCTGAGTGCCGGTCTGAAGGAAAAGTCGTTGCAGTGTTGTGTTTACAGTGTTGGATGCATTCCTCGGCATTAGTATCCTATCTGTTCCTGTAAAAAGTATAAATAATTTCATTTTTCGTCATTTTGTCCGAGAAATTCTACAATACCCACAGTGCACCGCGGCATCAACCAAAGTCTGTGACCTAACAAATTGGTTACCGTACCGTCTGAGTAACGGTCTGAGTGCCGTCTGAAGGAAAAGTCGTTGCAGTGTTGTGTTTACAGTGTTGGATGCATTCCTCGGCATTAGTATCCTATCTGTTCCTGTAAAAAGTATAAATAATTTCATTTTTCGTCATTTTGTCCGAGAAATTCTACAATACCCACAGTGCACCGCGGCATCAACCAAAGTCTGTGACCTAACAAATTGGTTACCGTACCGTCTGAGTAACGGTCTGAGTGCCGGTCTGAAGGAAAAGTCGTTGCAGTGTTGTGTTTACAGTGTTGGATGCATTCCTCGCATTAGTATCCTATCTGTTCCTGTAAAAAGTATAAATAATTTCATTTTTCGTCATTTTGTCCGAGAAATTCTACAATACCCACAGTGCACCGCGGCATCAACCAAAGTCTGTGACCTAACAAATTGGTTATTCTCATTAAAACAACCCAAAACCAATAACCAAATAAAACAACCCATGAATTCGGTCAAAATAAAATCCCTGCAACCCAGGAAAAGGTTATGGCTTCAAGAAATAACCCAGGAAAGTGACCTAACACCATTGACTGAAGTGTTTAGTTGCAATTTTGACCGATTAGTTTTTTGTGTGTATCAAGAGTTAAAATATTCATCATCCGAATTAGCCCAAAGTCTACACAATCAAAGAATGTAAAAGAATGGTAATTTTTGATCTGTACGTTTGTCTGTTCTGTGTGAAATCCAACCTGGAATTGTGGACAAAAAACGAAACAAATCTTTAGTTTTGGGGTCTGGGGGGCTAAAATCTCATCAATTGTTGGTCCTCAATACTGAATAAATAGAGGGCCCTGGTGTCAAAATGGTTGGTCTTACTCTTACGTTTATCTTGAAATTAAATTAATATTACGCAGACTTTAGTTTTTATGTCTCATTTGGCCCCTTTGGAAAAATAATTGCCCACCCCTGGTCTAAGTGGTATCATTGGTGATCAAGTTGAGGCCTTGATCAGCTAGGACAGGGGTTTTCAACAGGTGGTCCGGGGACCACCAGTGGTCCCTGAGAGGGTTCCAGGTGGTCCCCAGCTAAGTTGGTCAACCAAATGTAACTCTTGAGATCGTAAAAATGAAACCAAATGGACCCTTGCGGGTCCATTTGGTTTCATTTTTACACCCTCAAGAGTTAAAATATTTATCATCTGAATTAGCCCAAGTGTACACAACTAGAATGGATGGACAAAAGCAAAAGAAATCTTTAGTTTTGGGGTCTGTGGCTAAATGTCCTCAAACGGTGGTCCGTGGCTCAAATTCTGAATAAATAGTGGTCCCTGGCATCAAAAAGGTTGAAAACCCCTGAGCTAGGACATCCAGTCATTCTCTGTGACGATCTGGACCTGTGGAAGTTGCTGTCGTATAGCTGTTGTCGTACAGCTATTTACTTGCTATTTAGTTTAATGACGAAGTTGGAGCACTGGATGATCAAAACATGCACGGCGACAACTCAACATTCTACTCCCACTATGCTGACTCAGCGGAGCTGACTCATCCTCCCAGCAGCAGAACAGACACATCACAATGTCTGAAGTTCAACTGTTCTTTAGTTTATTTAGTAGCAAAGGGAAAAAGATGAGTCAGTTTAATGTGCAGTTCGCTCGGCCATGCTGAAGTCATGCAGGCAGCGACGCAGGGTCGCCGTTAGCACACCTGGCTCTCTAATGAGTCTACATGGCGTCTGTGTCATTGGATCTGACGTTCTCTCCGTCTCACTGTAACAGGAAGGACGTTTGTGCATCAGTGGTTATCAACCTTTTTCACATCAAGGGCCATTATTTATTCGGCATTTGGAATTGAAACTATAGCATTTTCGTCAGATTTTTTTTACTTTAACTATTTTTACAGTTGCACTTTAATTCTCTAGCCTGTTGCACTACGTCACTTACTGTTTCTTTATTGTATGTATTTGTCCTTTTTCTTATTGCTCTGTCTATTGTCTTATTGCACTGGGGAAGCATGGGGAACGATATTTCATCCCTGTATATGTCCTGACATACGCTGGAATGACAAATAAAGAACTTTGAACCTTTTATCCCACAATTTTGTAACCCATTTTTTCACCCAGTGCCAATTACCTACATGTGATCCTGGGCTCTGCACACCCTCCTCCAACCTGGGGAGGAGGCAGTGGACTGGCCTCATGCTTTCTTCAATGCATGAGGAGTCCAAGCTGCCTTCCAAGCTGCCTTCCTTGCCTCCCTGCGGTTGGCCGTAGCGCGTGGAAGGAACACGTTATTCCAACCAGTTCCTGTCCCCTCCATCAGGCGCCCCGCTGGCCAAGGGGAGGCAGTCTAGAGCCCAGGATTACTGCATGTTTTTGTGAGGGTATCTACCGTAGGGGACACAGGGAGAACATGCAAAACAGGCGAACATGACACCTCGGGTATGGCCAAGGACCTTCAAGCTGTGAGGTGACAGCCAGTGATGGGCAGTAGCTTGTTACAAGTAGCTAAGCTACATAGCTTAACTACATTTCCCGTAACTTGTAGTGCAGCTTACTACATTTGTTCTGGGAATAGCTTGTAGTGAAGCTACACTACTTGTTTCGAGTAGCTTGTAGTGAAGCTATACACTAATTGTTTCGAGTAGCAAGGAGTGTAGCTTACTACATTTTCCCACACACATTTTCAAATTCCACCCATTTTTAATGGTTAGAAAACCAATATACATCCCAAAACTTAAACATGCCACCATCCCAGGTTCAAACCCACTCCTAAATTATTATTATTATGATTTTTACCCATATTATTTTATTATAATGATTATTATTTAGAAGGTTGTACATTAAGTTGGGATATTTATATTATGTAGTGTTGATGTAGCAAGCTACATCAAGCTACTTTTGTCGTGTAGCTTGTAGTGTAGCTTGCTACAATTTTCTGAGGATAGCTTGTAGCTTAGCTAAATTTTTTTGAGAGTAGCAAGTAGTGTAGCTTACTACATTTTCGCAGTAACTTACCCATCACTGGTGACAGCACTGACCACTGTTCCACCGTGCCCCTTAGATCAGAATCTAAGGGATATTTTTGGTATCCATTGATTAATATTCTGTCCACTCCACATGTTCCATGCTGTATTGATGCTGGTTCCATTAAGAGAGATGCTGTACCAGTCAAACATTGATCAAAAAATATTATTTTACATTCACTAAATTGTGTAGACTTCTTGTAAATTGTTTCCACTTCCCTTGTGGATCACGACACAAGTTACATTATACAACACTGATACTCATGAACAATGGGAAGGGGAAGCAGGGGCAGATTAACATTTCCCAATGGGGGGGGGGGGGGGGGGGGGGGGGGGCAAGAGAAAATGGTATGGGGGCGATGAAGCCCGGGCAATGAAGTAGGCAAGTAAAGCATCAATAATAGCATCAGTTGTTGTTGAAGTTGCAACAGACGCAGCATGCATAAAGCTAAAGGTCTGACTCAGAGAGTTTTCTGTTTTCAATGAAGCTGTTGTTAGTTAGTAGCAGCAGTAGTAGTAGTAGTGTTTGGTGGGGCAGTCAGGGCATTTAGGGGGGCATTGCCCCCCTATGCCCATTCCTAGATCCGCCCCTGATGGGAAGAGTTTTACATAGTGTAACAGTACAAATAACATTGTCATTAGTATTGAAGGGAAGGACTCTTATCTCTGGAGAGTCCTGAATCTACTCAGCGTTCATTATAACCCAAATTTATATTTCATTTGATATTTCAAATTAGAATGCTAACAGTATATTTAAAACACTACTAACTAACTACACTTGATGCACCACTAAACCAACAGCATTTCATCAAACAGAGCTCTCTTCGTAGTCAGACCGCTTTATTTATGCAAGTGTGCCCTACTGCCCTTTTGCAACTTCAACAACAACTGATGTTATTATTGATGCTTTACTTGGAACTAATATAATTCCTGTACAAGATATAAATGTTGTGGATCATAGAACTATAAAATATATAAAATAGATGATTTGGAACATTCTTCGACCGTTATCAAGCGATAATTCCCAGGATGCTGCAGCCTATAGGCCGAGTTCCTTGACAATTAAGGCATGTTGTCTGGGAGACGACTGACATGATTGCATTGATAAGACGAAAACCCGGGAAATCCTTGATTGTTTTAAGCTCTGTGTCAGCATGGCGACGTGCTGGAGGTTATGTTTAGGGTTAGGGTTAGAGGAGGAGAGTATATTGAGCAAAACGGCCGCAATGAAGTAGCCGAATGTGTGCTGAACCGAACTGCATTGGGACTCTGCCCAGTAAAGGCTGTTATTGTTATTATTGCTCATTTACATAGTAGTGTGTTCCAGATGTAAACAGACAGCTTTGTGTGGGTGTGTGCACGCAGTTCCTTTTGATGTGCACCTCCTTCTCTTCCATAGTGTTTGGACAGAAGGATCTTCACATTCAGCATGAGAGCATCAGGGGAACAAAGGAGGCTTATGTGTGACAATGATAACACACACACACATGCACGCACGCACGCACACACACACACACACACACACACACACACAACCACACACACACACACACACACACACACACACACACACACACACACACACACACACACACACACACACACACACACTTAAGACTATGGCATTCTGGGAAATACGTTAGAGTGTCAACACTTAGATGAAAACAGACTGAAAGGGATCTGGATGATATGCAGATTTTGTCACAGAGATAGATAGTCCTCTACTGCATGTGCTCTTTCTCCAGGGGCGGATCTAGGCATGGCCATGGGGGGGCCCTGACTGCCCTGCACCAAACATGATGGCATGTAAAACAATCCAAGATGTTTCAGTGCTTATATTTAAAATGATTTGAAACACTACTACTGCTACTAACTAACTACAGCTGTGTCACCACTAAACCAACAGCATTTCATCATTGAAAACAGAAAACTCTCTGAGTCAGACCTTTAGCTTTATGCATGCTGCATTGCGTCTGTTGCAACTTCAACAACAACTGATGTTTACTTGACTAATAAAAGTCCTGTAACAGAAAATGGTATGGGTGCGATGTAGTCGCCCCCATACCATTTTCTCCTGCCCCCCAATTGGGAAATGTCACATCCGCCCCTGTCTTTCTCTCTGTCATTTCTTTCTCACACACACACACCAAGCACACACACACAGAAAAGAGAGAGAGAGAGAGAGAGAGAGAGAGGAGAGAGAGAGAGAGAGAGAGAGAGAGAGAGAGAGAGAGAGAGAGAGAGAGGAAGAGAGAGAGAGAGATAGAGATGCACAGATTTGAGCAGAGACAAATGCACTCCGTGTTGTGAATGATGAAAGTGGTTTAGTGCCGGCGGACATGACCGTCTCGGAAATAATTATTCATTTTAAATCCATGGTTCCATTGGCTGGTTGTGATGGACATGGAGACGGTGGTGATGTCTCCACAACCATGCAGGGACATGCAGCTCTTCTGATCATCCCATTGGATCTTCAATTCAATTCACTTCATATCAAAACAAGACACCTTACATGCAGAGCAGAGACCCCGACCATGGTTTTACAATATAATGTAGAAGAAGACTGCAGAAAATGCAGGAGAGACCGCAGCACTCAGGTTTAATTTTTCAGTTTTAAAGGTGCACGGCTCAAAAAATGCAACAAAAGAAAAAAGGATGCCAGCACTCTAAAAGTTCATTTCATGGTTTATTTACCTCGGAAGGCAGTATGGCATGGACGCGTTTCGCCCCTGAGGGCTTTCTCAACATGTGTTGATGTGTTGAGAAAGCCCTCAGGGGCGAAACGCGTCCATGCCATACTGCCTTCCGAGGTAAATAAACCATGAAATGAACTTTTAGAGTGCTGGCATCCTTTTTTCTTTTGTTACAATATAATGTACCTATGTAACATTTCCCAATTTGGGGGGCAGGAGAAAATGGTATGGGGGCGGCCGCACCACAGGCGATGAAGCCGCACCCATGCCATTTTCGGTTACTGGACTTTTATTAGGCAAATCAGCTATAATAACGTCAGTTCAAGGTCCAATGTTCAAGGTTTACTTTATTTGTCTCCCAAGGGGGACAAATACAGTTGTTGTTGAAGTTGCACAGAGGTACAGCATGCATATTATTATTGAATTGTTTTTATTGATTTTTAAACACAAAACATGGACACATGTTGCATTACATCATTAGAAATGACATGGAATGGCGACAGCGACAATAAAAATAAAAAATAAAATAAAATAAACAATAATAAAAATACAAGACCAGGACTGAGACAAGACAATAAAATAAAATAAAAACAGATCGATCATACAAGAACTGTTATGATGTATCGTGTTGCACCGCTCTGAAGCAGATCACCACTGCTTTAAAGGTACTATTCGAACTATGGAACCCGTGTCCTATACGTGACCATCCCAGCCGGGAACTTTTGGTTGAAGTAATCCAAAAAGGGCTGCCAGACTTGTAGAATTTATTGACCGATCCCTGGTGGAATATTTAAGCTTCTCAAGTTTTAGGTGTGCCATCACATCCCCAACCCAGCGCCTATGCGATGGGGGAGTAGCTGACTTCCAATTGAACAGAATAAGGCGTCGGGCTAGCAGGGAGGAGAAGGCTATGGCTTCCGATTGGGTAACAGAAGCCTTCATCTCACCAGGGACCACTCCAAATATGGCAGTAAAGGGGTTAGGCTGATCTCTTTGTCACAGATACTTGAGAAAGTCTCAAAGACAGAAAGCCAAAAATGTGAAATGGATGGACAAGACCAGAACATGTGGGAGAGGGTGGCTGGGGCCTGGTGGCATCTAGGACAGGCTGGGTCCACACCTGGGTAAATTTCCGCAAGTCTACTTTGGAGAAGTGTAGCCTATGGAGCACTTTGAACTGGAGTAGCCATGTCTTATACAGACAGATGATGAGTGAACTCTTTTAATTGCCATGTGCCAAGAATTGTCCGGGATCTCAATTCCAATATCTTTACACCATGACTCCCTTATGCGGTCCAATGATGGAGATGCCATCTCCTGAATGTCATTTATAACATGCTTACCAACCCCTTTTGATGTGGATCTACCTCCAACCAATCATCGAGCCACTTGTCCAGTCTAAGTAAAGGGAAAGATGCAATATGTTTCCTAGCAAAATTGCGGGCTTGTAGGTAGCGGAAGAAATGTGTGCTAGGGATACCATATTCTTCAATCAACTGTTCAAAGGACATGAAGGACCCTTCTTTAAACATATCCCTCACCCGTATTAGACCTTTCTTGGCCCATAGTTGGAACGCAGTATCTATAAGTGATGGTGGAAAGAGCGCGTTGGACGCCAATGGGAGACAAGGAGAGGCTTCTTTATATTTAAAGTGTGTCCTAAACTGCGCCCATACGAAGTGAGCCACTCACCAAGGGGTTGTTTGTATGGCGTTTCTTGCTAAGTGGAAGTGGAGCACAAATCAACGAGGACATCGACACAGGTTGAGCGGAGTGTTGCTCCATGTCAACCCACACCATTCTCGCTCCCCCATATAACGAGGCCATCCAATATGTCAGCTTGTGGATGTTAGCCGCCCAATAGTAATGTAAGAAGTTTGGAAGCGCCAGACCACCATCTTCCTTCTGCCTTTCCAAGAATGCCCTTCTAATGCGTGGAGTGGTTTTGTTCCATATAAAGGTTGAGATGGACTTGTCTAGATCCTTAAAGAAAGACTTGGGGATAAACACTGGTACGGTTTGAAATAGAAATAGGAACCTAGGCATTATTGTCATCTTAACAGAGTTAATCCTGCCGGCTAATGATAGAGGCAATGTTGACCAGCGAGCCAGGTCAGTCTTTGCCCTATCCAGGGCTGGCTTAAAATTAGATTTAAATAGGTCGCCATATTTACGCGTCACAGTCACCCCCAGATATGTGAAAGAGTCAAGAGCGACCTTCAACGGGTAAGACTCGAACGTCATATTCCGAGCTAGCTCGTTGGCAGGAAATAGTAAGCTCTTGGAGAGGTTGATCTTATAGCCTGAGAATTTGCCAAATCTCGAGATAATATCTAGTGCCTTCGGGATGGAAGTATGAGGGTCGGACAGGTAAAGGATCAGATCATCCGCATAAAGTGATAACTTATGCGTTTGGCCGCCCCTATTGATGCCGGTGAGGCCTGTGTCGTCCCTCAAGGCGACCGCTAGTGGTTCAATGGCGAGATCAAACAGTAGGGGGCTGAGTCCACAACCCTGCCTGGTGCCCCTTCCTATTTGGAAATAGTTAGAGATCAGCTTATTAGTGCGAACCGAGGCCTGTGGTGAAGCGTACAAAACTTTAATCCAGGTTGTGAATGTAGATCCAAAACCAAACCTCTCCAATGCAGTGAAAAGGTATTCGTAACCTATGCAATCAAATGCTTTCTGGGCATCGAGCGACAACAGGACCTCTGCTGTGGGCGGGGCATCGGAGGAGTAGATGATATTAAATAGCCTGCGTACGTTGCCAAAGAGTTGGCGCTCCAAAATGAACCCGGTCTGATCTGGGTGAGAGGTACAGCATGCATAAAGCTAAAGGTCTGACTCAGAGAGTTTTCTGTTTTCAATGATGAAATGCTGTTGGTTTAGTGGTGATTTTAAATAAAAGCACTTTAATTTGAAATTCTCTCGGGTGGTTTTGCACGCCATCATGTTTGGTGAGGTTATAATCACAGTTAAGGGTTTGGGTTAGGTTTAGTAGAAACTTAGGGAACAGTATTATCTCCTTTTCTTTTCACTTTTATACTACAGACTGCAGTGTTTTCCTGTCACATGCAGATGTTTTCAGATCATACTGTTTTTATTGGTCTCATCATCAAAGGTGACAACGGGGCCGACAAAAAGGAGATTGACTCCTTCACTCAGTGGTGTGACACCTGCATGGTTCCCGAAGCTTATTGTCACCAACTAAGACCAAAGAACTCTCTATTAACTTCAGTAGGAAGAAAGTGAGTCTCTCACCTGTCACCATCAAGGGGCAGGAGGTAGAAATAGTCCAGTATATAAATATCTTGGAGTCTACCTTGACAGTAAGCTGGATTGGAAAGAAAACTCAAATGCTGTGATCAAAAATGCAATCACGTCTTTTTCATTCAAAGGGGAATTCCACCCATTTTCAACATTGTAATATGTCATTAAAATCTAGTGCCATGATTTTTTTTTACCCTAAAACATGATCATCAGGTATTAATGTTATATGAAAAGTAAGATTTTTTCCCCAAAAGGGTACAGTGTTTGTTAAACTGTCATTTTTATGATTCCACCCTACCAGTTCATTAAGTATGCCTGGTTTGCCTGGTGGGTGGTGATGGGTGGAGATCCAGCAGATACAGCTTTAGTTGCATGATAAAGGGGGTTGGTTAGGGGAGGGGCTGAACACGTGATGTCACTATATTGACGTTTTTTTCATTGGCACATTTGGCTGGAAAGTTCCAGCCCCCAGGAAGAAACCCCATCATTGCACATAAAAAAAACACACCAAGGGGTTTATTCACATACTGTCACCTCTTAAACGTGTACAAAATTCTATCAGAGTATCATTGCTAGCGTCCTCTACCTCTATTATGCTGTGCTCTGCTGGGGGAGTAGCATCACAGCCATGGACAAAAAGCTGGATAAATAAAAGCATCAAGAAGGCTGGATCAGTGGTTGGCCTTCCCTGAGATTCCCCAGAGAATACAATTGCCAGGCGGACAAACCACAAGGATGTCCCACACTCACATATGTGGACATTAGGGCATTAACCAACTAGTCGACTAGTCGATTGTCAATAAGTAAAACCACTAGTCGACCTCGTTGTTATTAGTTGACTAGTCGATAAGAAATTAATAAAAACTGAGGTATTATTATTTTTATTATTAATATTGTTTTAGTGTTACAAGATAAATCTTAGCTGGATTATAGTCACCAGTGTAGTTTTCCTTTTACAATAACAAACATTGTAATAACATGAGCGTGACGCTCGCCTCTGCCACAGAAAGGTGCTTCGCTTCGAGTGGCGTCTAACCGTGGCTTAAAACAAGTGCCGGGAACCCAGGAGGTCAGGGGCAAGGCTTCCCCCTTTCCCGCTCTCACTTTTTTTCTTTTTTAATCTAATTATTTTTAATACCTGGAACATTAAAGACTAGTCGACTAGTCAACTAGTAAACTAGGCAACTAGTCGACAGGCAACTAGTCGACAAGTGAATGCCCTAGTGGACATACATGTGGTTGAGAAGGATGGATGGAGGAGTGCAGAGCAGCTTTGAGCTGTCCAGATGTACGGACATGACTGGAAGCAACGATGGAGGACCTGCAGGGGGGTATGGAAAATTTCTCAATTGGGGGGGGGGGGGGGGGTATGAGAAAATGGTATGAGGATAGCTTGCACCTGGTATGAGGGAAGCCGCACCTATTCCATTTTTGGTTACAGTACTTGTATTAGTCAAGTAAAGCATCAATAATAACATCAGTTCTTGTTGAAGTTGCAACAGACACTCAGCATGCATAAAGCTAAAGGTCTGACTCAGAGAGTTTTCTGTTTCCAATGATGAAATGCTGTTGGTTTAGTGGTGACACAGCTGTAGTTAGTTAGTAGCAGTAGTAGTGTTTCAAATCATTTTAAATATAAGTACTTTAATTTGAAATATCTTGGGTTGTTTTGCATGCCATCATGTTTGGTGCAGGGGCAGACTGGGCAATTAGGGGGTACCCCCCCCCCCCCATGCCCATGCCTAGATCCGCCCCTGAGGACCTGTCTGAGGACGATCTAGAGAGGAAATGGAGAGAATACAAGGAGGGTAATGGTTGGTTGAGAACTAATGGGAAAAGACATGCGGTCATAGTATGATGTAAGATGATGAGTATTTGTTCGCACTCCACAAGCATGTGTGTGTGTGTGTGTGTGTGTGTGTGTGTGTGTGTGTGTGTGTGTGTGTGTGTGTGTGTGTGTGTGTGTGTGTGTGTGTCCATCTGTGTGTGTCCATCTGTTTACAACTAACCACGTTGGCCTGATGATGACATGCTTACACTTATGTTTTTGTTGTTGTTGTTGTTGTTGTTTGGCTAATGTTTTTGTTTTTGCGTCTTGTATTTTCATCTTTTTCGAAAAGTAGAAATCTAAGCGGGAAACAAAAAACATGCCTTCAGCCTGCATGGCCGAGACAAATATACACCGTATTGTCACGAATATAAGATGAGTAAGGGATAACACACAACAAACCGAAGGGTTTGATGCAGGGGCGGAGCTAG
>CM076971.1:11324109-11364109 GCA_039105355.1 Benthosema pterotum | reverse complement strand
GTGCGTGCGTGTATGTGTGTGTGCGTGTGCAGAATCCACACATGCAGGTGCACACAGGTTATTGCCCATGCATGTCCACGTGTACTAAAATATATAAGCAATATCTCCAGGCTTACATCGGCGCAGCGAAATGAAAGCCAGGACCCAGCCAGGCTACCAGGGTCGGATTGACCACTGGGCGTACAGGGAGTTCTCCCAGTGGGCCACGACCCGTAGGGGGCCAGTGGTATCATACAGGGAGGTCTCCCAGTGGGCCACGACCCGTAGGGGGCCGGTGGTATCACGGTATGAATAAAAGCACTGGTTTTCAACCCTTTTGAACCCAGGGCCCACTATTCATTCAGAATTTTGAGCCATGGACCACCATTTGATGACATTTTAAACCCAACAGACCCCAAAAGTAAAGATTTATTTTGCTTTTTGGTCCACAATTCCAGGCTGGATTTGGGGAAACAAACCAGTCAAACATACAGATCAAAATGACCATTAATTCTGACCATTAAATCTTCTACATTTTCTAATTAGACTTGGGCCAATAATATTTTAACCAAATGGACCCGCAAGGGTCCATTTGGTTTCATGTTTACGCTCTCAAAGAGTTACATCTTTTTTAACCAACTATACCAGATAGAATAGGTCCATCACACGCTGGTTGTGGTGGGCTGGTTTAGGCCAAATCACGCTAAAAATGTCCAGGCCGTTTTTTTCGCCCAGTCCAGCACTGCAGGGTACCCCAGAGCGAATATCAAAGGCGGGACTTCCGGTTTGTCAACTTCCCCTGGAGGTTGCCATTTTTCAGCCAATCGCGGCGTGGTGCTCCCGAAAATATACAGTATAGCCTGCAGAAACATTTTATTTCTCCCTTTGCACTCTCAAAGCTGTTGTGAAGGTCTAAAAGATGGAATTGTGTGTACTTTGCAGACTTCTATAACTGCTTTGTTCGTTGAAATCATTTATTTCTGAAATTAAGAGTGAACAAGTCAAGATCTAGTGAGGACTAGGGTTGTTTCACTGGGGACAGTAAATACAGTAACTTCTGCAGCTACCGTTAATAGTCTCAAAAGTGCACCCTTTTCCCCAGGGTGCTAGGACAGTGGTTTCCAACCATTCTGATACCAGCTAGGGCCCACTGTTTATTCAACATTTGAGCCACGGACCACCATTTGATGACATTTTCATCCCACCCAAAACCCCCAAAATCCCAGAAGATTTTATTTTGGTTTGGTCCACAAATCCAGGCTGGATTTGGCAAACAAAACAGGCAAATACACAGATAAAAACAATCAGTAATCATCTACATTTGTAATTGTGTAGACTTATTAATTAAGTGGTGCTAAATGCTAATTCAGATGATTCGAAACTGGCCTCTGTAAAACAAAAATGTATATATTCCCTTTTTACCTCCACTATGATTTTACCTCCATGATTTGCTGCTTCTGATTTTACTGAAGTAGTTGTTTTATATGTACGGTATTTGAATGCCTTAATGAAATGAACAAGTTGGCCACTGTTGTAAACAAGTGTATGCTTAACTAGTGTGTCCAATCAGCTTTTTTTCAGATTTGATGTAGTTGTACTTGAATTGTACTGTAATTCTCCAAGCTGTTATCAGTTTTGTAGCAGTGTGTACTTGACTTGTACTGTAACTCTCATCTCTGTTAATAAAAAATCATTCATTCATTCATTCACCTGATGAAGTGATGGATATTTTTCTTAAACTGGCTATAGAATAATAGCCAAGTAGAAACCAACCCTTGTAAATCCACTATGAAAAATGTCACACCATAAAAACCTTTTTACCCTGGTATAAAAATGGAACTCTGTGATAATTAGAGTTCAAAGTAACCTGAAATGAATTGGACACAAGTAGGGTAACTTCCAAACAGTTAGCGATAAGGAGGCAAATGACACTTCCCAGTGTCATGATGGCGTCATTAGGCGACATTTGGTCGTCTCACGTGTGTTCCACGTGAGGCACGTGAAATCCTTGGAGAAGCTTGTTATTTTAGATTTGCCTCCTTATCGCTGTGGCCCAAAGGGTGGTAGACATTGTTATTCATCTTTAAGGCCATGAAGTTGTCTGCATCTTGGTATAACCCATCAACAATTTCTCCTTAAAGGGTCATGGTGTTCCAATGGTTCAGTTGTTATCTGCAGAGGGCGACAGCTGATACTAGAATCAATACACATTCGGACATACCAGAACAATATGAAATTGTGTGACAGGGCAGTCCTGCTCACACGTACATCACAAAAAAGCAAGTATGATGGGGCAATCCCAAACATACAGACATTTTTAACACTGTTATAAGATGTGATCACAAAAGCATAAAATAATAAAACATAATAAAATTAATATATCCATCATGAAGATCTAGTGAGATCGAAACGTTGTCTTTTCTCAATAAAGTAATTATTTGCCAGTGTGAGCCCTGCTCTACTTTCATTGGCCCTGGCTTGCACCCACTGTCCATGTGCGTGTAAATACGTTGGCTTGGATGGTTGAGTCAGCTAATTAAGAGTTATCCAACACAGCCTTAGGGCAAACTGTCCATTAAGGCTTTGTGTTGTATGCATTATAGATCTTTTAAGCCACATGAAACCCAGCAACATTTGGCAATGAATAAATAAATACATCTACGTGTTGTGATACATGTGAACTTGTATATTTTATTTTCACACTTACGACATACTGTATTTAGGTATACTGTGGAGTTGAAGTGGTTAATGTTGTACTGTGTAACCTTTCTCTTATACCCCAGATTTTATTTTATTTCATCTGTACCATTGAGCTAATATAGATTCTGCATGAATGGCCAAGATTTAAGCGGATCACTTTTTTTTTTTTTTTTTTTTTGCCTTTTCTGCTCTACATCACTTCTACTTTGATGCTGCAGCTGTTTCCCCACAGACAGGCACTTCCTTTTCAGACGGTCCAGAACTTTTTTTTGTTGTTGTCAACAAATCATTTTCGTCAGGCTCATGACAATAGTGCTAGTGTTTGGAGAGGGGGTTGTGCCAGAGGGGGGTGAGGCAGCGTTTTAGCCAATCATAGCACAGCAGTCTCCAGCAGTTTCATAATGAGCCAATAGAGTGGAGGTGAGGTGGAGTTAGAATCAAACCTGTTTACAGAGTTTGTACACACTAAAGTTGCCAATAATGCATTTAAAGGGATACTTTGCCGAAATTAAACCTTGTCTGTATGGTTATACTATCGTGCATCCGTGCCTCTGTGTCCGTGTCTCAGCGCATACTGTATTGGAACACCAGAGGAGGGGGTTCCAGACCGTATCGTACTGTAGTGGAACACCAGAGGAGGGGGTTCCAGACCGTATCGTACTGTAGTGGAACACCAGAGGAGGGGGTTCCAGACCGTATCGTACTGTAGTGGAACACCAGAGGAGGGGGTTCCAGACCGTATCGTACTGTAGTGGAACACCAGAGGAGGGGGTTCCAGACCGTATCGTACTGTAGTGGAACACCAGAGGAGGGGGTTCCAGACCGTATCGTACTGTAGTGGAACACCAGAGGAGGGGGTTCCAGACCGTATCGTACTGTAGTGGAACACCAGAGGAGGGGGGTTCCAGACCGTATCGTACTGTAGTGGAACACCAGAGGAGGGGGTTCCAGACCGTATCATACTGTAGTGGAACACCAGAGGAGGGGGTTCCAGACCGTATCGTACTGTAGTGGAACACCAGAGGAGGGGGTTCCAGACCGTATCGTACTGTAGTGGAACACCAGAGGAGGGGGTTCCAGACCGTATCGTACTGTAGTGGAACACCAGAGGAGGGGGTTCCAGACCGTATCGTACTGTAGTGGAACACCAGAGGAGGGGGTTCCAGACTGTTTACCACCTATGTCACTGCCCTAAAAGTGACGTAGGTGGTAAACGTTTCCCAGAGCACTGAACACTAAAGGAGGCAGAGGAGAGCAGCAAGGCACGCACAGAATATACTTTCTGTGGCGCCAAAGGGGCGGATTGGCACATATTTTCCCACCGGGACAATTTTGCCTTTGCCAGGCCACCTGGTGGGAGCAGCTGGTTAACCAGATGTAACTCTTTGAGAGCGTAACAATGAAACCAAATGGACCCTTGCGGGTCCATTTGGTTTCATTTTTACACCCTCAAGAGTTAAAATATTCATCATGTGAATTAGCCCAATTTAATTTACACAACTAGAGAATGTAGAAGATTAATGGCCATTTTGATCTGTATGTTCCAGGCGAACAAACAAACAAACACACAAAAAAAAAACCCTGTCCAGGCCACTACTTGGCGCAGGCCACCGGGAAAACTCCCTGTACTCCAGATGGCCAATCCGCCCCTGCCTCCAACTCATTTAGGGGTTAGGGGGACCAGGGGGACACTGTCCACTGACCCCAGTCCTTTGAAGAAAAACCTCAATAAAGTTTTGCTTGAGGAATGTTTTGGTTTGTGCTCATAATTGCATTCTGATTTACTCAAGCCATTAGAGCCAGGACCCTGGAAAATGTTGGTGTCCAGACCCTGGGAGCCGACTGGTGGTGGTAGACTGCAACTGCAGTATTTTCCTTGTGAGCTCAGACAGTGCTTTTGATTGAATACTTATACTGTTGCATAGGAAAAAAAAAGGTACAGTTGGTTGACACTACAGTTAGTTTACTGGTACAACATGGTCAACTAAGAGGATAAACACAGCAAGAAAGCTTTTGGACTTGTTCGAATCAGTCCTTTTAGTAACTGGTAAAAAAGGTATGCCAGTATTGGGGGGACGAGGGGAACAGGGGATGAGGGGGGACCTAAATTTTTCTCCTCCCCTCTCCTCCTGCCCCCGCCCACCCCCCCACCCCCCACAACTTTTTATTAGGTTGACGGCCTTGATGGGGACGAATACATTTACAGAACTTTAAATTGCAGTGAGAGATACGGGCTAAAGAAGAATAATTGGCTTGAATGTTACACAGCGGTGCTGCCTTTGGAAAGTCCACTGAAGTAATGGAAGGATGGGATTAAAGAGAGCCCACAGGGAGTGTTCACCGCAGGTTAGAGCCTGGAGAAGAGAAGAGAGAAGTCAGGAGAACGTTTATCTCCTGGGAGGCAGAACCTGCTCTGCAGGGTAAATGCCTGCTCAGCGTTCACTTTGCATAACCAAAGTCTTCCATTGAGGACCAAACTGATCCACACTCCAGGATAAACTGGCCCAGATAAGTTAGGAAAACTAACTTTAGGAACTATTTCCTATGTCTTAAAGCAGGGGTTTTCAACAGGTGGTCCGGGGACCACCGGTGGTCCCTGGGATGGTTCCAGGTGGTCCCCAGCTAAGTTGGTGAACCAGATGTGACTCTTGAGAACGTAAAAATGAAACCAAATGGACCCTTGCGGGTCCATTTGGTTTCATTTTTACGCTCTCAAGAGTTAAAATATTCACCATCTGAACTACCCCAAGTCTACACAACTACAAGATTGATGGTCATTTTGATCTGTATGTTTGACTGTTTTGTTTCCCAAATCCAGCCAGTAATTGTGGACAAAAGCAAAATAAATCTTTAGTTTTTGGGATTTGTGGGGATAAAATGTCGTCAAATGGTGGTCCGTGGCTCAAATTTTAAATAAATAGTGGGCCCTGGCATGAAAAAGGTTGAATACCACTGTCTTAAAGGTAATATAGGCAACTTACAAACTGTGTGTTTGTAAACAAATGTGTTTAAAAAACAGAATCTAACTCCACCTCACCTCCACTCTGTTGGCTCATTATGAAACTGCTGGAGACTGCACACACATTCGCACCGCCTTGTCCTGTGCCCGACGAATATTTTGTTTTCATGATTTGTTGACAACAATACAGTTCTGGACCGTCCGCAGGATAAAGCAAGTGTCTGTCTGCAGGGAAACAGCTGCAGCCTCTAAGTACTGTAAAAGTAGCCTGGTCTAGCCCTCAATGATTTTGGCCTTGGGGGGCGGGGGTGTCGTGGGATCCACACGCCCGTCCACTGCTGTTCTACGTCACATCATTTAGAGCGACGCCCACCCCGGAAGGTTGACACCCCCCTCAAGGCCACTTTCCAACGCGCGTTAGTCCAGGCTTTCCGTTTTTGCGCAAGGCGGACGAAAATGAAAGCCTGGGTGTCGAGGCTACTGTAGAAGTGACAGAGGGGGGAAATGCCAAAAATATAGCTATATATAGTAGCCTATACAACCTTTAATAATACCAACTGGAGTTGTATCTTATATTATTGTAATTGTTGATTAGTCGGCTTGTACATTCCTGGAATGAGTAACAGTGCTAAACGTGTGGGTTGCACCCTCAAAAATGTGGCAGAATGAAAGGTTGTTCTGTTGCTTTGAATTTCAAGTGCTAGAAGGTGTGTGACAGCCATGTAAATCATGGGTTGTGTGACCCGTGTGACTTTCTTGACTTTGTTTATGCTGTTTATAACCCCATATTTTCAGAATCTGCCTCAAAGCAAGGTTGAGTTAGATTTTTTGGCAAGATTTCCTGGGGGTGCGACCCACACGTTTAGCACTGTTAATCATTCCAGGAATGTCTGGCATACAGTAGCTTGTTGTAAAGGTGACTAATGAATGGTTAAAATTATATTAAAAAACGAAAACATTTGCACTTTAAAAGTGGACCTCTTAAAGCAGACTCAGAACATTGCTGTTTTTGTCATCTACAGCAGGGGTTTTCAACCTTTTTCATCCCAGGGCCCACCATTTATTCAGGATTTGAACCACGGACCACCATTTGAGGACACTTTAGCACCACAGAACCCAAAACTAAAGATTTCTTTTGCTTTTGTCCATCTTCTAGTTGTGTAGACTTAGGGCTAATTCAGATGATGAATATTTTAACTCTTGAGTTACTCTTGAGTAACTCAAGAGTTACATCTGGGGGGCAACTTGGGGACCACCTGGAACCATCTCAGGGACCACTGGTGGTCCCCGGACCACCTGTTGAAAACCCCTGATCTACAGTAATTGTTCTATATAATGTTGTATCTAATATTGTATGCTTTTCCCTGTTTCCATTGCAGGCATTGGACAGCACTGCCGGAGGAGTGAACCGTCTCAGTCCTAACATGTCTACAAGATCCACAGACTTATTCATCTAAAAACCTGGTCTTTGGGGTCTTCAAATACAACATACATCTCGACTAAAAGAGGGCAGACATGTTGATGACGACGACACCTGGACCCTTCGTACTCATTTCCTTCTAATCCTCAGTGATAGCTTGACTTTGAAAAGCCCAAACTAAAGTGGAACTAGAGTCTCTCTGTGGTGATGGAATCCGAGGAGATCAGCACAGGGCTGTCGGCTGCGGCGCTGGTGGCCATCGGCTGCAACGCCTTCGTGGCCGTTCTGCTGCTGCTCCTCTTCCTCATCCTCTACAGGGCCTGCAAGGTTCCATCCGGACCGGACCGGACAGTCAGTCCAACGCCAACGCTTGTCCCTCCTGACCGATGACGGCGATTTGGATTAAAGACAGGCAGGGGCGGATTGGCCATCTGGAGTACAGGGAGTTTTCCCGGTGGCCTGCGCCACCTAGTGGCCTGGACAAGATCCAAAATGCACTAATGGCACTTCCAATAGGCACTAGAATGTGCTAGATGCTCGCCTGGAACATACAGATCAAAATGACCATTAATCTTCTAGTTGTTGTAGACTAAGTTGGGCCAATTCACATGATGAATATTTTAACTCTTGAGGGTGTAAAAATGAAACCAAATGGACCCGCAAGGGTCCATTTGGTTTCATTTTTACGCTCTCAAAGAGTTACATCTGGTTAACCAGCTGCCCCCCCCAGGGTGGCCTGGCAAAGGCAAAATTGTCCCGGTGGGAAAATATGTGCCAATCCGCCCCTGAAGACAGGCATAAATAAGAGTGACATTCACAGAGGACGAAGGAAGGAAGGAGTGTTGCTGCTGCTTATCTGAATATAAGGGCCCTGATACACCTAGCAATGTTTTGATCAACATCAACACGCAACGTCAATTATCAACATTGACTTTTCAGAAAAGTCAGATCTTTAGCGTCCTCTACTGGGCCAACATTTCAGAATCATCCAATCACAGCCCTCCTTGGCCTCACCTGATCCTTTCTCCCAGACTGAAACCATGGCTTGGTAGTTTATACCATCATCGTACCTACAGTATTATCCATACAATATTGCTGTTGTTAAAAATGTTTCAAAACATTAAAAAAAACTGTTTAAGATTTTGTGAAAATAGCAGATCTGCAAGTCTACACGTCTGAGGGTTAAAACTGGTCGATTCATATTGGATTATTTTCATGGTTTGTTTCTCTGACATCATGTAGGGAAGGGATGAGGAACTGGGAGACATCTGGGTGCTCAGGGTCTGGCGACTACATGTTTACTCATCATTCTCTTCACCTAAATTGAAGCTGCAGTTTCAAAATGTGTTTTTGAGAACTGGAATACATCCCAACAGTAGGACTAGAGCCTATGTAGCAGGAGTGTCCACACTTTTTTGACTTGAGAGCTACTTTCAAAATGATCAGCTCAACAAGACATCGAAAATGTGATTCTGAAAATCCATTTCAAGAAAGTGAGAGCTTTGAAGCAGTGGTGATGGTGTTACTTACTGTTGTACAGTGTTTAAGAATAATGAACATAGAGGGGGAGAATCGGAACCGTTTTCTTATATATGCTGCTACTGACGTTTGAAAACAAATTATTTGAGGTTTGAGTTGACAGTTTTATATTTTAGTCATATGGTGTACCGGCACAGCCTGTGTGATCTACCAGTAGATCACACAGGCTGTGTGATCTACTGGTAGATCGCTATCTACCTTTTGGGCAGCCCTGCTATATAGGAATAATTACCCGCATTAGGGTAATTGTTTTCTCCGAGAATTAGTGTTTATGTTTGTTTTTGATCACTTGCTCTGCTCACCCAAAAGTAGACCAGGGCCTATTTGTGCACAATACGCGAGTTGGCACACGACTGCAGATGTGGTATGCATTTTCAAATACTTCAAACAATCCTTCAAGACTCTAACACAGGGCTGCCCAAAAGGTAGATGGTGATCTACCAGTAGATCACACAGACCGTGCAGGTAGATCACGACAGTCCCCCCAGCACTTGGACCCTTATAGATCTGTAACTCTTGAGAGTGTTATAACAAAACCAAATGGACCCTTACGGGTCCATTTGGTTTCATTTTACACTCTCAAGAGTAACACTCTCAAGAGTCCACGCAATTAGAAAATGGGGAATAATTGTTATTTGGACCAATGTTTTGCCAGTTCTCTTTCCCAGTTGTGGACAAAACGTGAAAGTTCTTAGTTTTGGGAGAGACTAAACTCAACAGTACAAACTGTCAACTCAAACCCCAAATACGGTTTTCGTTAGTAGTAGCATATACAAGAAAACCTTTCAATTCTCTCCCTCTATTATTCATTATAAGTGCATTATTCTTAAACACTATAACAGTAATTAAGCAACTAATTCAAAGCTCAAACTTTCTAGGGGGGCTTGAAATGGATTTTCAGTAATGGAACAATCACATTTTTGATGTGTAGATCTTGTTGAGCCGGTCATTTTGAAAGTAGCTCTCAAGTCAAAAAAGTGTGGGCACCGATCTGCTCTAACATCTTTCTACAGTAGCAGATCTTTCACAACACCTCGCATCGCCACGTATCCAGTTGTTTTTTTTTTGTTTTTTTTTTTAATAAAAACAACTAAATAAACACATGGTTGCTCCCCATTGTGTTGAGGACCCTCTGGTCCCTCCGAGGAAACCTGGAGGATCCCCGGACCCCACTTTGAGAACCTCCAGCTTAAAGCCCAGAAAGCAGTGAGGCGTATCATGGTTCAAGGCTCAGCAGTTCTCCTGCTGACTCACTGTCAGGATGGACAGACACTGACCAGACACTGTCCAGACACTGACCAGACACTGACCAGACACTGACCAGACACTGACCAGACACTGACCAGGCCTCAGCACATCAAAACATCTACTTACAGACCTCTGGCTATAGCAGACCTTAACTGAATAAAATAATCATTCTGGATGGATTCTCCTCGATGTTGATTGTCAGTAGAAAATGGTCAGCTGACTGCACTTTGAAATAAGAAATGATATCATGATATGTTATTATTTTTGACATTGTAGGGCAGAAACCCGGCACCCGGCAGCCAGTAAGAGCAGACCTGCTCATCACTAAAATAATTCAGTTACAAATAAACCCTTAATTATCTTATCTGGTTTTATCATAAATTCCTCACTGACAAAACTCAAGCAAGACACTCTCCTCTCCCATCAGGAACAGAGTCAGTTCACCCCTGGGATGCATCAGCTCATCAGGACTGTTTAATCCTTACACCAGGGGTGTCAAACCCAAATACAGAGTGGGCCAAAATAGAAAAATTGGTACAAGTCGAGGGCCGGAGATACCGGTCTGTGTTTCAACACCGGTTTACGATGACCTTGTTCCTGTCAAACAGCAAAAAAGTAATTTCCCTTCAAAAATCAATGTCTCTTAATGGCAAGATAATTGTAAAGATGAAACCGCCTGCATTAAAATCTGTTTTAAGTTATATAAAAATAGCAGGAGCTCACGTCTCATATAGCGCGCCACAGAGTGGCGCGCTATGAGACGTGAACGCCTGCTATTTTTCGGGGATTTTTTTTTCTTCTATGATCCTCACCAAGTGCTGCTTTCATACTTAATTGAGAAAGTAAATGATACTGAGTTGAGGAAGTAAAACAATTTGTTGCATTCATTTCTTATCACGGTGTGCGTAATATACCAGAGTCCCAGTTCTAATACTAATTCAGTAACAAATTGTGGGCCGAAGATAATTCATTCACGGGCCTGATTTGGCCCCTGAGCCTTGAGTTTGACATATGAATTGATTGTAACACCTGTGAGTCAAATGGTTGATAATTCACAAAACTCATTATGATACAAAAGTGCATATTTTGGTTTAGTTTGTGAACATATAAACACACTATGATTCCATTTCGAGAACCGCAAGACCACATTAATTCCATAGTGATTGATTTTCCATTTCTCTCAGTATAACAATTATGGGAGAGAAGATTTGGCTCTTTGGTTGGGGGGGGGGGGGTAGTTTGCGGTTGGTAATCAGGCTGTTAATGAGAAGAGAGGAAGATTGACGAGGTTTTCATTCCTTGCTTAAATTGCATGTAAATGTGTGAGTTAATTCAGGCTAATGTATTGTCGTTGTCAGACAGGAAACTCTTAACTCCATAAATTACCATATAAGTGGTCATTTGAAAGCCCCTGCCTGATCCTCCCACCTACAGTATAAGTGTCACGTAAAAAGCATACAAATCAGAACATCTGCAGGCTCAAAGCGCGGTGTGAAGCCACAACTGATGCAATTACAGTGCAGAAAAGTAACTGCTCTGGACATATGAGTTTTCGTCCCGGCAGAGACGGTAGATTCTTCTATAAGAATATGGACTGAATAGAAATGACAGTTTTGAAATTGAACATGACATGTTTTGACATATTGACATGTTTTAATGGTCCACATTTCAATTGTGCTAACGCTTGCTATGCATTGCATATTTATTAACATGTTAACACATTATGAATATGAAGTAAAAAAAAAAAAAAAAAAAATAGACATTCGTGCTTTCGAAAGAGGGATTTGGGGCCCTGAAGGTGAATACACAATTATCAACATCTTACAACTGTCCAATACATAGATATTGGACAAGAGAGTGGAGATGAAATTATGACAGGTCAAAATGTGACCCCATTCAAAAAAATACTTGTGATTGCAGTAGACACTAGAGCTTCCTAAGTTGTGATTTGGGGCGCTAACGATGACCAGACAATCAATTTCAACATACTAAAGATACTACTTGCAAATACTGAAATGGGGGGGGGGGGGGTATGGGTCCGTGGCTCAAACGCTGAATAAATGGTGGTGATTGTATGAAATAAATGGTGGAAATGGTATGAAAAAGGTTGAAAACCACTGATGTATAAGAAGGTTCGAGGTGTGAGTTAAGTTTCTCCCTGTGGGAAACTTTGAAAGGGGGATTTTGGTCTTATCAAACCTGTTATCAAGCGTAGCGGTCCACAACGTCACAGCGTTTAAACAATCAAGGTAAGAGGCCATTAAGGTTAAATATAAACGTGTCTAAAAGTGTATTGAATTCTGCCAACAAGCTCTGCCTGGGTAAACAAATTTAAGTATTAATGGATTCTTTAATATTGTTTTATTGGTTAAAAAAGCCTGTTATCAAGCGCCACAGCGGCCTACTGTAGAAACTGTACAACGTCATGTTTAAACAATACAGACAAAAGGCCATTATTACGGTTAAATATATCCATGCTGGCACAAACATGCCAGTCTAAAAGTGCATTGAAACCAACCAACCAGTGCTGCCCAGGTGAACACAATTACGCATTTAAAGTGAAGGTACACATGTTAACAGTTTCTTTACTAGTTTCTTTGCTATTTTATTCGTAAATCAATTTGACTGTTAGAAATGTAGCCTACTGTATTCGAAGGCTAGTAAAAAAGTAAAATATCCTTTTCTGTTCACTTCAGAATGTGTCTTGCCCCAAAATAATAGATATAATAATATAGACAAGCTTGATCGATAAGGTGTTCATTATCAATGAAACAAATAAATAATAATAATAACAAGAATAAGAAGAAGACAACAACAACAAGCACCTTCAGTGTGTGTGTGTGTGTGTGTGTGTGTGTGTGTGTGTGTGTGTGTGTGTGTGTGTGTGTGTGTGTGTGTGTGTGTGTGTGTGTGTGTGTGTGTGTGTGTGTGTGTGTGTGCAGGGCAGGCTGGTTCAGGTGGTGGATTGTTTTGGGTGCCGCCCTGTTTCCCATTCTTCCATATACAGGAACAATGCAATCACATTATCCATCTACACACATCACTTTGTACTTACAGACACATTAAAAGCTCTGACCTTGTCCAGTGTGTCCATTCTGTCCACTCTCACTAGACAGCATCATGCATCTGCTACTGCTGATCATTGGACTCATGCTTTTCCCTGCAGGTAAGACTTAAAATGATAGTATTTTTTTGTTAAGTTAAGCTGTATGAAATACTTGCCATTAACGTAGTGGTGTCAACTGTATTCATTGATGTCCAGAGTCCTGTGGTGGGAGTTCTGCTCTGCTTTTGGCAGTGTTGCCAACTGCCAAAATCCAAACTGCCCCTAGTGGCACTTCCAAAATGCACTAGAATGCGCTAGATGCTCACCTGGAAGGGAATATGACCATGAAATGACCATTAATGTTCTACATTCTCTAGTTGTGTAGACTTGGGATAATTCACATGATGAATATTTTAACTCTCAAAGAGTTACATCTGGTTAACCAACTATCCATCATTTAGCCTGGGGACCACTGGTTGAAAACCACTGTCATAGGAGGAGAAATGGTGAAAAATGAGGGTTTTATCTCTGGCGCCTGTCAATCAATTTCACCCCAACTCACCAGCCAAAAAGCACTAGATTTTCCGTAAGGAGTTTTTCACTAATTTTGGCGCTAGGGGGGTCTGAAAAAGCACTAAATATAGCGACAAATGTGCCAAGTTGGCAACACTGGCTTTTGGTGAAACACTAAGTAGTTCCGGTCATTTTTGGGGGGGTTACTGGGGGCCCCCCAGTAAAAGTAAATGAATCGAAAAAACGAACATCATTTCATTTGTATTGTTGACCTATGTATTTTGTGTCGCCCAAAAATTAGTTCCATGTGATAGGGAAGTCAAAAATGAACAAAGGAGGTACTAATATTTCAGAAATAATTCAACAAGACAAATTATGTTAATTTTGTGTATTAATTTACTTTTACTGCGTGGCCCAGAACTACTTAATATTGACCAAAAGCAGAGCAGAACTCCCACTACGGGACTATCAATCAATTAATATTAATTAATTACATTTGACACCAACTAGTATTTCATACAACTTAAGTTCCAAAAATCCAAACTATCCTAACTATTTGTTAAGATGGTAAAAAAAATGCCACACACATCGCAGTAGTGCATGCAAATCATTTATAGGCTATGCCCTGACGTGTAACCAGTGTGAATGTGTCCTCTTCTGTAGGCTATGTGTAACCAGTGTGGATGTGTCCTCTTCTATAGGCGATGTATAACCAGTGTGGATGTGTCCTCTTCTATAGGCGATGTGTAACCAGTGTGGATGTGTCCTCTTCTATAGGCTGACATGTAACCAGTGTGAATGTGTCCTCTTCTATACGCTATGCTATGACATGTAACCAGTGTGGATGTGTCCTCTTCTATAGGCTATGCCCTGACGTGTAACCAGACATGTAACCAGTGTGGATGTGTCCTCTTCTATAGACTGATGTGTAACCAGTGTGGATGTGTCCTCTCCTATAGGCTGATGTGTAACCAGTGTGGATGTGTCCTCTCCTATAGGCTATGTGTAACCAGTGTGGATGTGTCCTCTCCTATAGGTTATGCTCTGACATGTAACCAGTGTGGATGTGTCCTCTCCTATAGGCTGACATGTAACCAGTGTGGATGTGTCCTCTTCTATAGACTGATGTGTAACCAGTGTGAATGTGTCCTCTCCTATAGGCTATGCTATGACATGTAACCAGTGTGGATGTGTCCTCTCCTATAGCCTATGTGTAACCAGTGTGGATGTGTCCTATTCTATTGACTGATGTGTAACCAGTGTGGATGTGTCCTCTCCTATAGGCTATGCTCTGACATGTAACCAGTGAATGTGTCCTCTCCTATAGGCTATGCTCTGACATGTAACCAGTGTGGATGTGTCCTCTTCTATAGGTTATGCTCTGACATGTAACCAGTGTGGATGTGTCCTCTTCTATAGGCTATGCCCTGACGTGTAACCAGTGTGGATGTGTCCTCTCCTATAGGTTATGCTCTGACATGTAACCAGTGTGGATGTGTCCTCTCCTATAGGTTATGCTCTGACATGTAACCAGTGTGACGGTGGAATGTGTGTCCGTGACTCGTCTATTAGGATACAAACGTGTCCTAATAAACCCAACCAAAGGTGTGCTGCTACGGCCATCATGGGCAACGGTAGTTTGGGTACGTACCACGCACACGCACACTATAGCCATTGCCTTGTAATTTGGAACACAATTTATTTTGAGAAGGTTAACAACTGTGCACTGCAGTTTGAACAAACACATTGATCTGCTGCTCCTGACCAACCAACCAACCAACCAACCAACCAACCAAAGTTTCAAAGTACAGATGTTTTTTTATCCTATTACCATGACTAAATGTCTAACAGTATGTTTTAAAGGCGGGCGATGGACAAACAACGTCGGCCGATATGAGCGACGCCGACAGTCATTACCGTAAATTCTCGCTTAGAACGGCATGCATAATGAGTACCGTAAACGACAGTGCTGTGGTGCACTGGGGAAAAAATGGTGGATGAGGAAGTGGGGCGGAACTAGGAACCAAACTGCCCCGAATGGTTCGGGGTCGAGGGGGGAAAAAAAATGTTGGCCGATTTGGCCGAAAAGCTCAGCCTTTTTTCATCTTTCCGGCCGACGTCGCCCGCTCACGTCGGCCGACGTCGCCCGCTCACGTCGGCCGACGTCGCTTGTTCTGCTGCTGCCCGAATCGGTGGCTCCCATAGAGAAATAATGGATGTTGGCGGACGTACTGTAAGCCTTTGACGTGTTGATACAGGTTCTCTTGCTTATAGGCTGATGTTTTTCTCTGGATTGAGAGTAGGGCCGGATTTAGCCAGCCCTACTAGGGTGGGCACGAAGAATGGCAGGGTGGGCAACTCCAAAGTTTTTCATATGTGGTTTTCAATCTTTTTGACACCTAGGCCCAGTATTTATTTGGCATTTGAGCCACGGACCACCATTTGAGGACATTTTAGCCCCACAGACGCCATAACTAAAGATTTCTTTTGATTTTGTCCACAATACCAGACTGGATTTGAGAAACAAAACAGTCAAACATACTGATCAAAATGAGCATTAATCTTCCCACATTCTCTAGTTGTGTAGACTTGGGCTAATTCTGTTGATCAATATTTTAACTCTTGAGAGCGTAAAAATGAAACCCAAATGGACGTGCAAGGGTCCATTTGCGGGTCCATTTGGTTTCATTGTTACGCTCTCAAAGAGTTACATCTGGTTACCCAACTTTCCACAACTCTCTCAAGGACCACTGGTGGTCCCCGGACCACTGATGAAAACCACTGATATTACCTTTCATTGGGTGGGGGCACGATGCACATTTGGCCCCCCTCTAGATCCGGCCCTGATTGAGAGCGACTGCTAAATGCCTCCAATATCAGTTGCAGGGACAGCTTTGCTATTGGACGGTAACTATACTCAACGTGAGTTTGCTCAGCCCAAGACCTGTGTGGACATGAGTGAGTGTGTCAGCGGCTCTCTGAACCTCGGAACCAGCATCAGCCTCTACAAGAACATCATATGCTGTGACACTGACAACTGCAACACCAACCCCCCCGAGAGTGAGTATATCAGTAGAGATTCCCAACATGACATAGGTTAGTTAGCAGCTAAAATGAACATCACATATCTAAATACTGAATGGAGTGACATACAGCATATCGCAAATATCACAATATATCAAATACGTGTTATATTCATTATCATCATGTGTGTGTGTGTGTGTGTGGGGGGGGGGGGGGGGGGTGGTTTGTGTGTGTGTGTGTGTGTGTGTGTGTGTGTGTGTGTGTGTGTGTGTGTGTGTGTGTGTGTGTGTGTGTGTGTGTGTGTGTGTATACAGTATGACAACAGTTAGTATGATTACTGATAATTACTGTCACAAATGTAATCCTTACAGTAAGTCTCCCTGAAGAGAATGGGAAGAAATGCTACACTTGCACCGAACAACAAAGCTGTGACAAAACACTGACGCCATTGGAGTGCAGAGGAGAGCAGAACTCCTGCATCAAAGGTAGGTCAACTAGTGTACACTGCATTATGTCGATTTGCTTTCAAAACATT
This sequence comes from Benthosema pterotum, assembly GCA_039105355.1. Lineage (NCBI taxonomy): Eukaryota > Metazoa > Chordata > Actinopteri > Myctophiformes > Myctophidae > Benthosema > Benthosema pterotum. The sequence goes on along the minus strand of CM076971.1, from coordinate 11,347,146 downwards.
ATTTTTTGAGGGCCATGCTAAACAGTGATTATGCAAAGCCCACCACTACCATTGGCCAAAGGGTGGACCTATAGCACTCGATTGAAAATACAAACCACACATAGTGAACCGTTTTGACGTTGGCAATAAAACCTCAACATACAGTACATGTGCTTCTCCTCATGTCAAGCATGTTGCTTGAACTTATTTTTGACCTCTGGTCACCCATTGGGATCCATTAAAAACAAAAACTTTCCACAGTGTTTTCTCAAAATAATCCATTATTTTGTTTGTGTAAAGTGTAGCACCCTCCATTTACTGTAGATCCTTAGTGATTCTTGACTGCATCCTGGGCAAAATTCCAGTTGATACGAGGTTTGGGATTTTTCAATTTCATTATAGTTTAATTTTAGTTAAATTTCACACTTTATTTTCTAATTCAGTTAGTTTTAGATATTTTTCAAAGTGGGTTTGCAAGTTTTTATTTAGTTTTTATTTTAGTGAAACTGCTTAGTTTTAGTTGTTTTTAGTTCACTTTTAGTTATAGTTTTAAGTTGGTTTATTGGTAGGGTAGGTTTAGGCTATAGGATTCAAAACGATCAGGACAAGTAGAATATAACCCTGATACTGGTTCACTCTCAGTGGAAAAACTCTGAATCTTTCTGAATGGGAGTCCATGATAGTGTTGATGGACCTATGGATCAACATTGACCCCTGCAGGCGAAAGTGTTACAACAACTAATTATGGTTCAAATTCGGATACAGACGACTCAGTGCCTGAGTCTTCTATTCCCTAGTTCAGTCCTCCATGTTTCTATGGCTTATTGTGCATGTTATGATTTTTGCTTTCCTCTTGGTCCTGCCTTATTGCTGCTTTGCGGTGATCTTTTTGTTGTTTTGTTTTGTTTTGTGTTCACAGTGATGGTCTCCATCTTGGGTAGTACCAACACCTACAGGGGCTGTGCTTCGCAGAGGGTGTGTGAACGCAGCGGCCTCGCAGCTGTCCTGAGCAGCGTGCTGCCCTTCCCCTTCCTGACCCCAGATCAGTACAACGTATCCTGCTGTCATGGTGACTTATGCAACGGGGCGGAGAGCCAAGTCAGAATACCTGCCGGCGAAGTCAAACGTGCCGGCGAAGTCACAACACCTGCCGTGAAAATCACTACCGCCAACGGAACAACACCTGCCACCAACATCACAACACCTGCCAACGTCACAACACCTGCCGCCAACAACGTCACAACACCTGCCGCCAACAACGTCACAACACCTGCCGCCAACAACGTCACAACACCTGCCGGGAAATACATAAACCCTGCCAGCAACGTCACAACATCTAACGGAAACGGCAGAAAAACAGCCAGCAAGGGCTCAAAGAACGTGTCCAGCTCGCTCATGCTGCTAGCCCCTGTGCTGCTAGTCTTCTTCTGTTCCTGGCGCTAACCACGTAAACGCTGTTATGGTTGACCAGATTCCTCAGGACCAGTGCTGTCACTGACTAGCTCTGCTCCAGAGCTCCACTGCTACTATGGGTCTGCCTTGCATTGGAGCTGTCTTTTAGGCCAGAACGCGATTGTTTTTCACCAGAAAAAACAACCAGGATTTGTGCCCTCTACAGATATTGCCAAGAGAAAACCTTCGTATATAGGGAATATTTTATAAACAACCACGTTCTGGCCAAAAAAAAAACAATTTTATCCATGTGGTGGGGGGCTCAGGTGTTTCCGCTAAGGAAAGTAGTCTTTCTAATCACACAAGCCGTGTTTGTTTTGGTGAGCAGGTAAACTGTTCTTTATACTGTATATCCACTCCAGAAGAGAGGCTGGTTGGGTAGAGTAATGGAATATTGCATTGTACGTTCCAGTGCTCCAATGCAAGCCAGACTCTGGAGCTCTGGACCAGAGCTAGTCAGTGACCAGTGTTACCATTGCACTGAATCATACCTGAGGCCTATAATTCCCCCCCCAAAAAATAAATCACAAGTGAAAATGTGATATTGATTGAAACCTTTACTTATTCTCGAAAAAAGCATTGACGTGTTCACCCTCATTTGCTGCCGAGATCACATACACAGAGATCAAAAACCAAGACATGAAATCAAAAACAAAAAGAAAGGTTAAACAAAATTTGAAAGGTGATTTATAATTGTATAGGACTAGGACAGATAAAGAATGATTAGTAGGCCTATGGCTCAGCCTGTGACTTTTTAGGTCATGAATTTGTGTGTGATTTGGATTTGCATTTCTGATTACCCTGTTCTTATTGTAAATCCACGCAGGTGCTTTTTATTATGATGCTGATTTGTAAACAAGGACCAGAATAAACCATCCATCCATCCATTTGTTCATTTATATGGTAAAATTAACATAATTGTGTCAGGGTGCTTTTGGAATTATCGATCATACAGAGTGTAAAAGTATCATACAAAATAAACACACCCTAAATACACTGCACAGGGCTCTTGTATTTGCATATGTTCTGTTTTATGTTATATTGTGGGGAAAACTTCACTTATAACCAGTATATGTGTGCAGAGGCCAGGGCAGTGCATTTACATCATCATGGTTTTATTTATTTAGCAAATGCTAAAGCAGGGGTTTTCAACAGGTGGTCCGGGGACCACCAGGGTTCCAGGTGGTCCCCAGCTAAGTTGTTTAACCAGATGTAACTCTTGAGAACGTAAAAACGAAACCAAATGGACCCTGGCGGGTCCATTTGGTTTCGTTCTTACACTCTCCCAAGAGTTAAAATATTCATCATGCGAATTAGTCCAAATTTACACAACTAGAGGATTAATGGTCATGGACAGAAGCAAAATAAATCGTTAGTTTGGGGGTCCATGGGGCTAAAATGTTGTCAAATGGTGGTCTGTGACTCAAATGCTGAATAAATGGTGGGCCCTGGGATGAAAAAGGTTGAAAACCCCTGCCTTAAAGCAAAGCTAACATAGGCAACTTTAAGTCCACCTCACCTTCTCTCTATTGACTCATTATGAAACTGCTATGACACTGCTGTGCTCTGATTGGCTAAGACACCAACACCTCACCCCCCACTATGTGCTTTAACCTTTGAAAAAAATGGACATGGTCAGAATGGCAGGGATCTATAGTCGACCAGGTGTGTGTGTGTGTGTGTGTGTGTGTGTTGTGTGTGTGTGTGTGTGTGTGTGTGTGTGTGTGTGTGTGTGTGTGTTACTGTGTTATACTGTGTTTGTGTCAAGCGAGCAAAATATTAGAGGAGCAACAACTCTGCAGGGATGCAAGCCAGACCATCTGGTCTGCGGAGCTTGTTTCTTCGAATTCAGCATGCCCTTGTGTGCGTGTGCGTATGCGTGCATGTAAGTACTGTACGTGCACACATGCACACACACACGTGCATGTGGGTGTGTGTGTGAACAGAAACAGTAGGAAACAGTAGGTAGCTGTGTGTGTGTGACAAAATCATCTGCATCTCATCTCGAAACAACCAGATCCCCCTGTGCTTTCTGCTTTCATCAGTTTCTCCGACAATCTGTTGAGAACAAACATATTTCCCAGAACGCTCATCGTTTGAAAAATACCCCCCCCCCCCACACACACACACACACACACACTTGTTTTTAGTGGAAAGGTGAGTGTGCAAGCGTAGCGGTCGCTGCGGTTTCTATTTATACCTCTCCAAAATACTTCAACATACTGTAATGCAGTCACCGCTTAGTGCTTATATAAACAAGCACGCACATTGCACCACAATTTTCCCACTTGACCACCACAGTGACCACCATGTTGTACAGACAATTCTACACAGCTTTTCCTTTTAATCTGTAGTAGCTAACGTCTATTCACCTGACATTAGTCATCAGTGATTGACGTACACACAAGTGCCATGAGAGAGAAAGGGAGACCTTGGTTTCTGATTGGCCGATTGATTCATTGATCGAACACTTTATGATGCAAACAACAGACTGGCTTAACGATTTGTGTACTGAACGCGTTCTGGTGTTCTACTTTAGCTATTGAAAAATAGCAGATCTACAAGCTCATAGCGCGCCCCTCAGGGGCGCGATATGAGCTCGTAGGTCTGCTATTTTTTTTTTTTAATCGTGAAAATGTGGCACAAATGTTTGAATATATTATTTCAGAAGCAAACATTTTTAACTCTAGTCTTTACTTTTGGGGGATCTCTAGAAAAACATGTTTTCAGATGGGTGTCTGCAGCCAAATATAGATAATTCTGGTGATCCTTGGAATGATTTTTTTTTTTTTGTTTCAGAACTGGAATCTTGTGTCAGAAACTATAATCTAGCATCAGAAAAGAATCTAGTGTCGGAAAATAAAATCTAGCGCCAAGAAACTAGAAGCTAGTGCAGGAAACTGAAATCTAGTGTTGGGTACTAAAACCTAACATCGGGAACTAGGATGTAGCACCAGAAACCAGAATCTAGCAGCAGAAAGTAGAATGTAGGATCTGAAAATAGAATATAGCGTAAGAAACTACAATTTAGTGTCAGAAATTCGAATATCATGTCAGAAACTAGACTCTAGTCAGGACAATATGGGTTATAGGGGTTAAGTTATATCGCTTCAAACGTAGAAGCGATGACGCAGGCCTGCGCTGTGGCCTGGATTAGTGACACTCTGTTCATGAGATGAAAAGCTCACCACAATACAGGTCTGGTTGTCCATGACCAGGGGTGTAGTGGAGGGGGACGCGGGGGGACGGCGTCCCCCCACTTCTCACATCTAAATATTTTTGGGTCTGAAAAGAATCATTAGCATGGTGAAATACATCTGGATGACATCATCAAGATGTGTTTCACCATGTTAATGAGTTTCCTTTTTTCTGAGAGTGTACAAATGGAACCAAATGGACCCGCTAGGGTCCATTTGGTTCACATTTGTACAATGGGGGGAATTCCCCTTTCAGAGGCGTCCCCCCACTTCTAAAAGTACCACTACAACACTGGTTAATATCCATGACCATGGGACAATTCTCACAGCGCTGACGTTATGTACGCATAATACGCACTGGGCGTAGGTAGGGCAACACGTGCAAAATAACAATTTCCGGTCTCGCCGAGAGCGGATAAGCCTGCACAAATATCCTACGAGAAGAGCAACCAAACAGTCAATGACGCCCCTGGGACTCTCAACACCTCTCAGCTTCTCATGCGTTCAAAATAATAAGCTACCTCTCATTGAAAATGAATAACCAAGGTGCATCTGAAACGGTCTAATTAATTCATTTACGTCATAACAGAGATCAAAGAGAATTAACCTGTGATGATGAGGAAAGCAATTGACGTCACAACATCCTTTAAGCAATCATTTACGGTAGTTTAAATGTTTATGTATTGTTTTAGAGTTAATTCCTATACCGAGAGACCGACGATTATACAACGAAGGATGAAGATTAAAGGAGACAGGACTTAGGAGTACTTGTGCCATGCACGGCTTACTTGCGTGCAATGTGCAAGTTATCATGTATTGCAGGGGTTTTTCAACAGGTGGTCCGGGGACCACCAGTGGTCCTTGAGAAGGTTCCAGGTGGTCCCCAGGCTAAATGATGAAAAGTTGGTTAACCAGATGTAACTCTTGAGAGTGTAAAAATGAAACCAAATGGACCCGCAAGGGTCCATTTGTTTCATTTTTACACTAAGATATTAATCTGAATTAGCACTATTAATTAAGAAGTTTACACTGTTTTGTTGGCAAAATACAGCCTGGAATTGTGGACAAAACCAAAATATTTTTTTTGATTTTAGGTCTTTGGTGTGAAAATGTAATCAAATGCTGGCCCGTGGCTCAAATTGCTGAATAAATGGTGGTCCCTGGAGTCAAAAAGGTTGAAAACCCCTGATGTATTGTATTCAATTCAACAACAAAAGATAAAGAACTGGGAAAGAAAGGGCCAGAAGGGTGGATGACAGTTAAAGACAGCAAGATTTATATGGCCCTTTGGCCTCCTGGAAGATTTTCAGACATGTTTTGAAGAAAGGAAGGAAGCCAGTGCTTTTTAAGGGATGGTGTCAGTCAGGCCATTGCCACACTTTGAAAGGTTTTCAACCTTTTTCATACCAGGGCCCTATTCAGAATTTGAGGCATGGATCACCATGTGATGACATATTAGACCCACAGACCCCAAACCCAAAGATTTCTTCTTTTTTATCTACAATTCCAGGCTGGGTTTTGGAAACGTAACAGGCAAACATAGATCTCTAGTTGTGTAGATTCGGGCTAGTTCAGATGATGAATATTTCAACTCTTGAGAGTGTAAAAATGAAACCAAATGGACCCGCAAGGGTCCATTTGGTTTCATTTTTACACTCTCAAGAGTTACATCTGGTTAACCAACTTAACTAGGGACCACCTGGAACCCTCTCAAGGACCACTGGTGGTTCCCGGACCACCTGTTGAAAACCCTTGCAGTAGGAAGATAATTTACACTTGATTGTTCTATAGGTGGGTGGCACCAGATTGTTGTTGTCTCTCCTTCTGGAGTTGTGGGTGTTGCAAAAAATCATACGATGACCTACATAGAGTAATTTAATATTCTACTCCACCTGGAGGACAGGATATTCATGCAGAAGTAAACGAACACCAGCAAATTAGTTTTTAATTAGTTAGACGCTACAAATGTTTTGATGTGATTTCAAATAAATAACACAATACACGAGAGGCTTGTATACTTCCTGGGAAAGTAGAAGGTTGGCATGTTGCCTTCTGTAAAGATGGTTATTTGTCATGAAAATCCTGTCTGTCTTTATCCTGGGTTATTTTTCAGTCGTGTGCATATAGGCAATGACAGGTGAGCTATTCTATAGTTCAGGGGTGTCAAACCCGAATACAGAGTGGGCCAAATAGAAAAATTGGTACAAGTCGAGGGCCGGAGATACCGATCTGTGTTTCAACACCGGTTTACGATGACGTCACTGTCAAACAGCAAAAAAAGTAATTTCACTTCAAAAATCAATCAACACCTGCTATTTTTTCAGGGATTTTTTTCTTCTATAATCCTCAGCAAGTGCTGCTTTCATAGTTAATTGAGAAAGTAAATGAGACTGTGTTGAGGAAGTAAAAACAATTAGTTGCATTAATTTCTTATCATGGGCAGTTCTAATACTAATATCATCCCGCGAGCCAAAGGTAATTCATTCGCGGGCCTGATTTGGCCCACGAGCCTTAAGTTTGACATATGTGCTATAGTTCTTAGTATACAGTTCACGTACTGCTATACTCTAGGAATCTGCACAAGGTAGAACAATCAACCACATAATAGCCCCTTGAGATGAATCATCTGGTTTTTGAGGAGGTCCGCATATAAGAAGATGCATACAATGTGTTCCTTTTCCATAGAAAAACTAGACAGGAAAGGACAGTCACAAGACAAGACACAACATTCATAGTTAGTTAATATTAGTTTGGATAGACCAATCAAAATGTTTACTTGTACTAATTGTCTATACTTCTTCTCTACATGTCCTCTCACTATTTTAAAATGAAGTATCTGTCAAGTAATTCAGCAAATTACATTTTTTCACCAGGACCGGATCTAGAGGGGGGCAGGGGTGGGCAGTGCCCACCCAAATGTGCATCCTGCCCACCAATGAAAGGTAATATCAGCGTTTTCATTTGTGGTCCGGGAACCACCAGTGGTTGAAAGAGGTCCAGGTGGTCCACAGCTAAATGGTGGAAAGTTGGTTAAACAGATGTCACTCTTTGAGTGCGTACAAATGAACCAAATGGACCCTTGTGGGTCCATTTGTTTCAATTGTACACTCTCAAGAGTTAAAATATTCATCTTCTGAACTAGCCCAAGTCTACACAACTAGAGAGTGTAGAAGATTAATGGTCATTTTGATCTGTATGTTTGGACTGTTTTGTTTCCCAAATCCAACCTGGAATTGTGGACAAAAGCAAAATAAATCTTTAGTCTTGGGGTCTGTGGGCTTAAAATGTCCTCAAATGGTGGTCCATAGCTCAAATGCCCAATAAATATTGGGCCTTGGTGTCAAGGTTGAAAACCACAAAGGTTGAAAACCACTGCTTCATACACCCTGCCATTCTTCCAGCCCACCCTAGTAGGGCTGGCTAAATCCGGCCCTGTTTTTCACCACGTAGCTACATGGCTGCATGTCAGTGGCATGCACATCAACATTAAAGAGAACAGATGAGCTCTGAGTGCAGCTCATCCATCAATTCACAACCCAGCGCCATGGTGAACACTTCAGTGTGCGCTTATACAGGGGCGGATATAGGCATAGGCATGGGGGGGGGGGGGGGGGCCTAAATGCCCTGACTGCCCCACCAAACATGATGGCATGCAAAACAACCCAAGATATTTCAAATTAAAGTGCCTATATTTAAAATGACTTGAAACACTACTACTGCTGCTACTAACTAACTACAGCTGTGTCACCACTAAACCAACAGCATTTCATCATTGAAAACAGAAAACTCTCTGAGTCAGACCTTTAGCTTTATGCATGCTGCGTGTTTGTTGCAACTTCAACAACTGATGGTATTATTGATGCTTTACTTGCCTAATAAAAGTCCTGTAACTGAAAATGGTATGGGTGCCGCCCCCATACAATTTTATCTTGTCCCTCCAACACGTTCTCTTGCCCCCCCAAATGGGACATGTTAGATCCACCCCTGCGCTTATACAACCTAGAAATAAATAAATGGATTCATCAGTCTTGTATCTTGCATCTTCTCCATTTCGAGAGCTCCTCTATACTATATGAGCCTGGTGCTAAAAACATTCTACACAAAAGCCTTTCATTCATACGAAGCATCAAACATGTACAACACTTCACCAAGCCTACAATAGGCTCAGGCTAAGGTTCAGGTTTATTTGTTTAGATGTATAATAAATACAGGGTATTCACGGGTAACAGACTACACATTCAAACCATACGTTGTTAAAAGTTGTATTTCGAAAAGCAGGAGTGAATTGAAAAGCATCATAGGAATTAGATGCGCATGCAGGGGCGGATGTAACATTTCCCAATTGGGGGTCAGAAGAAAATGGTAAGGGGCAGCTTCATCGCCCGTGGCGCGAAGCGATACCACCCGTGGCCGCACCTATACCATTTTCACTAGTGTTTCAAATACTTTTAAATATAAGCACTGAAATATCTTGGGTTGTTTTGCATGCCATCACGTTTGGTCGGGCAGACTGCCCCCCACGCCCCCCCCCCCCCCCCCCCCCCCCCCCCCCCCCCCCCCCCCCCACGCCTATGCCTAGATCCGCCCCTGTGTGCATGAATGATATGGAGTTATGGGTCATGAGGATAATAGGGAGAGAGTGAGGCCTCATACACACATAAACAGCAAGACAGCAAAGAGTCTGCCTGTCTTGCTGTCTCAAAAGTCAACACCAACCTGCCCACTCCATTCATTTCCAATGGCAGTTACACCAGTGAAACCCCAGTAACTATTAGAAGAAGTTACATGGGTGAACTTGAGTTACACCAGTGAAATTTCATTTTACGCTCTCTAGAGTTAAATTACGTTGTATAATTAAACATCTGAATTACCGGTACCTAATCTCCAAGAATCTACACATTTAGAAAATGTAGAATTGCTATTTTGACCAACATTTTACCAGCTATTTCTCCTCATCCTCCGTGGCTAAAATGCAGAATAATTAGTGGGCCCTGGTATGAAAATGCTGGAAACCCCAGTGCTCTAGCACAGTGGTTTTCAACCTTTTTCATACCAGGGCCAGTGTTGGGAATATTACTTTACCTTGTTAATATATTACTTATTAATTATTACCTTCATTTTAAAGCAATATATTATATTACAATATTACTGTCTGAGCAAGTGTAATATATTTATATTACTATTACATATTACTTTAAAAACAACTTCTTTCAAAATATATAATGAAATATTTAGTATCACTATTAATCAAATATTGCGTAGACCAGTGGCATACCTACAATAAAGCAAGCACACTTGGCTATCTGGCCAAATCCATATGAAATCAACTTGAAAAAAACGTCACTCCTGAATAAATAATTTGATGACAAATGATAGAAAATAAGTAATTATTTAACTTCTGCAGTTGTCAATATAATTTCACAAGAACATTTTCAATGAGACAGATTGACAGAAAGTAATATTGAAAGTAATGCAGTAATGCAGAAAGAAAAGTATAATATATTAGATTGTTTTAATTAAGTAATATATTTATATTACAAGTTACTGCATTTTGGTAATATATTATGTAATATATTAAGTTACGTAGTGCACATGTCCCAACACTGACCAGGGCCCACTATTTATTCAGAATTTGAGCTACGGACCACCACTTGATGACATTTTGGCCCCCCACTGACCCCAAAACTTCGTTTTTGTCCACAATTCCAGGCTGGATTAATCTTCTACATTCTCTAGTTGTGTAGACTTGGGGCTAATTCATATGATTGAATATTTTAACTGACTTGAGAGTGTAAACATGAAACCGAATGGACCATCCAGGGTCCATTCGGTTTCATGTTTACGCTCTCAAAGAGTTACATCTGTTTAACCAACTTTCCATCATTTAGCCTGGGGACCACCTGGAATCCTCTCAGGGACCACGGGTTGAAAACCCACTGCTCTAGCGCATTCTAGTGCATTTTGGAAGTGCCACTGGTGCATGGTGCATTTTGGAACAGCCTTCGGGTTCCTTTCTTTGATTGATTCAGTCGTCAGGAAGCAGCACGACGAGGAAAACACAGACAGCAGGGGCGGACATAACATGTCCCATTTGGGGGGGCAAGAGAACATGTTGGAGAGGCAAGAGAAAATGGTATGGGGGCGGCTTCATGAAGTCGCACCCATACCATTTTCAGTTACAGGACTTTTATTAGTCAAGTAAAGCATCAATAATAACATCAGTTGTTGTTGAAGTTGCAACAGACACGCAGCATGCATAAAGCTAAAGGTCTGACTCAGAGAGTTTTCTGTTTTCAATGATGAAATGCTGTTGGTTTAGTGGTGACATCGCTGTAGTTAGTTAGTTAGTAGCAGCAGTAGTGATTCAAATCATTTTAAATATAAGCACCTGAATTTGAAATATCTTGGGGTGTTTTGCATGCCATCGTGTTTGGGGGAGGGGGCAGACTGGGCATTTAGGGGGGCATTGCCCCCCCATGCCCATGCCTAGATCCGCCCCTGACAGACAGACATGATGTCATACAGACAACACCTGCATGGTCAGCAGTCATCAGGGAGAACAGAGAACAGATCCGTCCCGCCAGCCTGCCAGATGGAGAACAGCTGGCGCCTTGACTGACGGGGGAAATAATAAACATCAACATCAATGACAATCCAGAACGCCAATTAGTACGCCAGAATGTCTTTAACGCGTTGTGTTCTGGAGCCGATTCTACAAAATGCCTTCTAAATCCTGACAATTTTATGAAAAACCTTTACGATTTGGCTTAAAAAATAAGGTACTGTAGACATTCCCCAACAGTAGCATTTCTAAGCAAGTTGGAGCCCGAGGCAAGGTTTTCTCCTGTAAAATGGCGCCCCCAAGGGATAAAACTATTAACTATTTTCAAAACTAAAGAACATATTCTATGTGTTTTAAACGTTCAATTCTAGTTATAGAGGACAAGTATAATGTATTTATCCATATGAGGCTTATTAGCCTGGGATCCTTTTAAAGCATGTTTGGTGGTCGCCCCCCTCTCCCCATGGCAACTGCCTAGTCTGCCTGATGGCAAAAACGCCCCTGTTCCCCAGTGCTGGTAGGGAAGGATCAACATATGGAATGTCAGCATGTTATATGACTACGATGCAGCGCTGGATTGTTCCATGTATTAGCTTGGTCAATATTTGCAGTTATTGGTCAATATCACTATTGGCAAATATAAACTGACATCGACTGATGGCAGTAGCCATGGCAGTAGCCTTGTTGTTGATAACAGCCATACAACAACACAAAACTAAATAAGCATATATCAATATATTGGTTAAACTGTTATCCCTTTCACGCCTAGTTCTGACATATATCCAAATTATCTGTAAACTAATATTGAAGACATCAGTTATCTCCATCCCTGATGGGCACTATATTTATTTTTATTTATTCTTTTTCTATCTATCTATATGTATTGTATAATGTAGACTAGTCTTATAGTAGGCACTTTCTTTCTCTCTTAACTACAATGATGAGCATGCACAAACAAGAGTTTCACTCATGTAACTCACCAATGTGTTTGTGCATGCTGCCCTCTGTAGATGACCACAAGAACTGCAAGGCAAGGGAATAATGGTCTAATTGTAATCATTTGATAATGTATAGGCCTAAATGTCATAATTGTTTGAAAAATGTGTAAAGAAGTGGGAATATTACAACCAAACTACATCTGTACAATGTGTCACGGAACAGAAATAATTCGATTCAATTTCCAATGTTCTTCCAATGTTCAATGTCATGCCAAAAAGCAATTATTTCTGTGACAAAATATACTGCCAACGTTGTGGCAGCCCCTGTACATACTCCAGTCACCTGGATGTCCCACAAGAGTAGAAGGATGTGCGGATTCTGAAAAAATTCAATGCTTATCCCAAACTTTCCCTGGCAATATTTCCCCTCACATCGCACAAATGTGATCTTATAGGCTTGTGGCTGAAAGATCTAGCACCTTTGCACAAGTTGCACACAAAATCTGGAACAAAAAATATTTTTGCCACAGCAATTTCTGTGTAATATATTTTAAAAAATAATATAAGTTATGATTAAAAAACAAACAGCATGGAGGGAAGATCATAGGAGTTAGACAACTTCCGTCCCTGCAGTCTATTCATGAGCAGGACACACTAAAACAGGCCCAAAAATTGTGGCTGATACCCATGTTTTAAATGGAGAGTTTGTACTGCTGCCCTCAGGGAGAAGGTACAAAGAACCAAAGTGGAAGTACATCAGGTTTAAAAAATCATTTGTACCAGCCTCAACTAAAATGTTGAATGAGGCTCTGAAACAGTAGTGATGTAAGAGGTCAGATTATTACTGTGTAATATTGTCTGTTTTTTTGTGTTCTGTTTGTCATTTATGTTTCATGTGTGGCTGAAGCAGGGGCACTGGCGTTGACAGGTGGGGAAAAGTTAGACAGTTTTAGGAAGGCCCACGGCCAGGTGGGGCCCAAAAGAGCCCTGCAGATTAATATATTTTCATGTGTATTTATACTCAAAGCTGCACAGTGGGGGCCCCCGGTGATCAAAATTTTGCAGGGGGCCCAAAATTTGCAGCGACGGCCCTGAGCAGGGGTGTTAGCCCATGCAAGACAAGTTTCCCTTGTGGACAATAAAGTTTACCTTGACATTGACCTTGGAGCTGTCGTCGACATGAACCCGACCGACTCATTCTTGGTAATCCATTTCCTCCTGCTTGTCCCTGACGGCGTAATCCATTTCCTCCTGCTTGTCCCTGACGCCGTAATCCATTTCCTCCTGCTTGTCCCTGACGCCGTAATCCATTGCCTCCTGCCTGTCCCTGACGGCAGCAGTGAAGCGCTCCTCCAGCGTGGTGAGCTCTGCGGTCAGGGCCTGGATGGCGTTGGTGAAGGCCTCCTGGGGGCTGTAGTTGTTGGTGGTCTGCACGCGCAGCACCACCTTGTGCTCCAGCGGGTGGGGGACCATGTAGCCCGCAAACAGCACCTGGGGGTCCTTGAGGAGCTGCGCGTTGAGCAGGTTGCCCAGCGTGTGGTCCTCCTTGTTCAGGACGAACTTGCAGGCGTTGGAGATCTTGGCCGGGTCCCTCTCGACGGAGATCTTCTTCTCCCCGGGCGACAGGAGGAAGGACTCGAAGGCGGGAGGCGCGTTCATGTTGTTATACGGAAACCTTTGCTACCAAACCCTTTTGATGTTTAGGTGTCTTTTTTTGTAAAGATTGCCTTTCAGTAAAAGACAAGTAAGTGGTTTATACAGTTGGCAGATGTTGGTTAAGAAGGTGGGGACCATCGTTAATAAGCTCTTCAGTTGCTATGTCAGTGACGTCACATGATATACCAATGAAAAGGCCTTATATGGTTAGGCCTATATTAGGTATATAAGAGGTAATAAATTGTCACACATAAGTTCGGAGATATTTGGAAATTATTTTTCTCCATCTTAATAATACCAATTGTTTCATATTTGATTTTGCTTTAATCATTGAATAATCTGTACAACTAGATCAGCACTCGGTGCAAACTTGCACAGAGTGAGCTAATACTCATGACTTTAGCTATGAACGTCTTTTAATTACGTCACCTCTACGTCATCACCTAAACCAGTCAATCGGAGTACTTCAAGGGATGGTCAAGCACCGAAAGATCAGCACTCGGGAGAGTGCAAATTTGCGCGTTGCGCACAAGCAAGCCATGGCCTACTTGTGCGTGGCAGAGCGAGCTGATACTTATGATATTAGCTATAAAGGTCTCTTACTTATGTCACCTCTGCATCATCAACTACACCAGCCAATCGAGGAGTACCTCGAGGGACGACCGACCGCAGACCATCAACCAACTATGCATCGATCGCCCGCTCCCCTCACGCAAGTGACAAGGTATGGCGTGTAGAGATGTGACATTCCTGGAATGAGTAATGGCGTTGGAACAACAGATGTTCAGGAGGTGGAGAAACGGAAACGCACATTGACCCAGCCCTTCACGCCATTCTCCGCCCCAACACCAATTTACCTGACTCTATACACCTGCCCCATACCACCCAGGGCTTGACACTAACACTTGCCCGCTTGCCCGGGGCAAGTAAAAAAAATGGTGGGGCAAGTGAAGACTGCTACCTGGTTGCCCGATCGGGCAAGTGTGCAGCTTAGTGCACTATAACACAACACAAGATAAATTTGTCTTGAAGGCCAGTCATTGCACTCTGCCTCTGTGTCTTTCCCTGCTTTCTAGATATCCACAATTCCAGGCTGGATTTGGGAAACAAAACAGGCAAATTAACATACACATCAAAATGACCTAATCTTCTACATTCTCGAGTTGTGTAGACCTGGGCTAATTAAGATGATGAATTTTAACTCTTGAGAGTGTAAAAATGAAACCAAATGGACCCGCAAGGGTTTGCATTTGACCTAGTTTCTCTTTTCATAATAGTCAATGGCAAAATATGAGATGTGTGCAGACAAACACTGTAAGCCCATGTAGAAGCCCTCCAAAAAAATCACACCCGTGTGAAGTGGGGGGGGGGGGGGGGGGGGGGGGGGGGGGGGGCTCTTATTCATACATCGACTCTTTCCAGCCAATCACAATTTCCATTCTCAATTACCATCAAAGCTGGTCATAAGAGAGGCAGGGGCTATCATCCCTCAAAAAAGGTCAATCAAGTAGGTTGTTGTAGGGCCTAGTTTTTCCACTTCTGTTGAACAAAACACTGTAGTCTACTATTCCTATCAAGGAGAGTTGTCATGTCTCTTCCTGTCATCTTCCTCCATCTGGCACATTATCTGATCACTCAGCTCTGCTTCAGCTTTACTGTAGTGTGAAATGATTTAAACGTTAAACAGGAGACAGCTGTGCACATGCAGAGCTGTCCATGGAGCTCCACCAGCTGCTGGAACGTATAGCGCTAGTTAGCAGCCATGTCTCTGAGATAGTTAACTGCTCCTTATCAGTACAGCAACCTCCTGCCGCCTCCTGCATTATGTGCACATTCAAAACAGGTGGTAGGCCTACATCTGTGCTGTTGAGTGATAGCAAAGATACTCTATTTATAAAGATGGCCATACTCCCATTGGCGCCACTACGTATATATAAATGACATGGACTACAAAGCCTACAAATGGTCTCCTAAGTAGTCATGGTTTCGATCAGAGCCCCCTATCCGTCGTATGTGAAACTGCAGATTACAAAGAGACTCTTCCTGACTCCTAACAAATCTCGCGAGAGTTTAAATTGTTTATAACAAAGTGAAATTTCTTCTGTTCTGTTTAGCTAATAAAAGCCATTTTACTATGAATATGCTGTAAATATTATATGCCTTTTGATGATCGGGTCCAGTATTAGGAATGGATCATAAGTTGTGTTCACGTTCATTCTACCATTGGAAATGAATAGACTCCAACATACTTCCCGTCTCCTAATATTGTACCCGCCCCCTACTTCCCATCTGTAGAGTCAGGAAGCAAAGTAAGTACGACCCTCTTGGTCATTGGCCTCTTGGGTGATAGTCATCAAGCACTTCCCTGTTGTCTGGTTCCCTTGCGCATTCACGAAGCTGTCTGTCTGCAGATGGTGACATGTTGACATGTTCCACTTCTTGGAACGTAACCATCCGATTGTTTGTGAATCTCACTTGTGTAATGAAACATTGACAACCTGCCAGTGTTGTTTTTTTGAGAATATTTTGATTTAGTATCGTCTTAGTCTTTTCAATAAGACATATTTAAGTCTTTTAGTCCCATTTAGTTTAATGAAATTCATTTTTTAGTCTAGTCTTAGTCGACAAAATGTCAGAAATGATTTAGTCTTAGTCTTGGTAGTTTAGTCTTACATACAAATACATTGTAGGTTTATATGTTATACAGATTTATAGTTTTTAGTACGAAACATGTCACATGTTTTAGTTCACATACTTAAAAAGAAAGAAAAAAGAACATACAAATATTTCTTATTTCCATTAGTCTTAGGTTATGATTTAGTCTGCCTCTTAGTCTTTTGAATATATTTTTTGTTAGTCAATAGTCTTAGTCGAGTAAATATCAAAAACCTTAGTCAAATTAGTCTTTAGTCTTAGTCGACAAAACACTGCAATATGCACTTATAAAACAATTAGTCATTTGAATTGTGAAATAATAATAAAATTGCGGACAGTGTGTGTGTTTGGAGACAGACCACCTGCTGTTGTCTAGCAGGTAATGTAACATGTTAAAATGTTTCCAGGACTATTTTTAAACTAAATGTCAGTCTCTGTGACACGTCATTTCAAATAATATAACTAAGCCATAACAAATCACTTAATGACTGCACAAACAAGTCATTGATGTTGGTGTAGTCACACCATATGAAACACAAACTAATTGTGTTTGACAGATGCAGGATAAGTTGTCAATAGTTTTATCATAACAAATTATTATTATGGTTACCCTTATTACTACGGTTTCTGCAATGCCACTATATTGCTATGCATTCATGTATACATCAAATACATATCAAGGCCAGAAACCTGGGCTGTGTACACCTCTTCATTCGAGTATAAAGTAATTTAAACAATCAAAATATCCACAGGGAAATAGTAAATATACAGACAAATAGGCTCTGATAGTAATTTGTTTATTAAAATGTGTTACTCCTCATGATGCCACAATCAAAGTAATCTAGTATTCAACAAGAATGAACATTTACAAGGAAACAGTTCTAACATTCTTCTGTGTCTTCATATGAAAAACACACAGGCTGTTATGCTTTGCAGTACCTACAGCACATTCAACAATGTATCTCACTTTCATTCCTCTGGTGCTAAATAGATGATGATGATGTGGTGGTTGGTGGGTGGGAGATGCCAAGGAAGCCGTCTGTTGTGCATTGAATCTGAAAGAACAATTTCAACACAGACCTTTTCATAAAAGTTGTATAAATGTAATGCACACGTTTCCATGAAAGATAACATCCAAAGTCTTCATGCCCAGTTGTCGAATGCCTCTTCGCTCTCTGAGCTCATGCTCCCGCAGTGGCGGCACACCTCTGATAAGTCATCTATTGAAGATACGTCCATTTTATCACAAAGTGATATAGCAGCCTACCAGGAGTGGTTAAGAAGGTATTTGACAAGATCCTCTCTCATCTTGATGACCCCCTCCTGGTCAACTGAATAATTGAGCTCTGCAGTATCAGCTCTGCAGCCCTGAACAAATAATTATTAATTCAGTAATTGCACTTTGAACTTTTAGGTGTACTGTCACCATAAGGTTACTTTTTCCCGCTACATTGTTCTCTTTAACTAGTCTGGTTTAGTGACTGCTAAATGCCAAAATTGGAGTTGGAATTATCTTACTTTGCAGACGAACACCCCACATGAATGAGTGTCTGCCTGACGTGGGTTAGGTGGAGTCCAGTACATTTCCATCTGGATACATTGACATTTCTTTGCCTCATGAAGGCTCTAAAAGCATGAGGAGAAATAATCATCAAGTGATCAATTCACAGTGATTGGAGGTGAAACATCATCCTTCCATACTTTCCATATTGGAAAATACCATCATAAGCAAAAAACATATCTTTACATAACATCAATTTGGATTTGCATACCTGCTGGAATCCTCACGCAGTTTTAGCAGCTGCTCTGTGGCTCCAAAAGGGTCAAAGAATATACCCATACGGGTCTTTGGATTACATTACCTTTAAGAACAAATACAGTTAAGGTTGTGTCATGTAGCCTGCAAGAATCTCAAGACTTATGCAAGACTTATTTGGACAATATACAGTAGGTTACATACCACAAGTGTCCAATGTGCGTTTTTACACACAGCACCAAACAGGCAGTGGTATTCATTCACGTCCCAGCTGCATGCCGATGATAAGTTTTGCAATTACCATCCAGGATTTCTGCAATTGCAAAGGAGTCAATCATCCTGGTGTCGGGGATAGTTTTGGACAGAGCCAACATGAAAGCATTTAGGACCTGCAGCGCAAAGAAAAAATATGTATAGCAACTTTAATCATTCACTATACTGTATTCCACTTAGGCACCAGGGGCCCTTTAATGAAAAATAAATTATAAAGTTATAAATTATAAAGCCACATGTGTGGCTCTATATTGTATTATGTATTTTCCAATTTTGGCCCATACAATTTCTCCTGAGCATCTCCAGACGTCAGAAGCTGGTAATAAAATAAACATAATTTGAGTCATTTGTACACAGTACAATTTAACTGCAGATCTAACAGTAAAATATCACATATGGAATTAAATACACTTGATTTGGAGGAGGGGGTCAGTGGGGGGAGGGATGGTCCTGGCTTGGAGGCTCAAGGTGGAGGGTAGGTGGAAGGAGGTGTTGAGGTGAGGGGACTGAGGGGGGGGCAGGGGGGTCAGGAGAAGGGGACTCGACAGCAGGGGTTTTCAACCTTTTTGACACCATGGGGACCACCATTTATTCAGCATCTGAGCCACGGACCACCGTTTGAGGACATTTTAGACCCACAGACCCCCAAAAATAAAGATTTATTTTGCTTTTGTCCATCTTCTAGTTGTGTAGACTTGGGACTAATTCAGATGAACATTTTAACTCTTGAGAGTGTAAAAATGAAAATGGACCCCAAATGGACCCTTGCGGGTCCATTTGGTTTCATTTTTACACTCTCAAGAGTTACATCTGGTTAACCAACTTTGCTGGGGACCACCTGGAATCCTCTCAGGGACCACTGGTGGTCCCCGGACCACCTGTTGAAAACCCCTGCTCTACAGGAATGAAAGATGGAGGTGAAACGGGAGAAGGGGAACACGAAGCCAGAGGAGAAGGGCAACCAAGCTTTTGCAACTTGGCTGGAATCCTTTCCTCTGGCTCGATGTAACGTGTTATCTGGTCAAAATTGGCAACTCGAGTGCCCAGTTTGTGGACCAGAATGACACTCTTCCCTTCAATTGATTCTATTCTCATAGGACCCAACATCTCACTCTCACTCAAATTCTTCATCCACACCACGCAGAAGTTTCCGCTTACGGATTTTCTCCTGGGACTTCTGCACGTTGTGGATGACTTTTTTTTTTATGAACCTCCCCCTGCTCCTTCAGTCCTGCACTCAACACCTCCTTTGCAGGCAGTTCTTCCACCTTCTCAGGTGTCATCTAAAAATACAGAAAAAGTACGGATAATTAAATATAATTTAAGTTAGGAAAATGATGACCATCTGTAATAATTAAAGCCGCTAACCTCACATGTTCCAGCCACCTCTGATGGGCATCTTGCTTCCCTCCCAAACATTAAATGAAACCGGCTGTATTGTGTGGTAAGTCGTTTTTTTGTTCTCAGGACAACAAGCATGCCTGCAGTTTCTTGTCCCACTGCTCTGGGTGTTCTTCTGAGAGCTTATTTAGAGATCTGAAAGTGTCACGTCATTGGACATTTAACATTACTTGAGCTCTATAGTGTGTTCAGTGTTGCCAACCTGGTGCATTTGTCACTATATTTAGCTTTTTTTAGGCCTCCCTATATTTATTCCCTTCCAGGTAAGCATCTACTGCATTCTAGTGCATTTTGGAAGTGCCACTAGTGCATTTCAGATTTTAGAGGTTTGCAACACTGACGATACTTACTGTAAATATAGGATTTACATATGCCGTTGGATTGTGGGATTCAATTTTTCCACAAGACAGTTTGTCTGTGGATGATATGGAGAACAACAGCTTCTGGTGATCCCAGGCACTCACAGAGAGATGTGTTCATCTGTAAAAGAAAAAAAACAAACACTTTTTTTCTATACACCCAAATATTTTATTGTGGTCTGTTGTCTGTCAGCAGCCTTTGAGGTACAGAAAATCTATATATGAAATCCAGGACACACTCTGACCTCTTCAGCTTTTTTTGTTTTCAATGGGTAGGCCTCTGCCCACTTGGTAAAGTAATCAATGAGGACACAGACATACATATTGCCTCCCTCAGTCCTTGTGAGCTTCAATACGTCCATGCCCACCAATTCAAATGACTTTCAGACCTGAAAGACAGATTTTCATAAATATAAAAATAAATTATGAGATAATGTTTTGTGTAGTGTTAACTGTACAGTATATGAGCATTTAGTTTCACAAAAAATATAGCACCTTTATTGGTTCATATTGGCATTTCTCCTTTAAATTGGAAGCAGAGAATCATTGCACTTTGTGTCCATCAATTTAAGAAAGAAAATAGTTCAATAAAGTGAAGCTGTGCCTGTAAATATGAGTTGACCTTTATTTGCCTACCCATTTTCTGGCACGAAGCGATACGGGCGATGAAGCCGCCCCCATACCATTTTTTTTGCCCCCCCCCCCCCAATGGGACATGTTACATCCGCCCGTGCCTTTGGATCATGGCATGGTGTTTGTTTTGTTTTTTGTTTTTCCTGATAATCAGTGAATACTTCATTATCCTTCTGAGTAGAGGTGACCATGCACCCTCACTCAGTGTTGGGCCAACTCCTCTGGTCTACTCCTACGGAGGTGCCACAACTCTCCGTCTGAGTCAAAGATAGCCCTACATGGCTATTATTCTTCTTCAGAATAATAGCCATACATTACCCGCATTGACTTGTGGTTACATTTAAATGTCGGTGCTCTTTTTGTGCTCATTATTCCCTGTTTACTTACCCATTAAATAATTCCAAAGACGTGGGGTGCGATATTGTCCTCTACTTTCATATCCATGTGAAAGTTGTGGCACAAAACGCCTATTTAGTCAAATATCTCCACTTTTCACAAGCCTTACACAGCCATCTCTCCCCTTGGGCAAAGGGGCGGGCTCATATACCAGCTGCACGTCATTTTGATAACTTCCTCTGATCGTTGCAAATGTCATCAGGGTAACACAAAAAGTTTGGGGAACACAATTGCCTGGTGCATTGCGATAGGGGCTGGGTAATTAATCACACCACCTGCCAATTGTGTTCCCCAATTTTTTTTTGTGTATGATGTGCAGCTGGTATTATGAGACCCTTTGCCCAAGGGGAGAGATGTCTGTGTACATCTCTCCCCTTGAAGAGTGGAGATATTTCACTAAATTGGCATTTTGTGCCACAACTTTCACATGGATATGAAACCAGAGGACTATATCGCACCCCACATCTTTGGAATTATTTAATGGGTAGTAAACGGGGAATAATGAGCACGAAAAGAACGTCGACATTTAAATGTAACCACAAGTCAATGCGGGTAATGTATGGCTATTATTCTGAAGAAGAATAATAGCCATGTAGGGCTAAGTCAAAGAGTAAATCTCATGAGTTGTAGAGAACACAATTGCTTACCCAGAACTTTAAAGGCTCTTCTTGTCAGAATGTATTTTCACATTTTTTGTGGTTCCCTCTGGGATTATCCCACGGACCAAAAAGTCCATGAGCTCTTTCACTTGAACAGGGTCCATATTACCCTATATCTAACCCTAAATGAACTAAACTAAACTAACCCTAGTAGCCCTAAACTATGTCCCTATTGACTATCTATTTCTATGACTATCTGACTATATACCTATAACTTACTCTTTCTGGCTAGGCTATACTAACAAACACAACAATACTAATAAATAAACTTACACTATATTACTCTTACTTACTTTTAACTATCTACCAAACAGAACAATCAAATTCACACACTTGAAGCATCACTTCCTTTTTTATAAACTCACTACATCTCCCATGGGACACCTCTGGCCAATCCTGTTGTAACACCTGGGTCAGGTGTTCATGTCAATACCATGTATGGGCATATGGGTTAGAAAACAGAATTAATCCACAACTAGTCCAAGTTTCTATGCTCGATGTGTATTTGATATATACATGAATGGGTACCTTTAAATCATCTGCATGGAATTTCTTGAAAGGAGGTAGCTCCTTAATAACATGCAGTGGATTTTTAACAACAACAACAAAAGTTAAAAAACAAAAATGCAAAAAACCTTTGCAGATAGAATCGATAATTCAATATTTTCATACAGCCGTATGCCAAATGTTGGTGAGTTTGACCTTTAGAAAAATATATATATATTGGACTTTTGGGTGAATGAACCCATTCACCCAAAAGCCCAACCAAAAGTCCAATATGAATTGTATTTTATCTATGGGAAGCATTTTGAATATACAGGTAGTCTATAGGCCACCTTTTGATTATGGCCCATAATGCATTGTGATTGTGTGTGCGGCAGATCCTGTTGCAAACAGGGGAGGGGTCGCGGGAGGAGTCGAGGAGGGAAGCCTCGCCTTCATGGGGACAGGCTTTCCCCCTTGTCCCCTCCTGTGATCCCCTCCCACAAGTGCTGGCTCAAATGATGTTTGTTGTAATGCCGATGTGATGCCAATGTGAACAGAGTCTCGTTAGTCTAGTGGACTGCTGCGCAGGCTTGAAATCTGTGCATCTATGCTTCGTGGGTTCAAATCCTGCTCTT
>CM076971.1:11274109-11319109 GCA_039105355.1 Benthosema pterotum | reverse complement strand
AGTAGCTCAATGCACTTTTGGACGGGAGTGTCATAACTCTGTCTCACTTTGGCTCTGCTGTGCGTCTCCTCTCGGAACCGCCCAAAGCCTCGGAAGTATTTCAAAGAGCCTCTCTTTAGAGCGTCAGAAGTCCCGCGTCCATTCTGTAGTCTGCCCGCACTGACAGAGAGAGAGACAGCTCTACTCTGAGCTCTAATACACACAACACATGGGCTGTTTGTTTACAATAGTGGCTCAGCTCTGCCATTTATATGTGGCTTATTTCTACCATATAGAATTTCAGATATACAGTATTTCAAACGTGATGATTAAGTTTAAACTAAGTGATACACTGCCTGGACGCCAGAATGGGATTATAAACAAAGCATTTCTGAATCAAATCTACCTGTGATTGTGGAGGGTGATCAGAAATGGCATAGTCAGCTTAATTTCTATTGACTTTTGATGTGATAGTCGACTTAGTCTTAGGAATGTTTGGACCAAACTTACCTCTTACCTTTTTAGGAATATTTTTAGAAAATAATAATAATACCCCTCCCCCCCCCCCCCCCCCCAGCATGATTTTTTTGTTTGTTTGTCTTTTTTTTGTGATCATGATGAAATATTAAAGAAGAGTAACTCCAGGTTTCCATGTATATTGCTGTACTTCGATACATTGTGATGAGAAATATATTTGATTAAACATTTTACGCTTGGTAAGATTTGATGGCGTAACAAAAACAAAGTTAAGTGTTCAAGGATTACATAATAGTCAACAATGAGATATCTGTTCTTTTACTCAAGTTCTTAACACGTAAGCTGGCACGGATCAGCAGAGTCTGTGGAGTGACTCAGGGAAGATGGAAGGGAGGACCGGGGAGAAGCTCCGAGTCGACATCATGCCCAGAGCTGTGTAGCAGACCGTCCTGAATGTGGTCCCATCTGGGCCGCCGGCCCTGCCAGCAGGACGGACTGGACTGGACGCCCCCACGTCTGGGACAGCCATGGACTGCTCACAGATATGTGTGGATAATAAATAGGGCATATCAGGGGTGTTCTACAGCTGGTCCGGGGACCGCCTGTGGTCCCTGAGAGGATTCCAGGTGGTTCCCAGGCTAAATGATGCTGGGACAGTTGGTATTAACCAAATGGGCCCTTATAGATCTGTAACTCTTGAGAGCGTAAATGGACCCTCATGGGTCCATTTGGTTTCATTTCACTCTCTCAAGAGTATTATTGAAACATCTGAGTTACTTAATTTTCAAGGATCTACACGATTAGGATGTGTAGAAGCATTATTATTCTGGCCAGTTTGTCTCTCCTAAATTGTATAGAGAAAAACTTGAAAATACTTGCTTTTATGTCCGATAGACTAAACTCAACATCAAAGGTGGTCTGTAAATTGCTGAATAAATAGTGGGCCCTGGTATGGAAAAAGGTTGAAAACCACTGGGGTATATGAAGCCCCGATTCCTACGTTGTCAGCTATTTACTTCTGGCAAGGAAGCGAGGTGTAGGATTGGAGGGGGAAAAAAAGAGCAGACCAGATTCATGCAATGTAGTATAAATGGTAACTGGAAAACTCGGCCCAGTTCGGGTTCGATTCCTTGTGGTTACTGTCCGCCCTGGAACTGGGAGCTCGGGTTCGATTCCCGGTCGGGTCATACCAAAGACTATAAAAATGGGACCCAATGCCTCCCTGCTTGGCACTCAGCATCAAAGGGATGGATTGAGGGTCAAATCAACTAATGATTCCCGAGCCCGCTCCAAGAGATGGGACAAAAGCGGAGACTTATTTCACTGCGGTAACGTGAGTGACTAATCTGACGACTTTGACTTTGGCCCGGGCCCTGGTATAGAGGCCTTTCTCAGTCCCATACTCAGAAAGGAGCGGCCATCTTGTTGGTAAACAAGTGTGAAGTGTTCAATGGAATGCATTCTACTAAAACTACTACTAGTACTACGACTAGCACCACTCCTCCTACTACTACTACTGCTGACAGTACTACCACTATTACTACTACTACTACTAGTACTACTACTACTGGCAGTACTACTAGTGGCAGTACTACTACTACAAGCCCCACTACTACTGGCAGTACTACCACTACTACTAGCAGTACGACTACTGGCAGTACTACTACTACTACTAGCAGTACTACTACTGGCAGTACTACCACTACTAGCAGTACTACTACTGGCAGTACTACTACTACTACTAGCAGTACGACTACTGGCAGTACTACTACTACTACTACTAGCAGTACGACTACTACTAGCACTACTCCTACTACTACTACTACTACTAGCAGTACTACTACTACTACATGCTAACAATAGCATGATAATGCTAATATGCTAATGATAGCATGCTAATGTCAACATGCTAATGCTAGCATTAGCATGTTAGCATTAGCATGTTAGCATTAGCATGTTGGCATGTTAGCATTGACATGTTAGCATTAGCATGTTGGCATGTTAGCATTGACATGTTAGCATTAGCATGTTAGCATGTTAGCATTAGCATGTTAGCATTAGTATTTTAGCATTAGCATGTTAGCATGTTAGCATTAGCATGTTCGGGTTAGAATGTTAGCATTAGCATGTTAGCATGTTGCTAGCATTAGCATTGGTAGCTGTAGTAGTAGTGCTAGTAGTATAGTAGTACTGCTAGTAGTACTAGGTCTGCTAGTAGTAGTAGTAGTAGTAGTAGTAGTAGTAGTAGTAGTAGTAGTGGTATTGCTATTAGTAGTGGTACTAGTACTGCTAGTAGTAGTAGTAGTAGTTGTTGTCATTGTAGTAGTAGGAGTGGTGCTAGTAGTAGCTCCTCTCCACCCGTCATCACATCCATTGCTGGTGTGTGTAGGTTATTGCTATTAGTACTAGTATTAGTACTAGAAGTATTACTGCTAGTAGTAGTAGGAGTGGTAGTAGTATTGCTAGTAGTAGTAGTAGTAGTAGTAGTAGAAGTATCTCCTCTCTGCCTGTCATCACATCCATTGCTGGCATGTGTAGTTACTGCTATTAGTACTAGTAGTACTAGTAGTAGTGCTAGTAGTAGTAGTAGTAGTAGTAGTAGTAGTAGGCCTAGTGGTATGGCTAGTAGTAGAAGTAGTGCTAGTAGTAGTAGTATCTTCTCTCCGCCTGTCATTGCATCCACATTCCATTGAATATAACTTACGGCTTACCATCAAGATGGCCGCCATCCCCTCAGAGTATGGGATATATAGGTCTCAGAAAGGCCTCTTACACTGTCACAAACCCTGATCACTAAATCGGATAATTCCAATGGCTTCTCTTCTGTCATAGACTTCATTATCTTTATTTTAGAAGATTGTTTTGTAATAATAAAGGCTATGGAAAAACATCAGGCAACAGCCTGATGTTTAGAAATACCTTTATTTTACATTATTTAGTGCAGCATACACACTAACAACCCAGCTTTGATGTTTTGTACTACTGCTAGTAGGCCTACAGCCTAGACATTACAGAGACTTTAGTTGTCACTGTGCAATGCTTCAAAACAGATGTTTACATGGCTTTGCACCGCCATCATTGAAAAGAATGTATTTCAAACCCCAGTTTGTCCCTCTCGCAGGCTGAAACAGCCCTCCCGAGCGCTTGTTTTTTTGACTCCTCAGTGTCGCAACATTTCGGCTGGTCTGACTTTTTTTCTGGGCTGACTTTTCCAGTATTCGTATAAATCAGGGGTCCACAAACCTTTTCCCAGGACCACATAACTTTTCCCTTCTCTGATGGGGGGGGGGGGGGGGGTGCAGAGTCAGTTTGTCACAGGAAAAGTGTGACGATCGCAGGGTTGCCTAAATGTAAACATTTGTTGTTTTCCAGAAAGCCACACATAACCAAATAATGATAACCGTTGTCAAGATTAAATATAATCCACTCTGGAATCTTCACAGAAAACAATAACTCAGGAAATATATAATAGCACTGTTTATGAAATCAATAAAAAGCAAATATGCCTCTCAGGAAATGTATAATATATCATACTTGTCTTTGTGACAGGATTCATAATGTTGGCACAGATTGTGTTCTTTGAATACCGATGATGAGACAAACAGCCATTTTTCTCTTACCTAACATTTTTGCATTATTCTGTTCTGAGGGCTTTTGGGGGTTCTATATTTTTTTTGTGTGTGTGTTGTACTGTTTTTTTAACCTGTGGGCCAAGAGCCTGTAATAACGTTTAATAATAAAAGTTTAATATAAAATAAATTACATTCTTTACAAATACTATAGTAATAGAATCATGTGTTTACACAAGTGTATACAACCTGAATAGATGGATCAGGAATGATCCAATGTTAAACTAAAGACGTACCACATACCATGCTAACCCTGCCACCACAGTCAGTCCAAGTATAGGGAATGGGGCATTACTGCTATGGGGGCGGTTCATGAAGGCTTCATGTAGCCGCACCCATACCATTTTCAGTTACATGACTTTTATTAGGCAAGAAAAGCATCAACAGAAAAGCAAGTTGCAACAGACACGCAGTATGCATAAAGCTAAAGGTCTGACTCAGAGAGTTTTCTGTTTTCAATGATGAAATGCTGTTGGTTTACACAGCTGTACTTAGTTCGTAGCATAGTAGTGTTTCAAATCATTTTAAATAGAAGCACTTTAATTTGAAATGTATTGGGTTGTTTTGCATGCCATCATGTTTGGTGGGGCAGTCAGGGCATTTAGGGGGGCATTGCCTCCCCCATGCCCATGCCTAGAAATGTCCCTGTTAAGTATCTCGGGATTGTTCACGAGTGAGGGGAGGATGGAGAATGAGATCAGCTGGAGAATCGGAGCAGCAGGGGCGGTGTTGCAGTCGCTATTCCGCACTGTTGTGACGAAAAGAGAGTTGAGCCAGAAGGCAAAACTCTCTGTCTACAGAGCTATCTTCATCCCTACCCTCACCTATGGTCATGAAGCATGGGTCATGACCCAAAGAATAAGGTCGCAAAAACAAGTGGCCAAATTGAGTTATATCTCGTGGTTGGCCCTTAGAGATATAAGGTGAGAGGTTCAGTCACGTGGGAGAGACTCTGAGTAGAGCTGCTACTCCTTCGCCTGGAAAGGAGCCAGCCTAGGTGGTTCGGGTTCATCTGGTTAGGATGTCTCTAATAATGGATTGCATTTTTATAGCGCTTTTCCAAGTGCTCAAAGTGCTTTACAATGGTCCATTCATTCATATTGGGAAGTAGAGCGGCGAACAGTCGACGCCAGCGTCCCACTTCCCACATTCACACACCAATGGTGGCCAGCTCACACTGACCAACTCATTGGAGGCAACTTGGGGTTCAGTGTCTTGCCCAAGGACACTTCGACACGTAGACAGGAGGAGCCGGGATTCGAACCGCCGACCCATGGGTCATTGGACGACCTGCTCTACCTCCTGAGCCACAGCCGCCCCTCTAGAGCATCTCCCTTTAGGAGGTCCTTGATGGATGTCCTTGGTCCATGTCCCACTGGGAGGAGACCCCGGGGCAGACCAAGGACCAGATGGAGGGATTATATCGACTCTCTGGCCTTATATCGTCTCAGGATCCCCCAGGAGGACGCTAATGCTGTTCAGGGAGGACAGGGAAGTCTGGACAATATTGCACCTATTTGATCAAATAATGAAGAGTCTAGACTTATGTTTTGATAAAGTAATCAATCTGTGTGCAAGCATATAAGGTTGCAACCGTTAAAAACGGTCACAACCGATTTACAGTTGCTATATGATTTCACCCATCCCCTCTGAATCCATTACAACATTGCATAAGCTGTCTTTATATAAATCATTTTTCGAAAAGTCTATGAGGAAAATGAATGAGAAAATCATTTCTGGAGCAGGAGCGATGTCATGAGAGCGATGGGACTGCACAGCTCTATAGGCTTACCACTCAACAAAAAAGAAAGAAAAGTAAGACAGCCAGAATTTGATGGATTAGGCCCTCTGAAAAGGCATGAGCAATTATCTGGCCATAGTAATTCCTTCTAAAAAGCTAAATTTAGACATCCCACATGATTAAATTTGGCCAATTATCATTTCTTTCTTGTTTTCCCACACCAGTCCAGATCTCTCTCAACTTGGCTCCTACGGAATTTCCCAAAGTAAAGATGGACTGAAAAAGTTGGGGTGAACTTTGTGTGGCTCCCACTGGGTGTCCCAGGGGAGTTTGGTTGGAATAGGTGTTAAAATACACATTCATGAACAATTATCGGTTTGAAATCTGGCATGGTAATATCTGGTACCTTCTTGGGGTTGTGACAAATCATGATGACACACACAATATCATAATATAATATCTAATTAGCAAGAAGTAGAAAACGGCATGGATACAACACTTTTTGTTTTCATCTTAGAAATTATTTGATCGTCCGAAAATATTGTGTGTGTCATGATGATTTGTCACGACCCGAGTTGGCTTTGTCCGCATTGTAATCGCCTTTATATAAATTATTTTCGAAAAGTTTATGAGGTAAATGAATGGGGAAAACACTTCTGGAACGTCACTGCGCAGGTCTATAGAGAGGAGAGGGTCCTCCGGCGATAGCCACGCCCCCTTGCTGTTCATTTCAATCACGCTGCTCAGTGGCATTTTGAAGCACCTGGGATTTGCCCACCATTTTTTTGCCTATTTATTTTTATTTGCCTATTTATTTTATTTGATTTCATTTATTTATTTACTGCATTTATTACTAAAATATTATTGATATTTTATTTAATTATTTTATCAGCATCATTTCTTATTTTCTTACAAATAGCCTATACAAATATTAACGTCGGTAAAAAACTGACCCCATTTATTTAGCCACATGGCATCCCCCAGCTGTTCTCCTACTACCGTACTGAGTCTGCGCAATGGAGAGAGAGAGAGAGAGAGAGAGAGAGAGAGAGAGAGAGAGAGAGAGAGAGAGAGAGAGAGAGAGAGAGAGAGAGAGAGATGCTCTGCATTCGCAAGCAGACAGAACAGAACAGAACAGAACAGAACAGAGATCACAGAGTCAGAGAGCGGAGCTGCTGCTTGCTGTTGGATCCTGGTTGTGCCACGACAACCACAACAACACTGAACCCAAAACACGGAGCGAAGAGGAGGAGGAGGAGGGTAGGATGAACTGAGGCGCTGCTGTTTGCTTGTTTTTCCACGGTGGGAATAAAAGGGAACCTCCTCCTGCAGCAGCCGGACCGGAGGAGCCTGGAGGAGCTCCACAACACACCGTACATCACCTCCATCTGAGCTGCTGCTGCTGCGGCTGCTGCATCGGCCCAGGAGGCACGGAGAGGTCCGGGGAGAGGAGCAGGTTTGGGGGGAAGGAGGAGAAGCCATGGCGGGTGGCGGAGGTGGAGGAGCAGGAGGAGGCGTGAAGCGGAGGAGGTGGATGAAGAGGAGACGGAGCGGATCGGGAGCTTCGCTCCAGGGGTTCTGCTGGAAGACCTGCTCCTTCCACATCTTGGTCTGGGTCGTCTCAGTGTGCGGAGAGGAGAAGACCTTCATTGTGGAGGTAAACAACCAGTAGTAGTAGTAGTTGTACAAACCGAAACTCAACACATAAAGTGTGATTCTTCTTCTAAACAAAACCAGAGCTAGTGGTTATGATGTGAGGCTTGTCTTTCTTTCTTTCTTTCTTTCTTTCTTTCTTTCTTTCTTTCTTTCTTTCTTTCTCTTTCTTTCTTTCTTTCTTTCTTTTTCTTTCTTTCTTTCTTTCTTTCTTTCTTTCTTTCCCTATGTTTCTCTGAAAATAGCAGAATGTTGCTGTTGTGTGGGCAGTGGTTTTCAACCTTTTTGATCCGAAGACCCACTATTTACTCATTTGAGCATTTGAGCCACTGAGGACCACCATTTGATGACATTTTTAGTCCCACAGACCCCCACAAATTAAAGATTTATTTTGGTTTCCAGGCTGGAAACAAAACAGTCAAGCATACAGATCAAAATAACCATTAATCGTCTACATTCTCTAGTTGTGTAGAGTTGGGATAATTCACATGACGAATATTTTAACTCTTGAGAGTGTAAACATGAAACCAAATGGACCCTTACAAGGGTCCATTTGGTTTCATGTTTACGCTCTCAGAGAGTTACATCTGGTTATAATCACCTTTCCATCATTTAGCATATGGGGACCACCTGGAACCCTCTCAAGGACCACTGGTGGTCCCCGGACCACTGGTTGTAAACCACTGTCCTATAAACAAAACCAGAGGTGGTGGTTTTGATGGAGAAGGAGGAAAGGTGTGAGGCTTTCTTTCTTTCTTTCTTTCTTTCTTTCTTTCTTTCTTTCTTTCTTTCTTTCTTTCTTTCTTTCTTTCTTTCTTTCTTTCTTTCTTTCTTTCTTTCTTATTATGTTGCTCTGAAAATAGCAGAATGTTGTTGTTGGATCAATTCTACACTGCTGTGTGCAGCGTGCGTGTGCGCACAAACACACACCGTTGGAGCGCGTGTCCGTGCGCTGCGCTCTGGTCCTAACTCCCTCTCTCTCTTCGGGATGTTTTTGTGTGCTTTGCGGGACCTTTTCACACACACGCACGCACGCACGCACGCACGCACGCACGCACGCACGCACGCACACACACACACACACACACACACACACACACACACACACACACACACACACACACACACACACACACACACACACACGTACACGTCTCCATGCATGTGCAGCAAGCAGCATGGCTGCTGCCCTGCCGTGAAAAGCGATACCTTTCCTATCCTTACCCCAGAAGGGAACAGTGATCCATAATGTATGAGTCTGTGTGAGATGAATAAATTAAGGCAACAACGCGCATGGACGCGTCATCATGCATGGCATCCGTGCAGTCTGCTGAACACTGCTGCTGCTGCTGCTGCTGCTGCTGCGCGTCCATGCACGGCTGTTTCCAACACGAAGCGTAATATCATAGCCTAATCCTTTTGTTTTCAAAGAAACCACCACGTGCACGAAACCACATGTAGCAGCTATGCGTTTATACAGTACTATGGAGTATGGAGCCTCGGTCGGCCATGTCTGGATCATTTATTGTTTTGTTGTGCACAGAGAAGGTATTATCGTTAAAGCACCTGTGCGTAAAACAATAAATCAGTGGTTTTCAACCAGCGGTCTGGGGACCACCAGTGGTCCTTGAGAGGATTCCAAGTGGTCCCCACTGCTCCCCAGGCTAAATGATAATGACAATTGGTTAACCAGATGTAACTATTTGAGAGCGTAAAAATGAAACCAAATGGACCCTTGCGGGTCCATTTGGTTTCATGCGTACACTCTCAAGAGTTAAAATATTCATCATCTGAATTAGCCCAGGAATGTAGAGGAATGGCCATTTATGTTTGACTGTTTTGTTTCCAAAATCCAGCCTGGTATTGTGGACAAAAACAAAATGAATCTTTAGTTTTGGGTCTGTGGGGCTAAAATGTACTCAAATGGTGGTCCTCCCTGGCTCAAATTCTGAAATAAATGATGTACTCTCGTATCAAAAAGGTTGAAAACCCCTGCAATGAATGATCCGGACATATGGTGATTGGTCTTTTCTCTGATGAGGGGAAGAGTAAGGAGATTCATTAACTGGCACACATAATAGTGCCAGGGTTTTGGGGATGGAAGTGTCTGTCAGACTGACACATCCGTGTCTAGCTAGTGTACTGTACTGTACCTAGTCTATACCCCTTAACTGGTTGTTTTGAAGCTCTGGTGCTGTGACGTTTGACAAGGTTCTCGGGTAGGACCAGTGCAGTCTCACAGATAGTACTACGCTATCCACGGAATGCCACCTAGGAATTGCGTGCATACATTGCGAGTTAAAGCAAAAATCCGTGAATATGCACTTGGGCGTGTTTTTCCACAAACCGGACGTGGCTGGTTGGGGGTGGGGTAGTTTGGGTTTTGTAATATTTACTATTCTGTCCCTAACATATCGCAACTCGGACGCGGCTGAGTCGGCTCTGCCACTCCGGCGGCGCCACTCCGTCATTTTCAGTGGAAAGACGAATATGCACAGATTTATTGTAAGCGAATATGCACAGATTTTTGCCTATTCTAGGCGAGTATGCACGTAATGGGCCCCGTGCATAAACGTGCATATTCGCCTAAACCTCATGAGACTGGGTTGGGTATAGGACACATAGGAAAAGG
This sequence comes from Benthosema pterotum, assembly GCA_039105355.1. Lineage (NCBI taxonomy): Eukaryota > Metazoa > Chordata > Actinopteri > Myctophiformes > Myctophidae > Benthosema > Benthosema pterotum. The sequence goes on along the minus strand of CM076971.1, from coordinate 11,308,998 downwards.
ACTAGGCAGGGTCGGACTGGCCATAGGGCAGGGGTCGGCAACCCAAGATGTTGAAAGAGCCATTTTCGACCCAAAATTAAATTCAAAACCTGTCTGGAGCCGCATTTTATTTTCCTGAGAGTGTGCAAATGTGAACCAAACGGACCCTGGCGGGTCCATTTGGTTCCATTTGCACACTCTCAGAAAAAAAGGTCCTCAAAGAAAAATCATTAACATGGTGAAACACAACCTTTCTTCAGAAATGGAGTTTCTAAAAAAAATAAAGGAGTTTTACAGAACTCTATTTCTAGTACACACAACATCTCTAAGTTAGATATTAATGACAGTAAACTGAGTAAACCTTTGACAATGGGTGGTTCAGATTGAAAGTTCCACCTCTGATAACTGCTGGGCTTTTTTTGACATGGCCAAGTGTTACTTTAACTGGCAACTGTCAGACAGCGCAACACGTTTTGGGTGACTGAAATGTTTATATTATTTTGGTGTGGATCACCCCAGTGTGTGTATGTAATAATGCTAAAGCCACTGAGCCACTAGGGCTGTGTTCTGGAGCCGCATGCGGCTCCTGAGCCGCAGGTTGCTGACCCCTGCCATAGGGAATACCAGGAGCTCTCCCAGTGGGCCGCCGCCATCGGGGACCACTAAGGAATACTAAAAAATGATTATACAGGCCTTTATTCTTCCGGTATCAGTGAGTGACAAACAAACCCTGTTCTATCTTGGATCCTTTGGCCACCATCATTCTTGTTAGAGCAGCAAAGGGTTGTGTAGGTGTCTGTTGGTTTGTATAATTTATGTCAGGGGTTTTCAACCGGTGGTCCAGGGACCGCCAGTGGTCCTTGAGAGGGTTCAAGGGTGGTCCCCAGCTGAGTTGGTTAACCAGATGTAACTCTTGAGAACGTAAAAATGAAAAAATGAAATAAAAAATGCATTTTTACGCTCTCAAGAGTTAAAATATTCATCATCATGTTGATCTGTGTGTGTGCTTGTTTTGTTTTCCAAATCCAGGCCTGGAATTGTGGACAAAAGCAAAATAAATCCTTAGATTTGGGGTCTGTGGTGCTAAAATGTCCTCAAATGGTGGTCCGTGGCTCAAAATCCTGAATAAATGGTGGTCCCTGAGATGAAAATGATGATTTATGTTGTTGTGTAAAAATGGCAGCTAGTATTGTGTTTTGCTTGTGTGTGTGCTGACAGAGCGGGCCTATCTGCACGCTGGTTGTGGTGCGTCAATCTGCTCCAAATGTGTGCAAAAATGGGCCGGTCTGGGCATAGGCGTGCATACATAGACATCAAGGGGGGGTTTGAGCACCCCCTAGTGGCCCTCTCTGGTTTTTAACCCCCCAAAACTCAATTTTCCGCCGCCCGGCTTCACCGGGCGGTTAGAGTGCCCTCCTGGTTACATTTGAGCACCTGCCCTTGAAACTCTCTGTGCACGCCACTGGGTCTGGGCCAAATTAACGCATAAAATGAGCAGGGGCGAATTTTTGTGTCCCAGTGCAGCTCTGAGACAAGGTGGACATGCGGCTCCATACTGCACCAAGACATTATTAGTGTCTCTTCTCAGCTTAAGCCTCTAAATTGGGCTTCTATAATTCTATTCTTTCGGATCTGGTCGATCTCAGATTCTCCTCCCATCAAAACCTCATGTTTCATGTGTGCAATTGGATCATGATCATCATTGTAGATGATGGTCAAATTGGGGAGAGTCCAAAAACAGCAGCCTCGTTGTTTAGCAACAACAACAACAACAACAACAACAATGCCTGCGTAAATGCATTTTGTCAATAATTATAATGATAAGCAAGCAGTCATATCATCATCGTAACCAGACGTGTGCACCTGAATGACCATGTACGGTACGCCCACCCACCACCCCCTGCACACACAAACACACACCTCCTCCACCTTCCGCTCCACACGCTCTCTCTCTCTCTCTCTCTGCCTTCACGGACGCTGAACAAAGCATCCCCAAGATTTTCCTCCATCTCCCATCCATCCCTGACTCCAAATATAGCCTTCCTCCATAATTTATCGAACTGGCAGGTTGGCAAGGAGCAGGAAATAAAGGAGAAGAGAGAAAGAGCGAGAGAGAGAGAGAAAGCGAGAGAAGGCAGGCAATAGCATGGTCTAGCTATCCTACGTGGAGGAGATTTTATTTGTTATCGTAGGCTATACTAATAAACATACTGTATATGTTGTGTCAGATGTATTATACTGTAGCAGCTGCTGGTTGCCATCGCACAAAGACACGTGCGTAAAGTTGTGCGTATATAACTGTTTGCTAACTGATCATGTCTGTCTTCTAGGATTGTATAGTAGTTTTTTCCCCTTCTGCTATTGGTTGTCTGCCTGAGGAGGGATCCTTTGTTTTGCTGCATGTCGGCTGGACAGGAATCTCATTGAAAACCTGCTTATTATGCCCACACATGGTGTGATACATACCTCTAGCTTGTACTGTATGTTTGGCACGTTCAGAGGCATGTTCCTGTTGTACAGTAGGATACCTTTTGTCCTCCTCTCCCCTGTTCGCTGCCAGGGGCGGATGTAAAATGTCCCATTTGGGGGGGGGCAAGAGAAAACGGTATGGGGCGTCTTCATCGCTCGTGGCGCGAAGCGACACGGGCGATGAAGCCGCCCCCATGCCATTTTCAGTTACAGGACTTTTATTAGTCAAGTAAAGCATCAATAATAACATCAGTCGTTGTTGAAGTTGCAACAGACACGCAGCATGCATAAAGCTAAAGGTCTGACTCAGAGAGTTTTCTGTTTTCAATGATGAAATGCTGTTGGTTTAGTGGTGACACAGCTGTAGTTAGTTAGTAGCAGTAGTACCGTAGTGTTTCAAATCATTTTCATTATAAGCACTTTAATTTGAAATATCTTGGTTTGTGTTGCATGGCATCGTGTTTTGGGGGGGGCAGACTGGGTATTTAGGGGGGCATTGCCCCCCCATGCCCATGCCTAGATCCGCCCCTGTTCGCTGTGTGGAGCACATCATCATCATCCCCTCAGACAAAGAGAAGCAGTGATGCCCGCGGCAGGCAGCGCTCAACACACAGCTATACATACAGCGTAGTAAAAGCTGCTGGCTGGCTGGCTGGATGTGCCACGCTGTGGCTTTACAGAGGATGGGATGTTATTGTTCCCTTAAGCTCCTTTTATTGCTGTCAAGTCTTAAGCTGTGTGCAGTACAGTATATGCAATATGTACTGTATTTAATGTCTATATGTACAGTATGTGTGTGTGTGTGTGTGTGTGGGTTTTCGTTTTTCCTCCCTCGATTGCACCATTCAGATGGTGTATAAAAAAAACACACACCATCAAGTACCAAAAAAATGATATATATCATGTCATCTGACATCAGATGAAATCATGCCCACATCAGCCTGTCTGTCTGTCTGTCGTTGATTTGTGTTATAATCCGTCACGCGCCAGCGACATGAGTGATACTATCATTATGGCACTTTTTTTTTTTTTCCATGAATGAACGGGTTTCCACGGTGAATTTCTCGACCAGCCAACGAACAGAAAGACGATGGTGTTGGTGTCGCTGTGGTGTTTTCACACTTTTTCTATTGTGTGCCGTGTGCACATGCACGTGCGCGCACGCACACACACACACACGCACGCACGCACGCACACACACACACACACACAACACACACACACACACACACACACACACAGCGACTGTAAACAGCCTCACTGTCATTGCAGCATCCTTTGTGCTAACACAGTAAATAGTGTTTTCAGTTTTTCTTTCTTCATCCAGTCAGGGGCCGGATCTAGGCATGGGCATGGCGGGGGGGCAATGCCCCCCTAAATGTCCTGACTGACTGCCCCACCAAACACGATGGCATGCAAAACAACCCAAGATATTTCAAATTAAAGTGCTTATATTTAAAATGATTTGAAACACTACTACTGCTACTAACTAACTACAGCTGTGTCACCACTAAACCAACAGCATTTCATCATTAAAAACAGAAAACTCTCTGAGTCAGACCTTTAGCTTCATGCATGCTGCGTGTCTGTTGCATCAATGATAACATCAGTTGTTACAACAACTGATGTTATCATTGATGCTTATTCTGCCTAATATAAGTCCTGTAACCGAAAATGATGTGGGTGCGCCTTGGTCACAGGCGCTGAAGCCGCCCCCATATCATTTTCTCTTGCCCTCCCCAATTGGGAAATGTTACATCCGCCCCTGCGTCCAATGATGTCATGAAAGTTTGTCGTCGTCGGAGGAGGGGCAGCGGAGGAGGAAAACATTTCGATAAGGCAGACACAAAGGGCTGATCTTTTCTTTGTATCAGAATGTTCAATTGTTCTGTTCTGTTCTGTTCTGCTCGTCATGAATTTTGAACAAAGCAACCCGGCAGTTAGCGGTGGTGGTGTTTATAGTATATAGGCTTGGTGGTGTGTGTGTGTGTGTGTGTGTGTGTGTGTGTGTGTGTGTGTGTGTGTGTGTGTGTGTGTGTGTGTGCGCCACTGGAGATGTGGATTAACAGCCTTATTTTGAGGTAATCCATCCTCTCTTTTCAGTTACATAATGAACCCTCCACAGGGCAACCAAATGTTCATGTACATGTGGACAGCATGCATTTGTTTTCCTGATCTATATTAGCCTGGATCCAAACCCACTGATGCAGTGCACTCTCCGAATGCACTGCGCCTCATGGTCTGGTGTTGTATTGTCAAGTCTACCGTAATTTCCGGACTATAAACCGCTACTTTTTTCACATGCTTTGGACCCTGCAGCTTATACAACGGTGCGGCAATCTATGGATTTTTACGGGTTTTTTACGGGATTTTTACCCTCCAGATTGTAACTGGTTAACCAGTTAACCAGTTACAACTGGTTAACCAGTTGTAACTCTTCGAGAGCGTAAAAATGAAACCAAATGGACCCTGCTCTAACATGAAGCTTGTTGTCTGGTGCGGCTTATAGTCAGGTGCGGCTTATACATGGAAAAATCTGTATTTTGCCCCAAATTTAGCTGATGCGGCTTATATTCATAGGTGTGGCTTATAGTCCGGAAATTACGGTAGGCCCTACCTATAATTTATTTCGGTACCAAATGTATTATCTAATGAGAGTGGGAGTTGTGGGTTGGACTTAACCAAAAAAATCTGAACAGATGGTGCAGCTGATTGGCCAGCAGCCCCCTCACTCAACAGCGTCTGCAGTTGCGGTTTGTTGAAACCGACCTATTAAAACATATAGATTATTTAAAGAAGTAAAGGGCTTCATCCGACATATTTCTCATGCTAGTAGCGCTTGTAGCGGCTGTGTTTGCTTGGTTAGCCACGTTAGCCACAGGATTGACGCACAGCGTCTGGTTTGACGTCAAATGCACGCGTCAGGGCTTGACACTAACACTTGCCCGCTTGCCTGGGGCAAGTAAAAAACAATGGTGGGGCAAGTTAAGACTGCTACCTGGTTGCCCGATCGGGCAAGTGTGTAACTTAGTGCACTATAAAACAACACAAGATAAATTTGTCTTGAAGGCAATCATTGCACTCTGCCTCTGTGTCTTTCCCTGCTTTCTAGCTATCTCTACCTATCTCTCTCCCAGGTCCATTTGGTTCCAAACTATCATTTTGCTGGGGTCAGGGACCACTGGGTCTGTGACCACTATGGGCTAATTAAGATGATGAATTTTAACTCTTGAGAGTGTAAAAATGAAACCAAATCGACCCGCAAGGGTCCATTTGGTTTCATTTTTACGTTCTCAAGAGTTACATCTGGTTAACCAACTTAGCTGGGGACCACCTGGAACCCTCTCAGGGACCACTGGTGGTCCCCGGACCACCTGTTGAAAACCCCTGGTTTAAAGCACCCAAGTAGGAAGTAAATTTAAATGCAAGTGGGGGGCAAGTGACCATGAGCTGAGGGCAAGTAAGACCTGTATTGGGCAAGTGCCTCGGAGACCTTAGTGTCAACCCCTGTCCAGGAGTGTTGAGGTGTTGTGGTGCAATTCATAATTTAGGCATTTAGCAAGACACTGAAACCAAATGCATTTATGCATTGTTCTGTATACAGAACAATGCATAAATTTCATTTTGTATCTATGTTTGCATATTTTGTTTCCGAAATCCAGGCTGGAATTGTTGACAAAAGCAAAATAAATCTTTAGTTTCGGGGTCTGTATGTCATCAAAAGGTGGTCCGTGGCTCAAATGCTGAATAAATAGTGGGCCCTGGTATGAAAATGGTTGAAAACCACTGCACTACACTATGTATGTTTGTCTGCCTGTGCATGTGTGTTTCACACATCTTCCCTAATGACTTGTGCGCGCGCGCACACACACACACACACACACACACACACACACACACACACACACACACACAACACACACACACACACACACACACACACACACACACACACACACACACACACACACACACCAGTATGGTTGCAGTTTCTTGGCGATAGCAGACCTAATAGCTGCTGTCAGGGGCGGATATAACATGTCCCTTTTAGGGGGGGCAAGATAACATGTTGGAGGGGCAAGAGAAAATGGTACCATTTTCTGTTACAGGACTTTTATTAGTCAAGTAAAGCATCAATAATAACATCAGTTGTTGTTGAAGTTGCAACAGACACGCAGCATGCATAAAGCTAAAGGTCTGACTCAGAGAGTTTTCTGTTTTCAATGATGAAATGCTGTTGGTTTAGTGGTGCCAACAGTTAGTAGCAGTAGTAGTGTTTCAAATAATTTTAAATATAAGCACTTTAATTTGAAATATCTTGGGTTGTTTTGCATGCCATCGTGTTTGGGGGGGCAGACTGGGTATCTAGGGGGGCATTGCCCCCCTATGCCCATGCCTAGATCCGCCCCTGGCTGCTGTTGCATGCTGCGGTCTGTCCTTTGTGTCTGAATCTCTCCTCCTGATGGTGCAGGGTTTGTTGGTGTAGCTGCTAGTGATCGCGCCGCATGCATCAATTCACTGAAAAATCTACAGTATGTTCCTGTGTCAGTGATGCTCAACATATTTCATGCCTAGGACCACCAGAATTATCTATATTTGACTCCGGACCCCTATCTGAAAACATGTTGTTCTAGGGATCCCCCAGAAGCATCGATTTTAGTTGAAAATATTTGCTTCCGAAAGAATATATATATATTCAAAGATTTGCATCACATTTTCACAATTTCTTTTCAAAAATATCAGAGCTACAAGCTCACAGCGCGCCACTCGGTGGCGCGCTGTGAGCTTGTAGGTCTGATATTTTTCAATAGCTTAAGTGTAACATAATGCTTTGAACACCAAAATGCGTTCAGTACACAAGGGGTTAAAATGTAGGTTGTTTGCATGCCATCGTGTTTGGTGGGGCAGTCAGGGAGTTTAGGGCCGGCGACATGCCCATGCCCTGTGCAGCAACCTCCCCATGACAGGGGTTGACACTAAGGTCTCGGAGGCACTTGCCCATCGGGCAAGTGCAAGTCAGGTTCTACTTGCCCTCAGCTCATGGTCACTTGCCCCCTAAAATATATAGGGGGCAAGTAAATATACATTTCAGTAAATATACATTTCAGCACCACGGACAGAGTCACTACAGCTACCATAACAGAAAGCTCATTTCAGCACCACGGACAGAGTAACAGAAAGCTCATTTCAGTACCGTGGACAGAGTCACTACAGCTACCATAACAGAAAGCTCATTTCAGCACCACGGACAGAGTCACTCCCACTACCATAACAGAAAGCTCATTTCAGCACCACGGACAGAGTCACTACCAGCTACCATAACAGAAAGCTCATTTCAGCACCACGGACAGAGTCACTACCAGCTACCATAACAGAAAGCTCATTTCAGCACCACGGACAGAGTCACTCCAGCTAGCATAACAGAAAGCTCATTTCAGCACCACGGACAGAGTAACAGAAAGCTCATTTTAGTACCACAGACAGAGTCTCTGCAGTCAGGTTCTACTTGCCCTCAGCTCATGGTCACTTGCCCCCTAAAATATATTGTAAATTTTGCAATTTTGCAATTTGAAACCAAATTTTGCAATTTGAAACCAAATGGACCCTTGCGGGTCCATTTGGTTTCATTTTTAGGCTCTCAAGAGTTAAAATTCATCATCTTAATTACCCCAGGTCTACACAACTAGAGAATGTAGAAGATTAGGTCATTTTGATGTGAAAGTTAAATTGCCTGTTTTGTTTCCCAAATCCAGCCTGGAATTGTGGACAGCTAGAAAGCAGGGAAAGACACAGAGGCAGAGTGCAATGACTGCCTTCAAGACAAATTTATCTTGTGTTGTGTTATAGTGCACTAAGTTGCACACTTGCCCGATCGGGCAACCAGGTAGCAGTCTTCACTTGCCCCACCATTTTTTTTTACTTGCCCCGGGCAAGCGGGCAAGTGTTAGTGTCAAGCCCTGCCATGATCTCTCTATTTTAACTTGTTGTGCTTCTTTTGTAAGTGAAGGTGATCCTACAGCAGCAGTTGCAGCACATGAAAGCATCAGAAGAAGTATTGAGCTCAAAGTATGGCATTGAATCGCCTATTGGTCTCCTACTTTAGCTCTGCTTTTGAATTTGAATCCTGAAGAGCAGCAGTTGTTGACATATGAGGTTTCCAAAACGTCAGAGACATTATAAAATCTTTCTTAGGGCATATACACTGTATAGACTTCAAGGATTTGCTCTTTACTTTTTGGTGCTGTGCTCTCGGTGTTGTGTTGAGTCACACAAGTGGTAGTCGCTAGAAACTGTGTTAAGATGCTTCTTCTAAGAATTGCATTGTGCTTTATGCAATAGTACGGTGCAGGGCAAAAAAAAAATATATATATATATATATATTGGTATATCACAAGTTTTAATGCCTTATCAATATCGGATCATCAAGCTCAGAATAATTTTTGTTCATGACAGACTGACCGAAGTGATTTGGGTGCCCTGAAGTGTATGATTGAACTTTTGATCGACTATATTGTTTAGAATGTTTTAAATGTTCTAGTGTAGTTATAAGCAAAGTAACTTTGGGGTGAAAAATTGCAATAAGTAAGGGATAACACCGGTGAACCGGTGATGAACTGACGAATCGCCCCACTCCTGTACACTAGTGCAGGGGTTTTCAACAGGTGGTCCGGGGAGCACCAGTGGTCCTTGAGAGGGTTCCAGGTGGTCCCCAGCTAAGTTGGTTAACCAGATGTAACTCTTGAGAACGTAAAAATGAATCCAAATGGACCCTTGCGGGTCCATTTGGATTCATTTTTACGCTCTCAAGAGTTAAACTAATCATCATCTTAATTAGCCCTACACAACTAGAAGATAAATGGTCATTTTGGTCTGTAGGTTTGCCTGTTTATTTTCCCAAATCCAGCCTGGATTTGTGGGCAAAAGCAAGAGAAATCTTTAGTTTTTTAGTCTGTGGCAGCTAAAATGTCCTCAAATGGTGGTCCGTGGCTCGAATGCCGAATAAATGGTGGGCCCTGGTATCAAAAAGGTTGAGAAACCCCTGCATTAGTGTGTTCTTTGTGTGAGTTGAGAAGTCATTGTCTGGGAACATTGGTCTTTTGAGGATAGTATAGTCTTACTTCTGGGCAGAGATTTCACAGTTTGTTTTGTGTCCCTGCCTGTGGGAGAACAAGACACTAGTACAGGGGTCAGCAACCTGCGGCTCAGGAGCCACATGCGGCTCTAGAACACAGCCCTAGTGGCTCAGTGGCTGTAGCATTATTACATACACACACTGGGCTCTAGAACACAGCCCTAGTGGCTCAGTGGCTGTAGCATTATTACATACACACACTGAGGTGATCCACACCAAAATAATATAAACATTTCAGTCCCCCAAAACACGTTGCACTGTCAACAGTTGCCAGTTAAAGTAGCACTTGGCCATGTCAAAAAAGCCCAGCAGTTATCAGAGGTGGAGCTTTCAATGTGAACCACCCATTTTCAAAGGTTTACTCAGTTTACTATGTCATTAATATACCTTAGAGATGTTGTGTGGACTAGAAATGGAGTTCTATTTTTTTTAGAAACTCCATTTCTGAAGAAAGGTTGTGTTTCACCATGTTAATGATTTTTCTTTGAGGACCTTTATTTCTGAGAGTGTGAAAATCGAACCAAATGGACCCGCCAGGGTCCATTTGGTTCACATTTGCACACTCTCAGGAAAAAAATAAGTAATAAAATGCGGCTCCAGACAGATTTTGAATTTAATTTTGGGTCGAAAATGGCTCTTTCAACATCTTGGGTTGCTGACCCATGCACTAGTAGTATCCCATCCAGGGTGTTATGTATATTTCCACCATATTGTACAGCTCTGCTTCACAGCAGCAGGCACAAAGTATTGATTTGCATGTATTGCATTAGTGAACAACGGCAGACCAATGTCCAGCGTTTGCTGCTGGTGCTGCTGATGGTGTTGTTTTAGTGCCTTGTTTATGCCTGACATTTATACTGCTCTGTACTCTACACGCTCATATAGTACAAAGAAAGCATGGTACAGCATCAGTGGACGGACGGAAGGAAGGAAGGCTTATGGCACTATATGGGATTACATAAAAGCATGCTGTTTTTTCGTCGGCATCGGAACTGTATATAGAGAATTACAATTTATAATTTAGACGTTTTAGCCAATGCTCTTAATCCACTGAGTGATTCATAGCGAGCAAGAACAACAACAACAACAACAACAACACATGGGAATATACATCAAAAACATAGATGTATAGTCATCAAGGATCGTAAGCAATCTACTGTATGCAAATCTAACATCTAACCGTCGAACAGTAGAATATCTGTACAATAAATATGACTATACACTATGTCAGTGGTTTTCAACCTTTTTTTTCCCCCCAGGGCCCACCATTTATTCAGCACGGACCACCATTTGATTACATTTTAGCCCCACAGACCCCAAAACTAAAGATTTATTTTGCTTTTGTCCACAATTCCAGGCTGGATTTGGGAAACAAAACAGTACAGATCAAAATGATCATTAATCTTTTACATTCTCTAGTTGTGTAGACTTGGGCTGGTTTCATGTTTACACTCTCAAAGAGTTACATCTGGTTAACCAACTTTCCATAATTTAGCCTGGGGACCACCTGGAACTCTCTCAAAGACCACTGGTGGTCCCCGGACCACTGGTTGAAAACCACTGCACCATGGCATGGAGTTAGAGTTGTGTATAGAGCAGTGTTGTAGGTGAACGTTCGTTCACAAACACACTCATATTTTGGGTGAACGCGAACTGAGCGCACTCTGCTTGCAGAACGACATTCTGAACTCGTTCATTTCTGGTGTGAGTGAAACTCACTTTTCTTGCCTTCAATTTCGTGCAAGAGTGACGGTACGACATCCATTATTTGTCTATGGGAGCCCCCCTTGACCCTGAACCATTCGGCGCAGTTTGGTTCCTAGTTCCGCCCCACTTCCTCCTCCACCATGCTTTCTTTTTAGTGCACCACAGCACCGTCGTTTACTGTACTGTACTCATTATGCATGCCATTCTAAGCGAGAATTTACGGTAATGACCGCCGACGTCGCTCATATCGGCCGACGTTGTTTGCCCATCGCCCGCCGTTAAAACGTATACTGTGAGCCGAAATTTAGCTGAAAATAGAGCAGATCTACAAGCTCAGTGTGCGTTGCGGATGCGGTGTGCTGTGATTGTGATAGTGATAGTCCGACACGCTGCTATAGATTGTGGTTACCATTCTTGTTGTTTCAACCATCCAGACACTTTGCTAGTGAGCCACCGTCGCCCCCTGTGGCTCAGGAGGTAGAGCGGGACATCCAATGATCCGTGGGTCGGCGGTTCGAATCCCAGCTCCTGTCTGCATGTCCAAGTATCCATCATGAGCACTTGACTCTAGAGATTCTGCAGGATTTGGGGAAAGAGAGAGACAACAGGTCTCCGAGGCACTTGCCCATCGGGCAAGTGCAAGTCAGGTTCTACTTGCCCTCAGGTCATGGTCACTTGCCCCCCAAAAATATATTGTAAATTTTGCAGATGTAACTCTTGAGAACGTAAAAATGAAACCAAATGGACCCTTGCGGGTCCATTTGGTTTCATTTTTACACTCTCAAGAGTTAAAATTCATCATCTTAATTAGCCCAGGTCTACACAACTAGAGAATGTAGAAGATCATTTTGATGTGTATGTTAATTTGCCTGTTTTGTTTCCCAAATCCAGCCTGGAATTGTGGACAGCTAGAAAGCAGGGAAAGACACAGAGCAGAGTGCAATGACTGCCTTCAAGACAAATTTATCTTGTGTTGTGTTATAGTGCACTAAGTTGCACACTTGCCCGATCGGGCAACCAGGTAGCAGTCTTCACATGCCCCACCATTTTTTTTTACTTGCCCCGGGCAAGCGGGCAAGTGTTAGTGTCAAGCCCTTCACAACCATGGCAGTCTGGCATCTATGACTTTGACTTTGATTTGTAATGTAGTGTAGATCAACCTCTTTGAGATGAAGTGCCGTGTCTTTATATTCTTGATAGTCTTTGTGCCGTATCGGCATTACGTTACGCACAGCAACCCTTATGTTTTTCTTCTTCTTTAGTAATATTTCCTTTCAGGGTGTATTATGATGATTAGACTCAATTACCACTGTTTCAGTCAGTGTTCAATTAGTGTGAGTTTGAGCAAATGTAGAATTACGTGCACGATGTAATTTACATGCAGATGTGAGTGGAATTAATTATTAACCGTACACCTTAAAGTTAATCTCTCCCAGAGTAGTGCCAGTGATCACACTTTAAAGTGCCAATGTTGGCACCCAGGCCTAAGGTTGGCTAGAGTACTTTGCATTGCTGCTACTGACCACCAGGGATGTGCACAGGGATTTGGAGGGCCAGGGTCTAAAATTTGAAAAGGGCCTGGCTGGCTTCACTTCTTGGCGGCACGACCATATTATACAAACTCATAACAACAACAACAAGGTGTTCTAACGTTGATTGCTACATGCTGATTGCTACAACTCGCAGCACAGCTCGGCCGTGCCGGAGAGAGTATAGACAGAGTTACGGAAACTCTGTTCACTTCATGGGGTCAGTCCAATGGCGGCTCTTCTGTATAGACTTCTATTGAGAATAGAGACGACAAATAGAGACCTGTCCTGGGCCCGAAGTAGGCTGAATTGCATTGGACTAAGACAACAGCCAAGCTTTAAAGAGGGGGTGCCGTGATTTTTTGTATTTTTTTCCAATTTTGTACATGTTTAAGAGGTGACAGTATGTAAATATACCCCTTGCGTGTTTTTTATGTGCAATGATGTCTTCCTTTGTATTTAGGGTTTCTTCCTGAGGACTGAACCTTTCAGCCCCCTATGCTGCAACTGCATGTGCCGCTGATGATGCAGCGACTCGATAGAGGGGAATGGAGAGAGGGCACTTTTTTTTCGACGGTGAAAAGGGCAGGGTCGTTCGCCCCCCTCTCACATACTACTGTGCACGTCCCTGCTGACCACAATGGTCAGCAGCGATGCAAAGTACTCTTACACACTGACTGCATAATAGTCCAGTAGGCTAAACGGGCAGTGCCCTGGTCAGCTCCTCGTAATGATTGATGTCAGCGTGTGTTTCGCCTCAGAGAGAGAGAAGCGCTCTGTGCGTAAGTATAACCCACATCTCCCTCTGGACTTTCAAATGATTCCTCCTCGGTAAAGAAATGAAATAGCACAAAAAAAGAGACCCAAGTTGCCCACACTCTGACTTTGACAAGAAATACACTGCCATTGATTGGAGGCTGCCTTAAATAGTTGGGTGTTTGCACGGTGTGTGCACGACTCGGTGGGAATGTGACTCATTCACACTTACAGCTGCACAACTCTGTGGAGTAAAAAGGAAAAAAAGAAAGAAAAGCCAAAAAAAAAAAAAGAAAAAAAAAATCCCTCCTGCAGGGGGGAAATACTGCAGGAAGGAACAACCCGGAACGGAATGTCCAAATTCATCGTAGGCTTCGACACTGACGTGAATTACATTACATTCAGAACAGCTTCCTCCTCGCCTTACATAATTGGAGTTGCCGCTCAAGGTGATAAGAAAGTGAGGGAGACACAATTTAGCGCTGAGTGCTGAGGCATCTTCCTGACCATTTGCTGTAATTCCATTTCCCTCGTATATACAGAAACCGAGACAGGGCAATGAAGAAGGCGGAGGAGTTGGAAATGTACACGGTTGGTGGTGATGATAGCCACCGTTTATATCCTAACCCTAGTGTACCTAATGTATTTTAGTATCCCTGCAGTATGGTGTAGTAGTGTTATGGAAGAAAACGTGCTCACATTTTCTTTTCTGAGCGGTGCCAAACCACTCCAATGAGTGGCCTGACCGTGTGTGTCTCTGAGTAACTGGAAAACTCGGGCTGGCGCAAACTCGGGCCCTGAGTATAGACAGAGTTACGCTGTTGCAAACCCTGATCACTAAATGCGATCATTCCAATGGCGGCTCTTCTACATAGACTTCATTATCTTTATTTTAGATTGTTTTGTAATAATATAGGATATAAAAAAAAACATCAGGCAACAGCCTGATGTTCAGAAATCCATTTATTGTACGTCATTTAGTACAGCATACACACTAACAACCCAGCTTTGATGATTGTACATACATCGTTTTATTTTAGAATGTTTGTTCTACTACTAGTAGGCCTACAGCCTAGACATTACAGAGACTTTAGTTGTATTTTCAAACAAATTGGTTTGTAGTAAACGTCAGAGACACCTGCATACATAGAGCCGTTATGATATTTTTCAGAAAAAAATAAAATTTAGCAAAAAACATAGCCATGTTGATAACGTTCATAATAATGCAATCCATTTGTAAATGGAAAAATTGTATTTCTATTAAAGTGCGGACAGACACATCCAAGCACACACACAGTGTAGACCACTACGTGATACTATACGTTAAGTGCAAAACAATATGTTATTATATGTATTTAACCATATCCATCTGCTCTGTTTTACAACTTACTTCTTTCACTGTAAAGCATCAGCATTGTACTAGTATAGAGAAAAATGTGTTGAATGTGACTCATAACGGCAGTGAAATAAGAACAGAAAATAGGATTAAATAATAATAATAACTCATATGAATAACAGCATATGAATAGCTACCTCGAAATCTAGATCACAATCACCCATAACAACAACAATAAGAGAAGCAATAACAGTGTGTGAAGAACACTCCCACACACACACTAACGCACACCAGGGAGATGAGATCATACCATTTAGATTTTTACACAATCGTCAACCAGAGTGACTTACATTCTTCTTCTGTTAAACAACAAAGACAGCAGGTTTGTCAACAGAGTCATAGACAGACACACTACAACTATCCATTCCATTTCTTTGTGTCTTTGTGTTATAAGTAGGGGTGGGACTTGATTAAAAGAATTATCTAATTAATTTGAAGCTTTGTAATTAATTAATCTCAATTAATTGCATACCGATATCTGACCCGAGAAGCATTTTTTTTTTGTAAATTAAAACAGCTTGGTAGCGTGTGAGTGAGTTTTTCTAAATCCAAACTGTGTCCTTACTGTAACACAGGGGTTTTCAACAGGTGGTCCGGGGACCACCAGTGGTCTTTGAGAGGGTTCCAGGTGGTCCCCAGCTAAGTTCGTTATGTAACTCTTGAGAACGTAAAAATGAAACCATTTCATTTTTACTATATTCATCATCTTAAAATTAGCCCAAGTCTACACAACTAGAAGATTAATGGTCATTTTTGGTCTGCAAAATAAATCTTTAGTTTTGGGGTCTGTGGGGTTAAAATGTCCTCAAATGGTGGTCCGTGGCTCAAATGCTGAATAAATGGTGGGCCCTGGTGTCAAAAAGGTTGAAAACCACTGCTGTAACATGTTATGTTGAGTGTGAAGGTTAGAGATAGCGTTAGTAATTTCAGACCAATGGGAGGATAAAACAGTGGTGGTTTGGATCAATGGCAACCCTCATTGGTTACCCTGATTGGCTTCTTCTCCCGTTGCGTGCACCAGTATGATCAGTACGCTTGAAACCCGTCCAGTGAAAAAGGTTCTGTGGTGCAAAATCTATGTGTGAGTTGAGATAATCTTGTTGTTCTGCTATTTTGAAAAATTTGTGAAAAATGATGCGCACATCTAAGAATATATTCTATTTGACACCTGATTGTACTTTCTGACAGTAAATTCTAGTTTGTGACTAGTTTCTAGTTTCTGATGCTAGATTCTGACAGATTCTAGTTTCTCTGAAAAATCTATGTTCCTGTTGTCAGTGATGCTTAACATGTTTCATGCCAAGGACCCCCCAGATTGTCCATATTTGGCTGCAGACCCCCCACCTGAAAACATGTTGTTCTAGGAATCCCCCAAAAGCAAAACTTGCGTTAAAAATGTTTGCTTCCAAAATAATGTATTCAGAGATTTGCAGCACATTTTCACAATTTTTCAAAAATAGCAGAACAACAAGCTCATGTCGCGCCACTCGGTGGCGCGACATGAGCTTGTTGATCTGCTATTTTTCAACAGATAAAACACCAAAACGCGTTCAGGACACAATTTTGTTAATTGGCGTTATTGTTTCTGTAATTAATTTATCTCAATTAGTCAGTCAAAGTCCCAGCCCTAGTTATAAGTCATATTTTCTCTCTCAACTGGAAACCTCACATATCCTCTGCAAAGGCAGGATTCAACGGTCCTAGCAACGTACACCTGTAAGCAAAAATAGCAGATCTTCAAGCTCCAATGTGTGACACAGCGTAATAGGACACAGAAGGCGACGTTAAAAGTTAAACAACAAAGAAAATTGAAATCAGATAAGAGGTTTCTTCCTGGACGACAATGACGTCATGTATTATTCTGTCTACATGGATAGCACGTACTGTAACACTTGCAAGCTTGTTGTTAATACAGCATGTTGTGTTCAACTGCCAATACAGTACTTTGGGTTTTAGATAACAAAAACATTCCTTAATTCTTTTGTCCAGGTAATGGACACCGGAGAAATGTTCCATTTCTAAAGTGAAACTTACATTTTTACCTGTGCAGTAGAGGGATAGCAGCAACTATAGAGCTAAGCATTCCCACACTTTTTCTTGATGTCACCCGTGGTCCAGAAATAAAAAAAAAAACTCCAGGAGGATACGACACTTTTATTTGTTTCGTTTTTCTCATTAGGAACGATTTGATTGCCCCAAAAGATTGTGTTTGTTGACATGATTTGTCACGACCCGAGCTGTCTTTGTCTGTGCCGTAATTGTCTTTATATAGATAATTTTCGAAAGCTCTATGAAGAAAATGAGTGGGGGATTCATTTCTGGACCACAGGCGACGTCATGATAGGGGCGGGACTGCTGGGCTCTGTTTTGTCAAAGAGGTATCGGTGTTGTACATGTGCAAAGGGAGAGATAGAAAGCAGTTACAGGTGCTTTCAAAAAAACAAAGCCTTTTGTATGTAATGTGTAACCAAATAGACTCGTTGTAATACGTGTCCGTTGGGTTAAATATACACCTGGTATTTTACAGTGTCCTGAGCGAGTGGAACAAAGAGCTCTCTCTCCCTCCCTCTCTCTCTCTCTCTCTCTCTCTCTCTCTCTCTCTCTCTCTCTCTCTCTCTCTCTCTCTCTTCCTATCGCTATATCTGCTCTCCTCTCTCTCCTCTCTCTCTCTCTCCTCTCTCTCTCTCTCTCTCTCCCTCTCTCCCTCTCTCTCCTCCTCCCTCTCTCTCTCTCTCTCTTCTCTCCCTCTCCTCTCTCTCTCTCTCTCTCTCTCTCTCTCTCTCTCTCTCTCTCTCTTCTCTCTCACCTCCCCTCTCTCTCTCTCTCTCTCTCTCTCTCTCTCTTCTCTCTCTCTCTCTCTCTCTCTCTTCCTATCGCTATGCATCTGCTCTCCTCTCTCTCCTCTCTCTCTCTCTCTCTCTCTCTCTCTCTCTCTCTCTCTCTCTCTCTCTCTCTCTCCTCTCTCTCTCTCTCCCCCTCCCTCTCTCTCCCTCCTCCCTCCCTCTCTCTCTCTCTCTCTCTCTCTCTCTCTCTCTCTCTCTCTCTCCTCTCTCCTCCCCCTCTCTCTCTCTTCCTATCGCTATGCATCTGCTCTCCTCTCTCTCCTCTCTTTGTCTCTCTCCTCTCCTTTCTCTTCTCTCTCTGCTATCTGTGCTTCGCAGTGCCGTCGGTTTGACTCGTTGCGCGCAGCAGCGGCAGCAGGGGCGGATCTAGGCATGGGCATGGGGGGGCAATGCCCCCCCTAAATACCCAGTCTGCCCCCCTAAACACGATGCCATGCAAAACAACCCAAGATATTTCAAATTAAAGTGCCTATGTTTAAAATGATGTGAACCACTACTACTGCTACTGACTAACTACAGCTGTGTCACCACTAAACCAACAGCATTTCATCATTGAAAACGGAAAACACTCAGAGTCAGACCTTTAGCTTTATGCATGCTGCGTGTCTGTTGCAACTTCAACAACAGCTGATGTTATTATTGATGCTTTACTTGACTAATAAAAGCCCTGTAACCGAAAATGGTATGGGTGCGACCTCGTAGCGACACGGGCGATGAAGCCGCCCCCATACCATTTTCTCTTGCCCCTCCAACATGTTATCTTGCCCCCCCCCCCCCCCCCCAAAATGGGACATGTTACATCCGCCCCTGAGCAGCAGCGACGGCAGCACGTACGTACGTGCGCCGTCGTCGAGAGAGCGATTTCCAACGACTCAATAGTGCTTGTGCGTTGTGTGTGTGTGTGTGTGTGTGTGTGTGGTGGTGTGTGTGTGTGTGTGTGTGTGTGTGTGTGTGTGTGTGTGTGTGTGTGTGTGTGTGTGTGGGCAGTTTGGAGCATGCTGTGACTCTCCACAATGCCTCCTCCTCTAAAGAAATCCCAGGGTGACATTTCTCTGGGTACTTTGTTGTTGAAGTGCTGCTGTTTGAAGTGTGGTGGAGGAGGAGGAGGAGCAGGGCCGGATCTAGGCATGGGCATGGGGGGGGGGGGTGCCCCCCTAAATGCCCTGACTGCCCCACCAAACATGACACCAAGCAAAACAACCAAGCAAGACATTTCAAATAGCTTATATTTAAAATGATTTGAAACACTACTACTGCTACTGGCACTGCTACTGGCACCACTAAACCAACAGCATTTCATCATTGAAAACAGAAAACTCTCTGAGTCAGACCTTTAGCTTTATGCATGCTGCGTGTCTGTTGCAACTTCAACAACAACTGATCTTGTTATTGATGCTTTACTTGCCTAATATAAGTCCTGTAACCGTGTCGCTTCGCGCCACGGGTGTTGAAGTCGCCCCCATACCATTTTCTCTTGCGCCCCCCAATTGGGAAATGTTTATCCGCCCCTGAGCGAGACGCGGGGGGTGGGAACCAGTTCTTTTCTTTCTTTCTTCTTGCAGTAACGTCAAAACTAATGAACTATAAGTGTGTTGCTGAGTATCAGCTCTGTGAATGAAGCCTCTATAATGTGGAAGTGTAATGGGTGTTAATTGCCTGTGCATATAATACGGCAGGATATGGCACCATCATGCTCTATTTTTATCATCATATCATCGTCAAGAGTGAAACCCCCCCCCCCCCCCCCCCCCCCCCCCCACACCACACACACACACACACACACACACCACACACACACTCATCATCTCAATGTAAACAGGTTTTGCCTGTTTACATTGAGATGATGAGTGTGTGTGTGAATCCTCAAAACAAAACGTGTGTGACATTATGGCTGGCGTGGGCTCCCACAACGCTTATGTTTATTACATTTAGTACAGAGCCCCAGGCCATATTTGAAGTTCATAAAATGAGCAAGCATTCCCTCGCCCCACAGGAATACAAATGTATAGTGGCTGACGCTGGGGAACGGAAACCAGGATGACCAGACCCAAACTGTTCACTTTAGGGACAGGGACTAGTATGGTGGAATGTTATGGGACAAAAGGCCAGGGGTTCATTTGAAAACTAGCATCTTGATGTTAGATAGTATCAGGGTTTCCACTCAAATAATTATAGCAAAAACAGGACGAATTCACATGATGAACATTTTAACTCTTGAGAGTGTAAAAATGAAACCAAATGGACCCGCAAGGGTCCATTTGGTTTCATTTTTACGTTCTCAAGAGTTACATCGGGTTAACCAACTTAGCTGGGGACCACCTGGAACCCTCTCAAGGACCACTGGTGGTCCCCGGACCACCTGTTGAAAACCCCTGCATTAATGGGTGAATGTGATGCACAATCTTTGCAATGCACCTCGGATAAAGGCACTATATGAATGCAGCATTTACCTTCGCGTCAGAACGCACCATTGGAGGCCACCAGGATAGCAGCAATTCACTCACTGTATCCCTCTTGAGTTCTGCTAATATGTACCATGGAGTGCCGCTTTGACGTGTATTCTTTGGCATAAAAAACACATCAAGAGACCTCTCATCCAAAATGGCTGCCGGTCGTTCGTTAGGCTGATCTGCCAGCTGTCTGTCCTTGAGACGTCTTCCTCCAGCTGTTTGGTAGCAGGTGGAGATGAGGAGGAAGATAATGGAGGTGATGATGATGATGGTGATGATCAAACCCAAAGTCATTGACATCACTCAGCAGCATGTCAACATCTGACAGCACAGACATGGCTGAGTGAAGGTGATCCTGCAACAAGGCTCCTACATCAGTGGTTTTCAACCTTTTTGATGCCAGAGCTATAGTCTTGGGCGGTATTGATTTTTTAATATCAGTATTGATGGCGTGTTAATTAGCTCGATATCCGATATTACCGATATTGACCATTAGATTGCACTGGTGTGCAATCAGAGTCGACACGTTCCACCAGTCACCTAGTTCTCAGAATAGTGACATTGAGGGGTCAGAAACTGAGCGCTCTGCTGTTCAAGCAGCCTAAATAGGAGAGAACTGGATTTGGATATATATTGTTTCCAAAAAAAGCCTAGCCCAAATAAGGGCTATTTTAGGCATGTCTGTAACATGAAAATTGTTTGTATAGTTACAATTAAAAGTCTCATTGCTCATATTAGAATACAGTGTAATGTCGGTATATGACGATATTTGGGATTCGATATTTTTTATAGACCCAACGATATTACTCGGTATTGATTTCCAATATCGCGATAAACGGTAATACCGGTATATTGCCCAAGACCAGCCAGGGCCCACTTTTTTTTATTTGGCATTTGAGCCACGGACCGCCATTTGAGGACATTTTTCACCCCAAAGACCCCAAAACTAAAGGTTTCTTCTAGCTTTTGTCCACAATTCCAGGCTGGGTTTTTGCAAACACAACAGGCAAACATACAGTAGATCAAAATGGCCATTAATCTTCTACTCTAGTTGTGTAGACTTGGGCTAATTCAGATGATGGGTATTTGAACTCTTGAAATTGTCCATTTGGTTTCATCTTTACGCTCTCAAGAGTTACATCTGGTTAACCAACTTTCCATCATTTAGCCTGGGGGACCACCTGGAACCTTCTCAAGGACCACTGACAGTCCCCGGACCACTGGTTGAAAACCAAAGTCCTAGATGATTCTGTGTGCCTACGCATATACTGTACGTTACTTGTTTAACACTATAACGTTGTGTGATTTCCTCCTACGCCATCATAGTTTGTGATTTTGATTGTGTTACTGGATGTCTGATGTGGGTGGATCCCAATAGGGTACCTTCTGCAGGCTGCTGTGGTCCGTGTCCTGTTACGTTGTGTCAGGGGCGGATCTAGGCATAGGCATGGGGGGGCAATGCCCCCCTAAATGCCCAGTTTGGCCCACCAAACCATACAGCCTACACCAACGCATTTCATCATTGAAAACAGAAAACTCTCTGAGTCAGACCTTTAGCTTCATGCATGCTGCGTGTCTGTTGCAACTTCAACAACTGATGTTATTATTGATGCTTTACTTGACTAATAAAAGTCCTGTAACTGAAAATGGTATGGGTGTGGCTTCCGCCCCCATACCATTCCCCCCCCCCCCCCCCCATTGGGAAATGTTATATCCGCCCCTGTATTGTGTGCGTTCCTTGTTCTTGGTTTTTACACTACAGTGATGCTGATTGCCTGCAGCCTGCATCCCAAAATGCAATGAACAGGTTTTGGAGGCATTAACCTTTTCTGAACTGAATAAATAATTCAAAGATTTGTGGCACATTTTCACCATTTTCAAAAATATCAGACCTACAAGCTCTGGCGACTGTAGCTGGGTGCTATTGGGAAGTAGGCAGAAATGCATTGGACTCAGGAAACAGCCCAGCTTTAATGACTTTAAATCCCCTTAATTTCTGTTTTTTTTTATATAATAGCACAGCATACATACGTATTACCGAGACTTTAGTTGTTACTGCAAAACACTCTGTGTCAATTTTTGCATAATACATAATATAGATCTTATTTGCGCCGCTCTTGTTGCAAACAATGTATTTTCAACTCCGGTAGACATTGGCAAAACTGTGCCACCTATTGCTTGTTTCATGAACCTATTTTGTTTTCCCCTAGACTACCATGAGTCGCATTTCATCAGTTAATGGAAACAGCAGACAATTCGCTTTTTTTTTTTTTCGACTTAATTAGCATACTCTTCCTATTTTCGCAAACGTTTCGGTCCGAAGACCTTCATCAGTGCTTAAAGTTTAAGCACTGACGAAGGTCTTCAGACCGAAACGTTTGCTTCTGGTTTACTTTATGTTTTTGAGACTTACGCTCCTGTAGTCAAGTTCGACAAAGAAAAGAGGACAAAGAAAGGCACAACAGTTTTCTCAGTTTTTCAGTGTATGTACACTTTCCATCATTGGCGTAACTCTGTCTGTTCAAAGGCTCTGGTGTTTCCACCCTGTCCTGTTAGTCTCTTAGCCAATCCTTGTGCTGATTATCAGTGTTGTTCACCTGTGTGTGTGTTTTTCCTCAGTTCAGTTGTCAGATCATTGCTGTAGGTCTAGTGTTTTGCTCTTAGTGAACTCCCAGTACATTTCTAGTTCTTGTTTTCTACATGTTGATTTTTTTTTAGTAAAGTACAGTGGTTTTCAACCTTTTTGACACCAGCGCCCACTATTTATTCAGCAGTTGGGCCACAGACCACCATGTGAGGACATTTTAGCCCCACAGACCCCAACTCCAAAAAATTCTGTTGCTTTTGTCCACAATTCCAGGCTGGATTTGGGGAAACAAAGCAGTCAAACATACAGATCAAAATGACCATTAATCTTCTACATTCTCTAGCTGTGTAGACTTTACTTGGGCTAATTCACATGATGAATATTTTAACTCTTGAGAGCGTAAACATGAAACCAAATGGACATACAGTTTTCCACTACTCTGGCTCTCTGTCCTGGATTTGGGTCCTAAACATCCTGGTCCGGTACACACCACAGCTGAGGTAGGACTGTTTCCCTTGTTTTTTTCAGTCAGTGGTGTTTGGGTATTTGGGTGTTTTTTCAGTCATCAGTGTTGGAGAGTAAAATGAAATACAATCTCCTGGGCTTTCCGACTGTGGTCAGTGTTTGTGTGTGTGCGCGCACGCACGCACTGCAAGATTGCAGCAGCACTCTTGAATCCATGAAGGACCCAGGGGCGGATGTAACATTTCCCAATTGGACAGGAGAAAATGGTATAGTGGCAGCTTCATCGCCGATGCAGCCGCACCCATACCATTTTCAGTTACAGGACTTTTATTAGTCAAGTAAAGCATCAATAATAACATCAGTTGTTGTTGATGAAATGATGAAATGCTGTTGGTTTAGTGGTGAACACAGAGCAGTTAGTAGCAGTAGTAGTGTTTCACATCATTTTAAATATAAGCAATTTGACATATCTTGGGTTGCCATCATGTTTGGTGGGGCAGACTGGGCAATTAGGGGGGCATTGCCCCCCCATGCCCCCACCCCCCCACCCTCCCCCCCCATGCCTAGATCCGCCCCTGGAAGGAGTGCTGATGTTCAGTTGTGCATGCAGGCTCTTTTGTCTTGGGGTTTGTCATTCTCTCCCATTAAGCGCTCTGCGTTGCCATGTTTGACGTCCATTGTTCTCAGGCTGCCTCCTTTCTTTCTTTTTTTTTGTTCCTCACATCAGAGCGTACGCTGTCGCTTGACTGCGCCTGTCAAAACCAAAGCATTTCATTTTAACTCGAACCAAATGGACCCCGTAAGCAGTCTTCGTCTCAGAGAGCAGCAGCCAAGGAACGTACTTGTTTGTGCAATTCGGTCAACATCCATATTTACTTACATCTGCCTCTCTCTCTCTCTTTCCTTCTCTCTCTCTCTCTCTCTCTCTCTCTCTCCTCTCTCTCTCTCTCTCTCTCTCTCCTCTCTCTCTCTCTCTCTCTCTCTCTCTCTCTCTGTCTCTCTCTCTCTCTCTCTCTCTCTTCTCCTCCAGTGCTCACGTCAAGCAGCTCCACTTCTCTCTTGTCCTCTCGTTTTAATCACCCATGTCTATCCTTCCTTGCCCCTATCCCCACTTCACCTCCTCCTCCATCTCCCCCATAGTTCTTCTTAAGGCCTAGATTTAGGCCTAAACTTAGGCCTAGATTTTCGTCACCGCTAAACCCCTTATCCCTTAACTTCTTTGCCTTTAAAAAAAACATTTTTCAATAGTTCAAATGGCCAGTCTATAGACATGCTCACAATGTGTCAATGTGGCACATTGTGATCACAAAAAATACTGGTGAATCAAGGTTTAATGTCTCTTCCTTGTTTCCCTCCTCTCTGTTTTTACCCTTCCGCCCACTGTTGTGCCCCAGTGTCTGTCTCTCTGTCTCTCTCTCTGTCTCTCTCTGTCTCTCTCTCTCTCTCTCTCTCTCTCTCCTCTCTCTCTCTCTCTCTCTCTCTCTCGTTCACATTGTCCTCTCTGCCCACCCACTTACTCTTTGTTGCTGCACTAGAGCAGCCATCACTGTGTGTTTTACTATTGTATTTGTACAGCAAAACTAGGGCAGTACAGTATAACCCAGCACTGTGTGTGTACTGCGTATATACTGTACTGTACGGATACACACACACACACACACACACACACACACACACACACACACACACACACACACACACACACACACACACACACACACACAGGCACGCAGGCACACATGCACGCACGCACACAGGCGCGCGCGCACACACACACACACACACACACACACACACACACACACACACACACACACACACACACACACACACACACACACACACGTTTATCGATGGAGACAAAGGCAAAAATGGCTTTTAAGATGATCCTTCTCACTCTAATGGGAATCAGGGGGCGGATCTAAGTATAGGCATGGGGGGCAATGCCCCCTTAAATGCCCAGTCTGCCCCACCAAACATAATGGCATGCAAAACAACCCAAGATATTTCAGTGGTTATATTTAAAAGTATTTGAAACACTACAGAAAATGGTATGGGGGCGGCTTCATACCGTTTCATACCGCTTCATTCATCGCCCGTGGCGCGAAGCCACAGGCGATGAATGAAACGGTATCGGCGTTGAAATTATGGCTTCGGTGGGGCTCTACCTTTCATAGATTCCACCGCTATTGATGTGTGAATGGGATCCACTGATCTATGTAAAGCGCCTTGGACAAAGGCGCTATTATGAATGCACCATTTACCAAGAAACATTTGACAGGAAAGGGTACCAAATACAGCATGATGTGGTTGACTACTGCATGAGTCACCGTTCTTAACCCAAACCACACTGAGGAGGCCGAATCACACTCTACAGCGGCCATCTCACTCACCAGTACCTCTCGTTGGTTCAAATCCGCTCAATTCCTTTTTTAATATTTCCATTTTGTTTCACTGTTGTGCAGCCTAATGGCCCTGATACACCTAGCAATGTTTTGATCAACATCAACAAGCAACGTCAATTATCAACGTTGACTTTTCACCTTTCTGTAGAAAATGATCAACTCCTGGTTGTTCAGAAAAGTCAGATCTTTAGCGCCCTCTACTGGGCAACATTTTGGAATCCTCCAATCACAGCCCTCCTGGGCGTCACCTGATCCTTTCTCTCAGACTGAAACCATGGTTGCTGCTGCTTCTTCACTGCTGTGGACAAAAACAAGGATTTTGTAACTTTTATTCCGCTAAATGAACATTTTGAGTTGGGTGGCAGCTGGGTGAAAATGATTCAATGCAAACTAAGAATGAGAGTATACAAATGTGAACCAAATGGACCCGCTAGGGTCCATTTGGTTCCATTTGTACACTTGGTAGTAGAGTAGGGCCCGCACACCAGTCTTATGGTAAAGGATTTACTTTATTGAAAAATGGACAACGTTTCGATCTCAGTAGATCTTCATCAGGTCCGTACATTTGTACACTCTCAGAAAAAAATGAAAATGGGTGGAATTCCCCTTTTAATGGGAGGTGTTGCCGTGTGTCTCATCATGTTGCCTCGTTGATGTTGACATTGCTAGTTGATATTGATCAAAATATTACTAGTGTATCAGGGCCTTAACACACACACACAAAGGCCAGGGAGGAGAGCTTGTACAGTACATTACGTACACTCATACAGTATAGCACAAGTTCAGCACCACTCACTTCAGATGGGTCTGATTTCTTTGTTTTATTTGGCGGACAGAACTGTATGTCTGCTTTGTTGTTGACGTATGGAAACACCTGCAAAGTCATTGTTTTAACGTGAGCAGACTGAGCACGTTCAGTCGAACGGTTGATTTGTTGTTTGGTCACATTTTGCCCCAAGAAGTCAAAATGCATTTTAGGGGAATGTGTGTTGCTCTGAGTTCCAACTATCTTGTTTCACTACTACTACTCGCGCCAGCAACACCTCAAATATCACCTCGTTCTTTTTATTTCTTTTCCCCTCACACTTGTCAGCCAACATATTTCAATATATGGACAGACACGCGCTGCTTCTATCTGCAAACCTGATGAAGTAAACAATAACAGTGACAGCACTGTTTGAAATTCACCGCATGCCAACAGTGTGCGTGTCATTCAAATGACAAGTAGGTTGGGCTGGATGCTTCTGTGCATAAACATGCGCTGAATGTTAGGCATCCAGGGATGTTCTAGTTCCTCGGTGGAATATGTGGGTGAGACAACAAACACAACACAGGCCACAGATACATTACTGTCAATGGGGAACTCCCCTGGTGAGCTAAACGCTGTAGTCCCAGGGGGTGTGTGAGTGTGTGGCACCATGGCACCGGCTCAGAAGTTATAGTAGAACATGCAAAGTAGTCGAAAACGAGATGATAAAACATGTCCCACATTGTCCACATGCCTAACGAAAACAAACTTTTTAAAGTATCACCCCGTATTGCTTCCGAAGTTTGACGTTTTTGTGTTTTTTTACCCCCAAGGAGTCCCAGGGGGTGTGTCAGTGTGTGAGTGTGTGGCACCATGGCACCGGCTCAGAAGTTATAGTAGAACATGCAAAGTAGTCGAAAACGAGATGATAAAACATGTCCCACATTGTCCACATGCCTAACGAAAACAAACTTTTTAAAGTATCACCCCGTATTGCTTCCGAAGTTTGACGTTTTTGTGTTTTTTACCCCAAGGAGTCCCAGGGGGTGTGTCAGTGTGTGAGTGTGTGGCACCATGGCTTGGCTCAGAAGTTATAGTAGAACATGCAAAGCAGTCGAGAACGAGATGATAAAAACATGTCCCACATTGTCCACATGCCTAACGAAAACAAACTTTTTTTTAAAGTATCACCCCGTATTGCATCCAAAGTTTGGCGTTTTTGCGTTTTTTTTTTTACCCCAAGGATGAACTTACTTACTTACTTTTAAAGGAGGAATAACATTAAATTCAACTTTTTATTTTCATTTTTTTGTGTGTTCTTGGTGCTCCCATGTGTGCGTTCTGACCAATCAGGCTTGCATATCATATATCAGGAGTTTTAATTGCTCTCAAGAACAGCTTGTTAGATTTTGGCCTCATGATGATGCCACCAATCCTCCTTTGTATAATCGGTCCTCTTATTCAGTCTTCATTTCCAAATGTGCATTTCCATTTTGTTTACAGTGTCCAATATTGTTGATTTTTCAAGCTGGTAGAGGGCGCAAATCCTGGTTGTTTTTCTGGTGAAAAGTCACATTCTGGCCAAAAGTCTGTTTTATTCATGTATTGGGCTGCTCAGAGTGACTCCACTAAGGAATGTAGGCTTTCTGATGGCACAAGCCGTGTTTGTTTTCGGTCCGTGGTCCGTGGCTCAAATGATGAAGAAATAGTGGGCTCTGGTATGGAAAAGGTTGAAAACCCCTGCGCTAAAGGAAAGGATAAGCTGAGAAGGAGAAGAAGAATGGGAAAACCAGGGGAAGTGTCAGGTAGAGGCGAGGAGTGGAAAGAGGCAATGATGGAACTGAGAAAGGATGGATGCGGAAAGAAAAGTGATGATGGCATGAAAGTACAGAGAGAAGAGAGAGAGAGAGGGGGAGAGAGAGAGAGAGAGAGAGAGAGAGAGAGGGAGAGGGAGAGGATGGGGGGCATAGACCATTCTGGACTGTACTTGTGGGGTGAGATTTTCGTTACCGCTATACCCCTTATCCCTTAACTTCTTTGCCTTTTTAAACTATTAAAAAAAAACATTTCTCAGTAGTTCAAATGGCCAGTCTACTAGCTCACAACGTGTTAATAGATTGACATGTTGAAATAGTCCAAAAAAGTTTTTCAAAATAGTGAAAATGAAATAAGGGATATGGCATAAGGGGTTTAGCATGTAACGAAAATGGAGCCCGTGGTGTTTTAACTTTCATTGAAAAATAGCAGCCTGCTAAACGGCTGCTATTTTTAAGGAGAATGGGAGAACGCAGCGCCAATCTTTCAGTATATTATTTCAGAGCAAATGTTTTGTATAATCTACAGTAGCCAGGTTTCGGTAAGCCCTATTTTAGCACAAACATGCATGGCTCTTGTTGTGAAGAGAATGTGGAATAGATACACTTCAAAATGCGAAATAAGTTTCCATTTCGTGCAAAAATACTTTTTTGCTAAAAGGTGGCGGATTTTGGAGCGTATCGAAAGAGTCTAATGCGCATGTTATTTGTTGTTGTTATGCCAACTGTCTGTATGTTTTGACATGAATGACGTCATCACATTGCGCTGCAATCTTTTCGTATCAGTGGTATCAAGCCATTGGAGTGAAAAGGTGCGCCGCCTACTGGTTTTATAGGTCAATAATGATCACAATTTATTCGCTTGAGACTCACAGTTGGAAACGGCGGACAATTCGCTTTTCTTTTTTCCACTAACTTAACGCACTCTTCCTATTTTCGCGAAGGTTTTATGGAATCCTGGCCAGTGTGAGGACAAAATGGGATAGAGAGAGAATGTGGGGAGAAAAACATGGACATGATGTAAAGGAGGAGGGAGAGAGAGAGAGAGAGAGAGAGAGAGAGAGAGAGAGAGAGAGAGAGAGAGAGAGAGAGAGAGAGAGAGAGAGAGAGAGAGAGAGAGAGAGAGAAGAGAGAGAGAGAGAGAGAGAGAGAGAGAGAGAGAGAGAGATGAGGAAGATGATGAATATACCTCCATTGTCAGCAGAGCAGTATACTGTAGCCACAGCTCCATGATGAAGGGAGGAGAGGAGTTCTCTCTCTCTCTCTCTCTCTCTCTCTCTCTCTCTCTCTCTCTCTCTCTCTCTCTCTCTCTCTCTCTCTCTCTCTCTCTCTCTCTCTCTCTCTCCACCATGCTGGAGTTATATAATATTTAAAGGCATTGGCCTATATACCCGGCTCCGTACTTCTTTTTTTTTTTTTCCTCCACTGAGTTATATTTTCAGAGTCTTGCGTAGTCCTCCCAGGAGTGTTAATTTAACCCTGAGGCAGGCAGATTTTCAGTGTTGGCAAAAATAAGTTATTTACCACTTCAAATGTGTTGGGAAACGTGTAGGCTGTGGTACACTGACACCGCCTCTACTTATACATCTCCCTGTACACACTTCAGGCCTACTTACTTACAGTACTTGCTAACTGAAATAGCCCATCTACCAGATCTAATATTTTCGGATTAGCGCAACTGTAAAGGCATTGTCCAAATAAAAACTCAGTAGACTCAGAATGCACCATAGCAGAGGGCACGGTGGCACAGTGGTTAGTGCTGTCGCCTCACAGCTAGAAGGCCCTGGGTTCGATTCCCGCTAGGGGCGCTGCTGTGGGTGCTGGCGGCGTGTCTGCTCCTCCACGTCATCAGTGCCCATACCCGAGGCGGGGTTGGCAAAAGGGCCTTTCTGTGTGGAGTTTGCATGTTCTCCCCGTGTCCCCTAGGGTAGATACCCTCACAAAAACATGCTCTAATCCTGGACTCTAAACTACCTCCCCCTGGCCAGCCGGGGCGCCTGATGGAGGGGACTGGAACTGGTTGGAATAACGTGTTCCTTCCACGCGCTACGTCCAACCAGGGAAACTCCCCCCTGTCAGGTGAAAAGAAGGCAGCTTGGACTCCTCATGCATTGAAGGAAGCATGAGGCCAGTCTGCTGCCTCCCCAGGTTGGTGGAGGGTGTGTAGAGCCCAGGATCACATTAGGAATTGGCACTGGGTGAAAAAATGGGTTACAAAATCGTGGGATAAAAAAAATATGAAAAAAAAGAAAAAAAGAATGCACCACAGCCCTGCCCAGAAAGGCTGTGGCAAGCGGCGACTGAAAGAAGAAACCCCCGTTACACAGATGAAATAATATAAATGCAAATAATCTATAGGCTACTGTACACATTCATGTTTAAATAATCTGTGGTATACACTGTCCATGTATCAGTATGCCGTTGTACACACATCCCTGTTTAGTCAGGCTGGTGGTAATGTCTATGCCTGGATAGAAACAGAAGCTTCCACCATCACTAAATACTCGGGAGTCTTGGGAGTCGGGTTGGAAGAGAAGGGAGTGAATTTTAAGTGGTGTTGTCCCAACTTGGGACACCACTTAAAATGCTCTTCTCTTCTCTTCTCTTCTCTTCTCTTCTCTTCTCTTCTCTTCTCTCTTCTCTTCTCTTCTCTTCTCTCTCTTCTCTTCTCTCTCTTCTCTTCTCTTCTCTTCTCTTCTCCATTCGTTCTCATGGTCTATACCAGTGGTTTTCAACTGGTGGTCCAGAGACCACCAGTGGTCCTTGAGAAGGTTCCAGGTGGTCCCCCGGCTAAATGATGGAAAGTTGGTTAACCAGATGTAACTCTTTGCGAGCGTAAGCATGAAACCAAATGGACCCTTTTGGGTCCATTTGGTTTCATGTTTACGCTCTCAAGAGTTAAAGTATTCATCATCTAAATTAGCCCAAGTCTACACAACTAGAGAATGTAGAAGATTAATGGTCATTTTTGATCTCTGTGTTTGACTGTTTGTTTCCCAAATCCAGCCTGGAATTGTGGACAAAAAATAAATAATAAATCTTTAGTTTTTGGGGTCTGGGGGCTAAAATCTCCTCAAATGGTGGTGCGCTGACTGCCGTGGCTCAAATGCTGAATAAATAGTGGGCCTTGGTATCAAAAAGGTTGAAATCCCCTGTTGTATACATTCAGTCAGACAGACAGTCATTTCATTCTGAGCATATGTTCCATACCATATGTTACAGTGACCCTCTGTCTCATCACAACACATGTAACCTCGATGTTCACTGGGGCAAGACCACAGAGGGAGCGACGGAAACGGAAGCAGACAGCCAGACAGCAGTGTTGTTTGTTTGAGAATATTTTGACTTAGTCTTAGTCTTTTGAGTAACACACATTTAGTCTTTTAGTCCCATTTAGTCTTCTGAAATTCACTTTTTTAGTCTACTCTTAGTTGACGAAATATCAACATTGATTTAGTCTTAGTCTCAGTCTTAGTCTTTTTTTAGTCTTAGTCTTTTTTAGTCTTAGTCTTTCAGTCTTAGTCTTGGTATAGTTTAGTCTTACATACAATGCATTGTAGGTTTATATATGTTATACAGATTTATAGTTTTTAATATGAAAGATGTCTTGTTTTATTTCTTTGTATAAAATTACTGCATTAGTAATAAGTCCCTTTCCTGAGAACGTATGCAATCTATACTGCAGATATGTTCGCATACTTAAAAAGAACGGGGAAAAAAAGTTAAAAATGTTACCTATTTCCATTAGTCTTTTGAAAACACACATCTTTTAGTTCCAATTAGCCTTCTGAAATTCATTTTTGTTCGTCTAGTCTTAGTCGACTAAATATCAAAAACCTTAGTCGACTTAGTCTTTAGTCTTAGTCTTAGTCAACAAAAACAACACTGCCAGACAGACAGACAGACAGACAGACAGACAGACAGACAGACAGACAGACAGACAGACAGACAGACAGACAGACAGACAGACAGACAGACAGACAGACAGACAGACAATTTGAGAACCACTGCCATAGATACAGTACATACATGTGGTTTCCATAAAACTGTCAGCACATAGAAGACATTTCTAGAATCTGGTGTCAATCCGACATGTAACTTACAGTACATGTCCGTTAATTTGTTCAAATGCAATTTGTGTCAATCACATGTCAATCTCATGTCAAAATGCCTTGTACGTTGTAGTAAACTTCGTGTGGATATTCTACTGAATTTGGCAGTGAAACAAGGGCTGCTTTTACTATCACACAATTAGACATGTAACTCAGTCAGCCTTGGACAGACGCTATATGAACCAGGGGTGGATGTAACATGTCCCATTTGGGGGGCAAGAGAACATGTTGGAGGGGCAAGAGAAAATTGTATGGGGGCGGCTTCAACGCCCGTGTCGCTTTGCGCCACGGGCGATGAAGCCGCCCCCACACCATTTTCGGTTACAGGACTTTTATTAGTCAAGTAAAGCATCAATAATAACATCAGTTTTTGTTGAAGTTGCAACAGACACGCAGCATGCATAAAGCTAAAGGTCTGACTCAGAGAGTTTTCTGTTCTCAATGATGAAATGCTGTTGGTTTAGTGGTGCCAAATTTGTAGTTAGTATAGCAGTAGTAGTGTTTCAAATCATTGTAAATATAAGCACTTTAATTTGAAATATCTTGGGTTGTTTTGCATGGCATCGTGTTTGGGGGGGGGCAGGCTGGGCATTTAGGGGGCCGCCCATGCCTATATCCGCCCCTGATATGAACACAGAAGCCCTGCTAACAGGCAAATAGTGTCTCTGTCTCCAACTGTTCGCTGATGACTTTGCGATGTTCAGCTCTACGACTTGAGCAAAGGAGCGCTGCAAAGTACCACTTTACCCAGAGCATGGGGGAAGGGGTGGAGGGGGGGCGGGGGTGTTTGAGAGAGCGAGAGAGTACATTCTGTGGGCTGCGTCTTATGTTTATTTCATGATGTGTGTGTGTGTGTGTGTGTGTGTGTGTGTGTGTGTGTGTGTGTGTGTGTGTGTGTGTTGTGTGTGTGTGTGTGTGTGTGTGTGTGTGTGTGTGTGTGTGTGTGTGGTCTCTCTCCACTCTATTTTTAAGCCTTTGGCTTCTACTTTGGCTTGCCGGCACAGCGCGGAGCTGCACAATACACCATTATTATTATCATAGCTCATACCGTGTTTCAGTTTCCACGTTCAATTGCCATTTAATCTGCAACGCTATTGGAGATTTGGGTGATATGCTGATCTTTAGGTTTGCCCTGAAGGGGAGGGTGAGGTGGTGGGGGGGTGTGCTGTGTGGCACTATAGTCTGAAACCCAAAACGTTCAAAACAGTGGAACAATTATTGTGCTTGACTGTTTACTACGGTCCGCATGAAGCAGGGGTGGACTGGAGCTCAAAACGTACCGGGCAATTTTGTCTCAGAGCGGCCCTCTGAAGACCCTTATAATTAGCGTTGCAATCTTTGTGGGGCTCCGGGGCCTGAGCCCCCATGAGAATTTAAGACATAAGGGGCTCTGGGGCTCGGGCTAACTAAAATTAGTTAGTTAGTTTTAGTTAACTATAAAAACCCTGCAATAGGCAGTCTCATTTGAAGAGGACAGAGGGCCGCCAGCACTGATTCGTGGGCCGGTTTTGTGCAGATTTTTTTTTTTTAATTAAAACACGACATTAACGGCCCCCGGGGGGGGGGGTCGGCCCACCGGGAAAATGCCCTGTATGCCAGACTGTCAGTCCACCCCTGGGTGTGCCGTTGTTCCATCAATTATCATGTTACAACTGTACAACACGGCTGGCTATCACTTCACATGTTGGCTCATGGCCAGCGTCCGTCCGGCTACATGATGAAAAAACGTATTGACAAACATGTAATTGGAACTATAAGTTGTCAGGGATGACAGACTATAGTCGACTTTGTAGGGCCAGAAGATAGAGGGATGGTCTCATGCTTCCTTCAATGCATGAGGAGTCCAACGAACCAACCTGCCTTCTTTTCACCTATCAGGAGGGAGTTTCCCTGGTTGGACTTATAGCGTGTGTAAGGAACACGTTATTCCAACCAGTTCTTGTCCCCTCCATGCCGGCTTCCTTTTTGCACTGGACAAGTTTTTTCTGCACCAGACAAGATGAGGGAGGCAACAACACTCTACGTCAATAACATGCGCTGCGCATGGGCTCATGGTAGAAGAGTTGCGATGGGTCAGAAACTGAGCACTCCGAAGATGCGCTGGAAATCCACTATCAGCTGCGACGTGCTTGCGGTTAGGTTAGAGAAGGTTTTCGGCATGTTTGCCCTAATCCTAAACCCCCGCCCTCAACCACCTCACATGTGAGGTGGTTGAGGGTCGGATGTTTAGGATTAGGGTTACGGTTGAAGGGGCTAGGGTTTTGCGTCTCGTACATTCGGAACAATGGGAGGTCACAACAATGGCAGTTTGGAATTGTGGAATGGCACCGGGCCGGCGCATGTTATTGATGTAGAGTGTTGTTGTGGCCGTCATTTTCTCCAGTGCAAAAAACTTGTCCAGTGCAGAACGTCAGCTGCCCCCCTCCATCAGGTGCCCCGACTGGCCAGGGGGAGGCAGTTTAGAGGCCAGGATTACTGCATGTTTTTGTGACGGAGG
>CM076971.1:11249109-11271609 GCA_039105355.1 Benthosema pterotum | reverse complement strand
GAGTCTGACTGGGTACCATAATATGAGACACGCTGGTGTCTATGGTGAAGGTACGAGTTGAACCATAATAGGCATTGTCTTGAGAGGCCAATAGAATGTAATTTATCTAAAAGAAGATAATGGTCCACCATATCGAACGCCTTAGAAAGGTCGATAAAGATAGCCCCCGTGGGCATATTGTTGCCAAATGAGGAAAAAATATCATTGGTAAATTTCATGAGTGTGGTGGTTGTCGAGAAATTGGGCCTAAAGCCTGACTGAAATGGAGATAAGATATTGTGGTCGTTAAGATATTTGGATAGTTGGGTAAATATCAATTTCTCAAAAATCTTCACGATACTGTTTATAATGGAAATGGGCCTGTAGTTATTAGGATCGTGCGGGTCACCCCCTTTGTGTAAAGGCATGACCCGGGCACACTTCCAAGATAATGGAACTTCACCCGTGGATATGGATAGGTTAAAGAGATCAGCCAGTGGGTAAGACAAAATGTGGGGTACCATCTTGATAAATTTAATGTCGAGACCATCGGGCCCGGCCCCACTGCCTGACTTAAGGTCACGTATAACTCTTTCCACATCCGCGGGGTAAATTTTCCGAAAGGAGAAGGAGCTGTCATGTCTAAGATTAATGGGGGGTGCTTGAGGGTCTGGTAGTCGTGAATTACAAATAGAGGAGAAATGATGGCTAAATGCATTACTGATAATGGTGGGGTCGTCAGTTAGGTTGTTATTAACTCTGATGCTATGGGGGGTGTTGTTGTTTTTATTTAGGATGTTATTTATTTTGTTCCAGAATTGTTTGGGGTTATTAAAATCATTTGTCAGACAGTCTTTGTAGTAGTTGGCTTCGGCGTTTCTTGTTTTTGTTTTGCACATATTTCTTAGTTGTTTATAAATGTTCCAATCATCCGGATCATTAGATAGACGACATTTCCTCCAGGCCTTATCCCTTTGTTTAAAAAGTTGTATAAGCTCACCACTTATCCATGGCAAATGACGGCCTTTGACTTTGATTGTCGTCCAGGGGGCATGCATGTCGATAACATTAATTAGCTCAGTGTAAAAGAAATTCCAGGCATCCTCTACTGATGGTATAAGCTGAAACCTGTTCCAGTTTATATTAATCACATCATGTGTGAAAAGATCAGAGTTTATATTTCTGTGTTTACGTACAGTAATAAATCTTGGGGGCGTGCTGGGTATTTTGATCTTCCAGACACAGGAAATGATGGAATGGTCACTGAAACAGTCGGGCAATACTCCAGAGGATATAATTCTTTCCGGATGAGTGACCAGGATCCAGTCTAATAGAGACCTGGTCGAGTGTACTGGGTCGGTTCTGGTGGGTTCGTTAATAAGCTGGGTGAGGTTTGCATTGCAGATGAGGTTGCGATCTTTAGAGCAAGAACGATCGTGCCAGTTCCTGTTGAAGTCCCCACAAATAATGGCTTCGTTTGAACAATCAAAGGAATTAATGGTAGATAGAATATGGTTCATAGAGTCGGCAGGGGCATCAGGAGGCCTATAGATGTTTCCGATCGTCAGATGTTTATTTGCATGAAATCGAATTTTGATAAATAACGATTCAAAGTGTTTTGGACTTTCATTTGGAGTCATAAGTTCGGAGGTCAAATTTGAGGAAACATATGTGGCCACTCCTCCTCCCATCCTTGTGCCCCTGTCGGCCCTATATAGGGTGTAGTTATCTATGTGAACAGCATTGTCAGGAATATTACTGGTTAGCCACGTCTCAGAAATAGTGATTACATTTGGTTTATTATAGGCAACCCAGGCCTTTAACAGGTTAATTTTAAGAAAAAGGCTTCTGATGTTCACATGTATAACATGTAGTCCTTTCATAGTATTAAAAATTCACAGGTAATGCTGCATAAGAGTGCATCATGATTGGGGTATACATATAGGCAGTAGGTGGGGCTGAGAAGGAGAGAGCGGCAAGCGGGGGAGCAGAACACATACCCACAGAACACACACACAGACATACACAGACAAAACAAATAGCAGAAAGAGGAAAAAATAAGTAAAAAAGAGATGGCTAATGAGCAAAGCATAGGCTGCAGGGGTCAAGCCAAAGCAGAGCTCAGTCTGCAGATAAGAGAGTTGAATATAGTACCAGTTTACTGTAGGCTAAATGTACGTTTGGCCCCTAAAATATTTTGTCTCTCAGCCTTATATTGATTGACATTATTTCCACTCTATATCAAACCAAGAAATCCCCCTAAATGTGGTGATGATGGAAGTACATGAATAAATAATGGTAATAATAACTATAATTTACCATACAAAGGTATGATGTAAATGGTAAAGATTATTGGTCATGGTCGGTACCATAAATATGATTAAATAATTATATTAATCCTATTAGTTATGATGCAGGAAAAAAAAGAGAATGAGAGGGGAAAGACAACATATAGATAGATGAGATGAGTAAATAAAAATAAACATGAAAAAATAAACATGAGAGAAAAATAAGAAAGAGAAAATAAAAAATGTAGCGCCAGACAATTAAACAAAAATAGGGTCTAACAGACCCGAGTAGTCAGATCAGTTCAGTCATGTCGCGCACTGGGAGACACTGCCTCGCATGTGTCGTAAATCTGCACGTTCACGACAGTTTGCTACGGGAGAGCTTACTTTACGTCAGTCGCTTTACGGCACAAACAAAAGATGGCGACCTACAGTGATAGACGGCCGCTGCGCGTCAGTTTTCGCAAACAAAACAAAGTAAAGTTATATTAGATATCGAGACCAGCGCTGATAGCGATGTAAATGCAATAGAGTTTCAATAAATAAGTAATGGAGGCGAAAGGCCCTACATGAGCAAGAAGGGCAAAATAATGGAGAAGAAGATTGTCACCGGAGGAGTCATGGAGAAGATTCCGCCATCGGAACATCACGGAGGAAGGTGTTGGCGTCCTCCGGGCTGGAGAAGAAGACCGGTTTACCGTCGAACATTATTCTGAACCTACAGGGGTAGAGTAGAGAATATTCGATGGACCGATCTTTACATTTCTTTTTGATGGGGTCAAACAGCCGGCGTTTCTGCGTCAGGGCAGCGCTGTAGTCGGGGTAGATGTGGACACGGGACCCCTTGAACTGCAGATCCTTCTTTTCCCTCGCAAGTCGCAGGATTCTCTGCTTATCCTGGAAATTGAGAAATTTCACCAGGATTGGCCTCGGGCCCGCTTTGGAATCCTGACGACGAGCCGGGTTGCGGTGAATCTTCTCGATGACTGGTGGGGCTGGGAAGTTCTCCTTGCCGAGTAGATGTGGAATTAGCTGGTTCATGAAGCCCAGGATGTCGTTGCCCTCGGCCCCCTCTGGAATGTGCAGGAACTTGAGGTTCGAGGACCGGCTTCTGTTCTCCGCCTCGTCGGCCTTCTCCCTCAGGTAAAGCACTTCTTTCTCCAGCTCTAGGACCCGACCTTGAAGTTCACACACATTGTCCTGGTTGGAACTAACTCTATGCTCCAGTTCCTCCACCTGATCTCCTAATGTGGATAATTTGCCCTCAATAGCTGTGAGGCTTGTTTGGATTATGTCCATTCTGGAGTCGAAGTGAGAGATCATTTCTGCCTTCATTTGTAGTAGTGCTTGCTGCAGAACCTGCTGTAGGACTTGGTTGGAGACAGGCTGGTCCATAGTGCCGTTTGGACAGTCTGGTCGGTTTTAAATGAGCAGATATGCTGGGCTGGCTAGAGATCTTCTTCTTTATTGTTGGGTTATTAACCAGAGATATGTAGATTAGGAATAGAAATAAAGACCACAAAGGTCTGGTAGCTATAGCATGAATGCAGACTGAGGCTACAGCAAACTTTTCATGCTCTCACCACGGCGGCCATCTTTTTTTTTTATGTTTAGGGTTAGTAACCGCATAAAGCATCGTCTAACTCTAACCCCAACCTAACCCTAAACACAACCCCAATAAAACTAGGCTATGCCTAAACCTAATCCTAACCTTGCAAGAAGGGCAGAAGATCCACTAGAGGGGTACAAAGTAATACCTGCCTACAGAAAAAATAAAAACTTAAAAGATTACCTAGTCCACAGCAAACTCAAAGGAGCAAACAGAACCCTCCCTAAAAGCCCAGATTACTTTAAACCCAAACCACTAGTGAAGAATAGAGCAACGAAAATCATGATAGGGATAAAACAAAACATTACAGCGTCCACAAAAAACTGTGTCTATCTAATCACATGCAACAAATGCAAGTTACAATATGTAGGGGAAACCAGGAACACAATAGCGGATAGACTTAACCAACATAGATATAACATAAAAAATGCCAAAGAGATGTCCCTAATAGTAGAACACTTTATGGGACATGGAATTGGGGCAATGGAAGTGTGTGGATTAGAATCCAATCAAACATGGACAGAGGGAGAGAGGAAGTTTGCAGAAAAACAATGGATTTTAAAACTTAACACAACATTTCCACAGGGCTTAAACCACTATGAAAGATAATTAAGATTATTTATGTCAGACCTATAGACTCCTTCAACAAAGATGGCGAATGCAAACATTCTCTGTATTGTACTCATACATAATGTTGTAAGATACAAAACATTGAAGTCTTTTACCACAAACCTAAACTTAACCTCAGTAAACCTATGCCTAAACCTAACCTAACCCTAACCATAAAGACACAACCCCAATAAAACTAGGCTATGCCTAAACCTAATCCTAACCCTAAACTTAACCTCAGTAAACCTATGCCTAAACCTAACCTAACCCTAACCATAACCTCAGTAAAACTTCCTTTGACCCCCGCCCTACTAGTAGTAGCCGGCGGATAAAACAAGCGCTCCTTCCCAACCCCGCTCCGCCGTTCAGACCCCAGAGCTCTACGATAAATCACTAACCCAGTGCGATGCCAGCACGTTTTGGACTTGGCCACCCTATTAGGAGTGTGTGTGTGCTGTTTTGTGCGTGTCCATCCTAACCACACACACGTGCATCATACTGTGTGTGTGTTAGTGCTGTATAGTCCGCCTGAAATTGCCATTCGAGCCTCGGACAGCAATTTCAGGCCGAGCTTCGAACCTTCGCTAAAAAAAACAAAAAAAAAAAAAACAATATGCTGCGACCCCCCCCCCCCCCCCCCCCCCCCCCCCCCCCGCGACACACGCGTCTACTAACTCTTAAAATCGTGGATGTTGCCATCGGTAGATAAGTTTTCTACTGCCCTGAGATGTGATTGACATCAGTGAATACACCAGTCATGACACCGCTCTCCTTTCTCTCCTTTCTGATGAGACTGATCCGACACAGCCACGGGTAACACGCTGTTCTGATTGCCAAAACATGCCGTCCGTCGGCTCGTTTAATTATTTGTTTCCTGTGAACGCCTACGTGTCTATTGTAGGCTATAGTCTAAACTGCCTGCTTCTGCTGGACAGCTAACCATAAAACCAAAACCAACCAAAGGCTTGTTTAATTATTTGTTTGCTGTGAACGACTACGTGTCTATTGTAAGCTAGTCTAAACTGCCTGCTGGCTAGCCTGCTGCTGGCTAGGTAAAT
This sequence comes from Benthosema pterotum, assembly GCA_039105355.1. Classification (NCBI taxonomy): domain Eukaryota; kingdom Metazoa; phylum Chordata; class Actinopteri; order Myctophiformes; family Myctophidae; genus Benthosema; species Benthosema pterotum. Next base: position 11,266,066 of record CM076971.1, on the reverse strand, counting down.
ACCATACCATAACCATAAAACCAACCCCAAAGTCAGCGTGCAGCTCTATAGAGTACAGACGGAGTTGCGCAAACTCCGTTCACTTCCTAGAGCTAGTCTAATGGCGGATCGCCTACATAGACTTATATTGAGAATGGGACACCTTCAGTGAAAACAATGCATTTCCAACTGCAGTAACAGCGCGTTTCACAGCGAGTTTCTGACCCCTCGATGTCGCACATCTACTAGATGGGGGGAAAAGTTAAATAAATAAATAAATGCGAATGGTTCGGGATCATTAATATTCGTTCGCGTGGCGACCTTAGCGAGCGAATGGTTCGAATCCCGAGCTTCGGTATACAGCCCTAGTGTGTGTGTGTGTGTGTGTGTGTGTGTGTGTGTGTGTGTGTGTGTGTGTGTGTGTGTGTGTGTGTGTGTGTGTGTGTGTGTGTGTGTGTGTGTGTGTGTGCTGTTTTGTGCGTGTCCATCCTAACCACACACACGTGCATCATACAGTGTGTGTGCGCAGTGTAAGGTGACACCACAGACATGAGGTCATATCTAGCTGGAAGTCCATCACTCCCACCTGCATTCTCTCTCATGCAGGTGTTTAGACCATGTGCATGCACATGCGCTCAATGGGATATTCTGTTACAAAAGCCTTCACAGAGAGAAAGGTTTCCCATTGGTTCAGTTAGCCTGAGCATGCGCACGCGCGCGCGCGCACACACACACACACACACACACACACACACACACACACACACACACACACACACACACACACACACACACACAGGCTTCTCCAGTTAACCGTTAATTCAGTCAGGACAACTCAAGAAGGGCTTTATATTCATTTATTGAATATAAAATAAGCAATATATTTATCATGGTTTGGCGGATGAATTGGATCTGCTTTTTGGGTACTCAGATCAAGCGCAACAGTCCTGACCGTAAGGACTCCGAATCCCCCGTACCCAAACGGCAGATCCAAATCTACAGGTGGTAGCTGGGGTGGAGGAGGGTTAGCAGCAAAATGATTAAGCATAAAGCAGAGCAGCAGTATCAGAGTGAGCAGCAGCAGCAGCAGCAAGCAAGCAGGAAGAGCAATACAAACTTACAGTTTAAATAGCCTGTGAGAGCCTGTGATTGGATGAAGTCAGTCATGTGAATGTGATGCTGAGGCGGCCTTTTAAAAGGCCGGCAGCGACTGCACTGAGGTTTCCAGACTGAACGTTTGCTCTGCACATGTCTGTGACAAGTGCACCGCTCAATTTAGTTTACTCATGTACATTACAATCGCTCATCCCCATCCACTTTTAAATCGACCTTTTTCCACCTGCCCTGGCCGATTTTAGAACCCATGATGACACACGTCGTGAGCGATGCTTAAAGCGGTCGCGACATTGGTCGAGATCGCAAAATGATTTTCCCCCTCCTGTATGTCAGAGTATTTTTCCACCAATGCATGATCTCTCCTCTCTCTCGCTCTCTCTCTCTCCCTCTCCTCTCTCTCTCTCTCCGCTCATCACCCTCCACAGTGTGTTGTGGTTAATGGGGCAGAGATCCCCTATACATTATGCTCATACTGTAGGTTCCTGCCATGCTGCAAATAATAATGTGTTCCATCGTTTGTGACAAACTATGACATGCTTTTCGCTGCAGCATTTGTGCTTATATCAGGCCCAGGACCCCTTTAGCTGAAAGTAGGGTGACCAGATGTCCCTCTTTGCGTGGGACAGTCCCTCATTTTCCAAGACTTTTCAGGTGTCCCACAAAGTGGGACAACCTCTGTTTGTCTGTCTCTCTGTCTGTCCCACATTGTAAGTGTTCAAATGTCCTAATATTTTCCTGCTATGAATGTGTTTTTAAGTGTACAACCCAGGGGCGGATGTAACATTTCCCAATTGGGGGGGGGGGTGGGGCATGAGAAAATGGTATGGGGGCGTTTCCGGTTACAGGACTTTTATTAGGCAAGTAAAGCATCAATAATAACATCAGTTGTTGTTGAAGTTGCAACAGACACGCAGCATACATAAAGCTAAAGGTCAGACTCAGAGAGTTTTCTGTTTTCAATGATGAAATGCTGTTGGTTTAGTGGTGACACAGCTGTAGTTAGTTAGTGGCAGTAGTAGTGTTTCACAACATTTTAAATATAAGCACTTTAATTTGAAATATATTTTAAAGGTAGGGGAAGTGATTTCACTTTTGTCAGATATCACCCAAAAAATATTTTTTTTCTGTTAAAATGCTCTATTATAAGGTGTGGAAACCACATATGGAGTTTCCCCCTCCCCCACGTTAGCAGAGGAGCTAATAAAAGTTCCCCAGGTCACCACCAATTCTCCTCCAATCAGGAGCGAGCAGCAGGTTCACATAGTGTAGCTACTGTTGGGGGCCCCTAGTGCACCAGGCTGGTACTACACCATGAATTTCAAATCACTTCCCCTACCTTTAAATATCTTTCTTTGCATGCCACCGTGTTTGGTGGGCAGTCAGGGCATTTAGGGGGGCATTGTCCCCTCATTTGGCCCCTTGGGAAAAATAATTGCCCACCCCCCTGCTCTATGGACTAGCAAGTAGAGTAAAATGTACTTGCCAGCCCACAGAGCTGTGAAACAAAACCCACCGTATTAGCATTTGAATTCCAGTTCTGTCAGGTGCTATATTGGATTCCTATTGAATGGGAATCCAATATAGCACCTGACAGGACAGGAATTCAAATGCTAATATGGTTGGTTTTGTTTCGGTAGGCTGACCATACGTCCGTATTTCCCAGGACATGTCCGTATTTCACGTCCTGTCCTGGGTGTCCTGGTTTTTGTTTAGAAAATGAGGAAATGTCCTGGTTTTTGTAAAATTACTTTCATTCAGTTCCTTTCCGACACGTCTTTGCTTACATCGGACCAGTAAATCGACAGGCACTAGGATACTGCGCATGATGACGTCAGCCCTGAGCAGAGTCAGTGCAGGCAGCCTTCGTCAATCAGTTAGTAGACACTAGACAGCGTGGTTGTCAGTCTCCACTACCATGCCCAAGCGCAAGTGCACGTTTGCAGACGAGTTACAGAAAAAATTCCCTGTATTCAGACCGGGGCGAGACAAAAGTGAAGCACTGTGCACTGTTTGCAAAGCAGGCACGTATGTCTCGCTCTGCAATGGTGGTGCAAGGGACCTAAAATCCCACATTGACACAGAAAAACACAAAAAAGCTGTTCGAGGCGATAGTAGCGCCTGTTCGATATCTGAATATTTCGTGAAACCCCCCTGCCCCCCCCCCCCCCCCCCCCCCCCCCCCCCCCCCGCTAAGGTGTCCTGGTTTTCTCCTTTGAGAATATGGTCACCCTAGTTTCGGGCTGCCAGCAGGGGCGGATCTAGGCATGGGCATGGTGGTGGTGGGGGGCAATGCCCCCCTAAATACCCAGTCTGCCCCCCCAAACACGATTCCATTCAAAACAACCCAAGATATATTCAAATTAAAGTGCTTATATTTAGAATGATTTGAAACACTATACTACTGCTACTAACTACAAGTTTGGCACCACTACACCAACAGCATTTCATCATTGAAAACAGAAAACTCTCTGAGTCAGACCTTTAGCTTTATGCATGCTGTTGCAACTGATATTATTGATGCCTTCTAAAGGGGAATTCCACCCATTCCACCCATTTTCAATTATTCCACCCATTTTCAAGTGTACAAATGTGAACCAAATGGACCCTAGCGGGTCCGTTTGGTTCCATTTGTACACTCAGAAAAAAGGAAACTCATTAACATGGTGAAACACATCTTGATGATGTCATACACCATGTCCACACAACATCTCTAAGGTACTGTATATTAATGACATAGTAAAATATTGAAAATGAGTGGAATTCCCCTTTAAGACACATTCATGCACACTTACTTGCATTTGCATGCACATTTGCGTGCACCTGCGCAACACACACAGACACGCTATTGAGACAAGTATATTGAGAAAGATTGTTTACAATGCTTAATTGTATCCATAAAAGTAAATGACAAGACAATAAACATAGGCCTACTTTTGCCCCGGAAATATTTAAAGACCCCGTAAACCAAAATCAGCCTTTTTCTTGTAGACATGAAAATCATGTACAAAAGTCATTTTTTATACCCCTGGACAAAAAACTAAAACTTTATTTTACAGCATTGTAGAATAAGACCACTTTATGTGTTTTGGTTAATCTCATGGGTAGGTTTTGTCTCATTAGCATATTCGGCTTGATGACGTAGTCAAGCCGAATTATATGCTAATGAGCCTACTGTACTACTGTATATAAATCATATTCCATATAGTCAGTTAGAAGCCGAAGCCCCGCCCCCTCTTCTTCACAGCGGAGCGGAGCTGGTGGTGGTGGTGTTGGTTGATAGCTAGCTAGTAGCTACTAGCTACCATAGACATATATAAGAAAGTGTAGTTACTACAGTGTGTTTTGCCTGTAGGCTGACAAGCACTGACATTTGTTTGCTCTCGATGCGTGATTTTGTGGATGACAGCTGAAAACTACTCTGTTTTTAGTAACTGTCGATGATGGAGAGGTTGGCGACGTTTTCACATTCAAGGACTATCTAACGGCTGCTGCTGCCTGCCAGCAGTATTGCCAACTGCCAAAATCCAAAGTGCACTAGTGGCACTTCCAAAATGCACTCGAATGCGCTAGAGCATTGGGTTTTTCAACTATTTTCATACCTAAAAAGCACTTGGATTTTCCGCCAGGAGTTTTTTCCATTAATTTTCGGCGGTAGGGGGGTCTCGAAAAAAATCTAAATATAGTGACAAATGCGCGAAGTTGGCAACACTGCCTGCCAGCCCTGCTGCGTACCATCAGAGCTATCTAGTAGATGAGTTGCGACATCGAGGGGTCACAAACTGAGCGCTCCAGCGCTGTTCATGCAGCCCGAATAGGGACAAAGTGGAGATGGAAATGCATTGTTTTCAATGAGGGCAGAAAATAAAAGAGCCGCCATTGGACTAACCCCATGAAGTGGACGGAGTTGTCGTAACTCCTGGCTGTCCCATAGCCTGTAGGGACCGACCGTGGCCGTCCAGGCTATGGGACCATGATGATGGGACCGCTGTAGTCAGTCAGTCTCTTTTCTCAGATCCGCATGTCGTACACACACGCACGCACGCACGCACGCACGCACGCACACACACACACACACACACACACACACACACACACACACACACACACACACACACACACACACACACACACACACGACGCTGTAAAGTTAGCGCGCTGTAGTACTGGCTTGTTGTTGACAAACAGTTAGGCTGTATGGTTTGGACGGCGAGATATGCTAATTAGCATACTGCTCATGAATATGCTAATGAGCTTACAGTACTGGCCACGCCCCTACAGTCCTGGAGAATCAGGCCAGATTTTTTTCCATTGTATTTCACACATGTTTAAACATCATTTCTGAAACATAGCAACTTTTTAAATCATAAATATTTGGTCTGTGGGGCTATAATACATTACTCTGTGGTGTGACAAACTGGGAATACATTTTGTATCATATATTTTTTTTGCTTTAACGGGATATTTAAGATGTGAGAAGTGGGAGGCAGGGGTTGACACTAAGGTCTCCGAGGCACTTGCCCATCGGGGCAAGTGCAAGTCAGGTTCTACTTGCCCTCAGGTCATGGTCACTTGCCCCCCCAGGTTCCAGCTGGTCCCCAGTTAAGTTGGTTAACCAGATGTAACTCTTGAGAACGTAAAAATGAAACCAAATGGACCCTTGCGGGTCCATTTGGTTTCATTTTTACACTCTCAAGAGTTAAAATTCATCATCTTAATTAGCCCAGGTCTACACTGTGGAAGATTAATGGTCATTTTGACACAAGACGCAGAGGCAGAGCGCAATGACCGCCTTCAAGACAAATTTATCCTGTGTTGTGTTATAGTGCACTAAGTTGCACACTTGCCCGATCGGGCAACCAGGTAGCAGTCTTCACTTGCCCCACCATTTTTTTTACTTGCCCCGGGCAAGCGGGCAAGTGTTAGTGTCAAGACCTGGGAGGACACCGCCTCCCCCCCTCAACTACACCCCTGGTATAACGCTGAGCTGGAGGACCCCCTGAGGGCTCCCAGGCAGGGACCCCCTGTTGAAGACCCAGTGCACTAAAAGCACATATAGGCTATTAGCTGTTCCGTTTTGTCGGATTCCATTTCCAAGCCCTTAAAGTGCTGAGCGCGAGGGAAACTAAACTGCCTCGCATTCTGTCTCCTTTCAATTGTCTCCTTCATGCTTAGAGCGTCATCATCATCACTTTGATGAAGTTGTCTCTGTTAAGCGTACTGCGCACGCCGGCAAAATAAACTCAGCAATTTAGAACTCAGAGAGAGAGAGAGAGAGAGAGTCGAAGAAATGGAAGGCCCCTTACGGGTATGTTTGTAATGAAGTAGCAAACGGCTTGCTGCAGCATTTCTGAAGCCATGCGAGGAGACAGAGGATTAGAGAGCTAACCGTGTTTCCTTAGAGCGATGCCTGTGTGTATTTGTGTGTGTGTATATGTGTGCGTGCGTGCATAATATGTGTGCGCTCGTGTGTGCTCGTATGTGCATGTGTGCGTCCGTGCACTGTGCCTGGGAGGATACAGCTATATACGTCATAATCATAAAGAGGATTTCATTATCTGCACTCCTCCGCGCCCCCAACCCTCCGCGCCCCCCCAGCCCCCCCTCCACCCCCCCATGCCTTTTCTGTCTCACCACCACAAAAACTGTTTCTATTATATTGTCAGAGAGCAGACAGACAGCGTCTGTCTGTTTTATCTGTCTGTACTGAGGAGAGGAGAGGCTGACAGATAGGACTGCTGCCAGCGGAGCTGTTGGAGTTTAAAAGGACACACCACAGGTTGTCTGACACCGTATAGCCGATCCACTAGGACTCCTGGTATTTGTGACAAGGGCTCAGGGTGTCTCTCTTCGCCTGGGACAGTACCTCATTTCCAAGACTTTTCAGGTGTCCCACAAATAGACCTTTAGCTAAGCTTTACTCAATAAATACTGGTTCATTTTTTTTCGACCTTCGAAATCAAATCCATCAACAAGGCATGCCCTATGCAGTGCTATAGTTTATGCTATTACTGATGTCTGAACACAGTACTTGAGGTTTGAGTTGACACTTTGTGATGTTGAGTTTAGTTTCTTGCACCCAAACTTTAATGTTTTTGTCCACAATTTGTCCACATGTTACAGTTATTCTCCATTTTGTAATTGTATGAACCATTTGGTTTTACAAATCTATAAGGGTCTAAGTGCTGGGGGTACACTCATGTGATCGGCCTGTGTGATCTACTCACCATCTACCTTTTGGGCAGCCCTGGCTCTGCATGGGTCATGTGACGAACCACCTGACTGTTCACTTACAATAAATATCACAACTCTTCCTCTACATGGCTCTGATAGTACAGAACAGATTCTACCTGTCAGGCTGTTGAGTGAGTGCTGAGCTCCGTCAACATGTCAGTCTTATTGACACAGACAGTCAGAAAGGTGTTGTCACTTAGGATGCAGAATAATGACTGTATATTCACACAGGGCACTGTCATGTTTGTACAGCTTACTGTGCATGTTGGATATCTTCTGCTGAGGGTTTTTTACTTGAACAAGAGATGCAGAGAATTGCGTATTTTGGACATATTGTAGTTTTAGCATCACAATATTTTTTCTTTTCACCTGGTCAACAACTATAGGGTCTATTAGGTTCATTCTGGGCGCTGCCTGTCCTCATGCCAACAGACTACCTCATAGCAACAAACTGCCTCATGCTTCCTCCAGTGCATGAGGAGTCCTCTTTTTTACAGTTTACAGGAGCCAAACTTTTAGACCATACAGTGTATATACAGTAAATGTCAATCAGTTATTCTATAACTTTGTGACATTCTCGATTTCCTTTCCCCTACACACAGGAACAGTTCTGACGTCTAAAAACTTTGGAAATGTTCAAATATTCCCTCATGAGAAAAACATTCATTGATCAGGTTCAGTCCCCCCCAAAAAAACAAAATGGCAGATCCCTTGGCCAAATGCAAATGAAACCCAGTTTGAACATCCAGTGAACTGTAACCATCTCAGTGCTTACTGTATGCACTTCACACGCTCCCCTGAGCACCGCCGCTGTATCTCCAATAGACCTGAAATGAAAAGGTTGCTCTGTGCTGCATGATGGCAGAGAGAGTTGGAGGGAAATCATGGCCGAGTGTTTGTGACAGTGGATGTCCCCAGTGCAGTCTCACAGATAGTACTACACTATATATCCACGGAATGCCACCTACGAATTGCGTGCATACACTGCGAGTTAAAGCAAAAATCCATGAATATGCACTTGGTGTGTGTTTTTCCACAAACCGGAAGTGGCTGGTTGGGGGTGGGCAGTTTGGGTTTTATAATATATACTTGGACACGGCTGAGTCGCAATGCTCAGCGTGGCAATTCACTCGGCTATCGCCTCGCTCAGTGGCGCTTCACAATGCTCATGGTCGGCAGAGACGGCGCCGCTCCGTCATTTTCAGTGGAAAGACGAATATGCACGTATTTATTGTAAGCGAATATGCACAGATTTTGGCCTATTGTAGGCGAGTACGGACGTAAAGTACGGACCTCCAAACCTTTCGGAAAAGTTGAAATGTGACGCCATTCGAAATGTCTGAAACGCATTCCTCAGAAATTTGTTCCGAAAGCTGTAGCGGCAGAATGTTTAGAATCATAGAAGTAGTAGTGGAGCTACGGATCCCTCAGCCACTCGATTGTCACGGCAACTCCCACACCTGCCATTTGATTACTTAACTAGTCAACTTTTCAGTCCGTTTGCATTTCAGACAGACAGACAGACGGATACAGAGATATCCATTATATGGGTTCACAAAAGGTTCACAGACTGATGGTTAAAACAGGTGCTTTGAGCCTATGACTACGGATATTGCATGCTACTTTACCAACTTGCATCATTCCCAGGTAGGCCGGTAGCTGACGGGCATACGTATGTCTGGTGTCTTTTAATGGTGTCAGCATCAATACAGCGTGGAATTGTGAGGGAGAAAATCCAATGATAACAGCAGTAGATGTTTGGGCCTGAGAGGCACAAACTCATCACATGGTATTCCTTGGTTGCCTCATTGACACTCGGTCTGGATTATCATTTCGTTTCACGTCATTATTCATTTATTCAGTGTATGGGATGAGCGTTGTCGAGCCTCGATCTCCAGGCTTACATCCATGCTGTGAAATGCATAGACGGATTAAGAAATGATGGGCCCCTGGGCCGCCGCCAGCCAAAGGGTCCTGAAAAAGCAAAAAAAAGGATGAAAGTGAAACACAACTGTCATCAAGTTGTTGATCAACATGTTTTTCATACTTCAATTATTAGAACATTTTTATCATGATTCCCCTTTCAGCATCCCACTCCAAACCTCCTCCCCCTGAGTGATGGATTTGGTCTCATCTCCCTGGCTCCTCGCTCATCATGTCTGTACAGCGGTGTCCTGTTTCATCTAATCAAGTTAAGGAGAGAGAGAGAGAGAGAGAGAGAGAGAGAGAGAGAGAGAGAGAGAGAGAGAGAGAGAGAGAGAGAGAGAGGAGAGAGAGAGAGAGAGAGAGAGAGAGAGAGAGAGAGAGAGAGAGAGAGAGAGAGAGAGAGAGAGAGAGAGAGAGAGAGAGAGAGAGGGGGGGGGAGGGAGGGGGACGGACGGAGAGGGACGGGGGAGAGGGACGGACGGAGAGGGACGGGGGGAGAGGGACAGGGGAGAGGGACAGGGGGAGAGGGACGGGGGGGGGGGAGGGACGGACGGAGAGGGACGGACGGAGAGAGACAGGGGGAGAGGGAGAGACTGGTGGGATAGAATGAAGGTGATTACCAGACAGACATCTACACAATCTGCTCCCCGATAAGAGACCACTTCACTTCACCCCCTAGAAATAGAAAGCCTGTGGCTCTGTCCTCCATGGATCAAAGTCAAGTCCCATGCCTTTGTTGGAACATAAAAACACAATGAAGTCCACTTCATTCGATACTTCGATACTTCATATCGTGCCACTCGGTGGCGCAATATGAGCTTGTAGATCTGATATTTAAAAAAAAATGATGTGCAAATCCAAGAATATATTCTATTTGACACCTGATTGTAGTTTCTGACACTATAGATTATAGTTTCTGACTAGTTTCTAGTTTCTGATGCTAGATTCTGACAGATTCTATTTTCTCTGAAAAATCTATATGTTCCTGTGTCAGTGATGCTTAACATATTTCATGCCAAGGACCCCCAGAATCATCTATATTTGGCTGCGGACCCCCCCCATCTGAAAACATGTTGTTCTAGGGATCCCCCAGAAGTAACGATTTTAGTTCAAAATATTTGCTTCGGAAAGAATATATATTCAAAGATTTGCATCACATGTTCACAATTTTTCAAAAATATCAGAGCTACAAGCTCACAGCGCGCCACTCGGTGGCGCGCTGTGAGCTTGTAGCTCTGATATTTTTCAATAGCTTAAGTGTAACATAATGCTTTGAACACCAAAACGCGTTCAGTACACAAAGGGTTAAAATACTTCCGGGGTTCTTTTCAAACAAGGTTCATGTTTAAGGTTGTTATTAGACAAAATAAAAGATGGGTGATAAATTATTAAGTGTTACATTTGCTGCTTTCTGTAGTTCTAGCGATTTGAGCATTCTTCTTGTCATTTTTCATTTTAGCATTGCGGCTATTCAAAAATGGCACATATAGAAGCTCACATCCCCCCCTACCCCACCCACCCACCCACCCACCCACCCACTAATCCTGTCACAATGATTACAAACGATTAAATTATACAATAGGTCATTTGTCATCTGCGCGCAATCCTTTTGTTTACGAACCCTATAAGAAGAACCAGACGCAAACGCAAATGTCATTCATGATGTTCCAGTTTTCCCACGACAGAAACACAATTAAATCGCTAATTATAATTACTCGAGCGACAATTGTTCGTCAAGTACCGACCGCCCTATATTATGCCACCCACCAGCAAATCACATACCCTGCCAGTCTTTGTGTTTCTCTGTCTGTCTGTCTGTCTGTCTGTCTGTCTGTCTGTCTGTCTGTCTGTCTGTCTGTCTGTCTGTCTGTCTGTCTGTCTGTCTGTCTGTCTGTCTATCCATCACCAGGGGCGGATCTAGGCATGGGCATGGAGAGGGCATATGTCTAGTGCCCATGCCCAGAGAGCCCATATGAATCGGAATCGGGGATAGGTCTAACAACAAATCCGAACAGACACAGCTGATTGGCCAGCAGCTCCGTCACTCATCAGTGACAACAGTTACAGTATCAAACAACAAACATGGCGGCTGCAACTGTGGTGAATCACAGACGTATCAATCTGTCCGTAAGACCAGAGGTTTTCAACCTTTTTCATCTCAGGAAACACTACCCTACTAATTACCCTACTACTAATTAACTACAGTTGTGTCACCACTAAACCAACAGCATTTCATCACTGAAAACAGAAAACTCTCTGAGTCAGACCTTTAGCTTGATGCATGCTGCGTGTCTGTTGCAACTTCAACAACAACTGAAGTTATTATTGTTTTTACTTGCCTAATAAATAAAGTCCTGTGACAGAAAACGGCCATCACCGCATGCACCCATACTACCCAACGCCGATGAAGCCGCACCCATACCATTTTCACCTGCCCCCCCACCCCCCCCAAATTGGGAAATGTTACATCCGGGCCTGTCCCTCTCAACCACATGGACGGTTGGTGTCGGGCCACGCGGTGACACAGCGCACACACCACCCGCCTGTTTGTGTGTCTGCGTTTCCTTCATCCCTCAGTTCTTGTCTCGGTGCCCATCTTGCCACCGTCCATCAGCACAACAGTCTGTCCTCTATCTCTCACAGTTGTTACCGTACACTTTTAGCTTAAATGCCCACATGGCAGATAGCCTGTGTGTGTCAGCCAGCCAGGACGATGGCGAGACAGACTGTGTCTAATGTTCTTCTGTCTATCTGCCTGTCTGTCTGCATGTCTGTCTGTCTGTCCCTGATAAAAATAGACCCCGTCTCTCTCTCTCTCTCTCCTCTTCTCTCTCTCTCTCTCTCTCTCTCTCTCTCTCTCTCCTCTCTCTCTCTCTCTCTCTCTCTCTCTGTTTCTCTTCTCTCTCTCTCTCCTCTCTCTCTCTCTCTCTCCTCTCTCTCTCTCTCTCTCTCTCTCTTTTCTCTCTCTCTTCTCTCTCTCTCTCTCTCCCTCTCTCTCTCCTCTCTCTCTCTCTCTTTCTGTTTCCTCCTCCTTCTTGTTAAACTATTTACCGCCTGCCAGTCTGAGCCGTGTGCGAGTGCAACGGGTTCACCCTTCCTTCCTACCGCCGCCCACACACACACACACACACACACACACACACATACACACACACACACCAGGCCGTAACCCGTAGTATGCATGCCACCGGTCAGACAGATATAGTAGTTAATTTAGTCCATTTCATAACCACTTAATCCATATATGCGTTGGCTGTTCAAACACAGCACACGTGCAAGCGGCACAACGTGTCTGTGCGCTGTGAGCGTGACACTTTTGCAACTTTTTGAAATACTTTTTTATTCCTGAATTACTTTAACATAAACCTTATGTTTGTTGTTGTTTTTTTGGGGGGTGGGGGGGGGTGGGGGGTGTTCTGCCACAAAACATTTTCCTTGACACAAAAACAAATCGAGATCCACTGCTATAGAAGAGATGAGCAGTCCCACCCCTCTCGTGACTTCGCCCTTGTTCCAGAAATGGATTCCTCATTCATTTTCCTCATAGACTTTTCGAAAATGATCTATATGAAGAAAAAAAATATATATGGCACGATTGTCCCAAAGCATTGTGTGTGTTGTCATGATTTGTTGAGACCCGAGTCGGCTTTCTCTGCAGCGTAATTGTCTTTATATACAACTGTAAATAATTTTCAAAAAGTCTGAGGAAAATGAATGGGGAATTTATTCATGGAACAAGGGGGTGGGACTGCTCAGCACTATAGACCAGGGGTTTTCAACAGGAGGTACGGGGACCACCAGTGGTCCCTGAGAGGGTTCCAGGTGGTCCCCAGCTAAGCTGGTTAACCAGATGTAACTCTTGAGAACGTAAAAATGAAACCAAATGGACCCTTGCGGGTCCATTTGGTTTCATTTTTACACTCTCAAGAGTTAAAATATTCATCATCTGAATTAGCCATTTTGGAATGTATGTTTTGCTTGTTTTGTTTCCCAAATCCAGCCTGAATTGTGAACAAAAGCAAAATAAATCTTTAGATTTGGGATCTGTGGGACTAAAATATCCTCAAATGGTGGTCCGTGGCTCAAATCCTGAATAAATGGTGGTCCCTGAGATGAAAAAGGTTGAAAAACCCTGCTATAGACCATGTACAGTATACGGTATTACACATTTTGGTCAAACTTTAATGTCAAGGACCATCTATTTTGGCATGAATTGTTCTGTGATGGACCTGCCATAACTATGAAAGAGAACACATTCCACTTGTGCTCTCTCTCTGCAAGTCTCTCTGCAAGTCTCTCTCTCTCACTCTCTCTCTCTCTCTCTCTCTCTCACTCTCTCTCTCTCTCTCTCTCTCTCTTCTCCTCTCTCTCTCTCTTCTCTCTCTCTTCTCTCTTTCTCTATATTATCCAGGAAGTCCCCAGCATGTTTCCCTCTTTATAAAATATGAAGTTATGAAAAAGGATGTGAGGTGGCAGCACACTTTATGAAATATGAAAGTCAGAAACAGGAATGTGAGCCGAAGGCATATTTTTCCAGGAGCGATTGGGGGGTTGGGGGGTGTCATCAAATTCAATCCCCTGAGGAGCGTTGGATGACTAAGCTAAAAGTGCTCGTTGAGCTGTGAATAATCCATAGACCCATCTCGGCTCTGGGCTGGACTGCAAAAGGATGACTTGATAATTCTCTTCATCTTTTGGGGGGAAACACTCACACGCACTGTACACTCTTTTGTCAACAGCCTCTCTTCCAATCATCACTCCTCACTGATGTGATTTGATATAATGGTCCGCCCCACAGAGCGTTTCAATTCACTTATTCACAGAATTGCTTAAAAATAAAGCGGTGGGGGGAAAAAAAGCATGAGTGTGTTAGTACAGGTATAAACACCACCACTTAAAGGATATACACCGGTGGTTCCCAAACGTTTTCATGTCAAGGACTTTACACTCACTTGAAGAGACATGCCAGCTATAGGGACCCTTGTTAGAGAAGAGTTTTTTTTTTAATGCACTCATAGTGATTTTCAAACTGTTACCTTTTATAGGACACCCCAGGTTCAGGTTGACCTGCATTAGGCTACGGGTCACCATTTAAATGCATTCCTATCTCCGAGACAACAGTGAGATCCAATAGCAACCTGCAACCTGGTTGCAACCCGGTTGTGACTAGTGTCTAGTCACAATCGGTCACAATCAGTTCTTAACTCCTTAACTGTTTTACCACAACTTTTTGGAGTGATTGGTTATTCTGTTGTCTGTTTGTCACTCCAAAAGTCGTTTTGGGTTTTGTTTTATTAATAAGCTCATTAACTCACTGCACACCACCTCATGAAGTCCTTTAGAGTGGTGATTACACTACAAAACCCAGAAAACCACCTCACACACTTTACAACTATCATTGATAAATGATAAATTATATAACTTTAAATGCATTTATCTCTGAATGAGCCCTGGAAACAGTGAAATGTGAAAATACAGCTTGTTTTGCCAAATGTATTAAAAAAAAGCCGAAACACTTGATCAACTCATTTTATTTTTCCCTTAAAGTAGACACCTTAAACTGTCTTTGATATCATTCATTTGTACAAATTCACAACAGAGGATTTTCTATAAATATTGTGTTAATATTGAGGCCTAATGGGAGCGAGCATAGCTTTTCTGCTGATCTGTCAAAGAGTTAAAGGTAGGGGAAGTGATTTCACTTTTTTCAGATATCACCCCCAAAAAATTTTTTTTCTGTTAGAATGCTCTATTTATAAGGTGTACAGCCCCATATATGGAGTTTCCCCCTCCCCCCACGTTAGCAGAGAGTTAATAAAAGGATCGAGCAGCAGGTTCACATAGTGAAGCTACTCTTGGGGGCCCCTAGTGCACCAGCTGGTACTACACCATGAATTTCAAATCACTTACCCTACCTTTAACTAGTCACAGTTAGATTCTAGTTGCTTACAGTGGCCAGCACGTTTCCATATTTTCTTAGGTAGCTAGTGCTAGCAATGAATGACTC
The DNA here is from genome assembly GCA_039105355.1 of Benthosema pterotum. NCBI lineage: Eukaryota > Metazoa > Chordata > Actinopteri > Myctophiformes > Myctophidae > Benthosema > Benthosema pterotum. The sequence continues at coordinate 11,250,807 of CM076971.1, read as the reverse complement.
ACTGCCATTATCATTGCTGGGATCATATCAAACCGGCGACGGTGAGCAACATAGTGCGACGTAAATCAACCTAAATGGCACCAGTCATAACTATTATTATTTGATAATGATAAGTGTGATGTAGCTAACACGAAAACTGTTAAGGTCATGACTTGTAAGCAACTAGTTGCAACCTGGTTGCAACTAGTATATAGATGCAATATACCCTTACACGGAACCAATGTCTTCCACGAGTTGCAAAGGATGAGTCGCAATCTGGTTGCAACCAGTGTTGTTTTTGAGGAGGCTTTTTTTTTATTTTTTAGATTAAGTCAGTCTTAGCCTTTTGGACAAAATGCTTATTCATTTTAGTCGCATTTTAGTCATTTCTATTCCTGATAGAAGTTTTATTATAGTCAGTCAGTAAGTGTTGGCCTTATAGTCCTGATGAAAGAGGTGCTGACTAAGTCCTTTTAGTTCTAGTCTTATATAGGCTTGACTTGACAGTGATCAAGTGGAGGCAGAGCGTTAATGTGTGAAGCATTAGGAGATAAGACAGCGTCCATATAAGGAGGTGAATCTCTCTCTGTCAGACGTATAGAGAATGACTCACAGGAGCAGCAGGATGCTCTGTTCTTCTGACACTTAAATAACTGAATGAATCACTGTCTACCTGTCAGTGGAAGAACACTAAATGTGATGCACAGAGTCTCACATCCACATCCAGGGGCGTTTTTGCAATTCGGCAGACTAGGCAGTTGCCTAGGGCACCATGAGGGGGAGGGGGCGATCATAATCATACCTTTAGCTTTATGCATGCTGCGTGTCTGTTGCAACTTCAACAACAAAACTGTTGTTATTATTGATGCTTAATTGTCCAACAAAAGTCCTGTAACCAAAAATGGCATGGGGCCGCCCCTACCATTTTCTCCTGCCCCGTCAATTGGGAAATGTTACATCCCCCCTGGTTGGAAGTTTCTTTCATCATTTCAGAGCTAAACTGCAACCGTGAGATTTTATTTGGAAGAGCGTTTTCACCTCATGAATGCCATCACCAAATGTAATTATTTTGACAGCCGTCCTCTTTTTGGTTGAGCTGGTTGTTAGTCGGTGAGCAGCGATGGAAGGACGACTCAGATGCTTGTAAACATACAATCGTTTTATTCTCTCCGCTGCAAGTTTGTTATATCTGCAAGCTCACAGATGGAAGGCGTTGTGGGTTTATACTGTAAATAACGGTTTATTTTTCTTTTTACTAAATTTTACTAAAATTTTGGGGCGGCTGTGGCTCAGGAGGTAGAGCAGGTCGGCCAATGACCCGTGGGTCGGCGGTTCGTATCCCGGCTCCTCCTGTCTACGTGTCGAAGTGTCCTTGGGCAAGACACTGAACCCCAAATTGCCTCCAATGAGTTGGTGGGTGTGAGCTGGCCACCATTGGTGTGTGAATGTGGGAAGTGGGGGACGCTGGCGTTGACTGTTCACCACTTCACCTCCCAATGTATGAATGAATGGACCATTGCAAAGCGCTTTGAGCACTTGGAAAAGCGCTATAAAATGCAATCCATTATTATTATTAGTGCCGGCGCTCAGATCACGAAGGTTGATTAGCAGAGTAAGAGTTATCAGTGTCGTCCACTTGTTGATCCCAACAATATCCATGCTTTGGTACGCCAAAGATATCCTCCACAGAGGCTGACTGAAGCCCTGAAGTACTTCTTG
>CM076971.1:11216487-11241487 GCA_039105355.1 Benthosema pterotum | reverse complement strand
AGAAGGTATGGGGGCGGCTTCATCGCCCGTGCCGCTTCGCGAAGTCGCCCCCCATACCATTTTCTGTTACAGGACTTTTATTAGCCTAGTAAAGCACCAACAATAGCATCAGTTGTTGTTGAAGTTGCAACAGACACGCAGCATGCATAAAGCTAAAGGTCTGACTCAGAGAGTTTTCTGTTTTCAATGATGAAATGCTGTTGGTTTAGTGGTGCCAAAATTGTAGTTAGTAGCAGTAGTAGTGTTGTAGTAGTGAATTTAAACATAAGCACTTTAATTTGAAATACCTTGGGTTGTTTTCCATGGCATCGTGTTTGGGGGGGGCAGACTGGGCATTTAGGGGGGCATTGCCCCCCATGCCCATGCCTAGATCCGCCCCTGCTCCATAAGCTGCTGTCATTCCTCACTTCAGCCCATAATTTCCATCCTGCTTCCATCCATTCTTCTCTTCCTCAGCTCTATTCTCTCTCTCCTCTCCAGGAGGTCTTTGGTCTTCTATCGTTCCTGTTGTTCCATCATGCATGTTGACGTCACTGCTAATGTTCTGTGGTTTATCATAGTGGTCCATAGTGGTCCACGCCGCAGCAGGTGTCGCCTTCCATCTTTCCACGCCGGTGATTTTCAATCTGTTTTTCATATATATATATTTTCCCATACAAAGGGCCTTTATGTGTTCAGCCTTTGCGCCATGGACCACCATTTTGAGGATGACATTTAAGGTCACAGCAATTCAATGCTAGTACCACTAGGAGAGATGGCAGACAGGCATTTTTTTATATATATATATAATAAACATTCTCTACACACCAAGAAACGTTTTCAAATAAAGGTTTATTTGAAAGCGTTTGTTGGTGTGTAGAGAATGTTTATACTACTAGAATAAAAGTGCAAAATGTGGATCCGAGATGTAGAGAATGTGGGCCCATGTTTACTATTCAACAATAATGTGGAAAAAATACATTTGAAAAAAACTTCAAATTAAGTAGAATATGCCATGGACGATATTTAAATAAGAGTGTACATGTAACTTCATAATTTACTTTTGTAAAATAATTCCATTACCTTGCTTTTCTTTCTTTCTTTTCCAGTTCCAGACTTATGTATCGGCTGATATGTCATCCTATTGCTGTGGTTTTCAACCTTTTCGATCCCAGGGCCCACTATTTATTCAGAATTTGAGACACGGACCACCATTTGGTAACATTTTAGCCCCACAGACCCCAAAACTAAAGATTTCCTTTGCTCTTGTCCACAATTCCAGGCTGGATTTGGGGAAACAAAACAGTCAAACATACAGATCAAAATGGCCATTAATCGTCTACATTCTCTTGTTGTCTAGACTTGGGCTAATTCACATGATGAATATTTTAACTCTTGAGAGTGTAAATATGAAACCAAATGGAATAGTGGCCCTAATATTAATAGTAGTTGGTAGTTGGTACGGATATTACGGATGTTGATATATAAGCCAATATATCGGAACAACTGTTATCGGTTTGGCTTGGGTTTTTACCTTTTATTGGGTCGGCAGGATGCAGGTTTGGGTGTCTATGCGTTGGTAGTAACAGCCAGTCAGTGTACTGTATGCTTTAGCTTTCTTCTTGCATCTCATCTCAGGGCTGTCAGCAGCAGCTGATTTATGAATCACGATTAATCTCCACTTCAATCGCTTGTTAAAATCCCAAGGTTCACGACATCCTTCAGGCTATGTTTAGAAGCACACAGCCTTCTGTTAAAAGGCTACGGCTATTCTTCTTATCATCGTCTTATGTTTTCAGATGCAAAGCATGCACTCTTGGAAGTGTAGTCTCTTGAATTGCAGAGTACAGTCGACTGTTTTGCATAACCATCACGAGCGTTTTTCATAACAACGGTTGTGACCGTTTTGCATAACAGCCACGGCTGTTTTCCGTTTTTTTTTCTGAACAGTTGACTTTTTCCCTACTAAACCTAACCCTAACCCCTAACCCTAAACATAAAACCTATGCCTAAACCTAGCGTTAACCCTCGACCGTTATGCAAACCGTGGCAGCCCACTGCACCCGCTTCTACCGTTATCGTACTACCGTACCGTAAGCGATAATTCCCACTAGGCTGCTTATCAGCACCATCTTATCGAGGAGGCATGTTGTCTGGGAGCCTACTCACTGATAAGATGACAACTGTGATATTATCCACTGATAACGGTCAAATCTGCTTGCGGTTAGGTTTAGGGGTAGGTTTAGAGCAATCTTTGTAGCAAAACGGTCTGTGAGGTGGTTGAGAGTTGGGCATTTAGGATTAGGGTTACGGTTGGAGGGGGTAGGGGTTTTGCGTCTCAGAACAATGGGAGTGAACAATGGTCATTCTGAGACAAAAAAAGTCTGCTGATGACAACGTGATAACTGCGATCTTATCCACTGATAACGGTAGAATCCGCTGGGCAGCCATTATGCAAAACAGTCGCAACTGTGATTCAGAACCGTTGCAATGGTTATAAAACTGTTTTTGACGGCCGTCGCGATCACAAATGGATTTCGCCTCTCCTGCAGACCCCGTTCTCAAAATAGAGGGACCTCCAGAAGCAAAGATCTGAGTTAAAAATCTTCACTTAAAAAAAAACAAAAAAAGAAAAGAAATCTCTTGCGAAAATCTGGTCAGAGCGGTTCAAATCTAAAAATATGCTTCCCCTGTTTTAATGGGTTATACAGTCTAATGAGCTTGATGAATCATTAAGTGTTTTTTGGGCTGAACAAACAGTGCAGCGTGATGATGGAGCTGCTGCTGCTGCAGAGAAGTGCAGCTCACAGCCGCTCAACAGGCACCATGAAAAAATCTAACCCCTGAGACTTTACCCAAATAAAACCTCCTGGCAACAGGAGTGACTGATGTTTGGACTTGCTTCATGCTCTTCCTCTCTCTCTCTCTGGGTCAGATCTGAGTGAGTATAAAGACCAGAGCTATGGTCTGGAAAGGTTGAGCCCAGCCCTGCAAAACCAATACATAATGTTGTCCAGGCCAGAGTCCACTGCTCCAGTGTTTTATTTGGGCTGTCCCAGAGAGTGTCCAGGTATTATTCTCTTTGATTCACAGTATGATGGAGGTCAGTGACCGCAGGCGCTGTCCAGGGTGCTGAACAGCCAAGGAGGGGTTCTCCATCTCTCTGTCTCTCTCTCTCTCTCTCTCTCTTCTCTCTCTCTCTCTCTCCCTCTCTCTCTGTGTCTCTCTCTCTGTCTCTCTCTCTCTGTCTCTCTGTCTCTCTTCTTCTCTCTTTCTCTCTCTCTCTCTCTGTCTGTCTCTCTCTCTTCCTTCGTCACTCGCTCTCTCACTCACACACTCTCTGTCTCTCTCTGTCTCTCTCTGTCTCTCTCTCTCTCTCTCTCTCTCTCTCTCTCTCTCTGTCTCTCTCTCTCTCTCTCTCTCTCTCTCTCTGTCTCTCTCTGTCTTTTCTCTGTCTCTCTCTCTCTCTCTCTCTCCTTCGCTCACTCGCTCTCTCTCTCACACACTCTCTGTCTCTCTCTGTCTCTCTCTCTGTCTCTCTCTCTCTCTCTCTCTCTCTCTGTCTCTCTCTCTCTCTCTTCTCTCTCTCTCTCCTTCGCTCACTCGCTCTCTCACTCACACTCTCTCTCTCTCTCTCTGTCTCTCTCCTCTCTGTCTCACTTGCTCTCTCTCTCTTTCTTTCTCTCTCTCTGCCTCTCTTTCGCTACCTCTCCGCTCAACTAGACTACTTGTAAAACAATGTTCATTCTGCAAGCTGAATGCACATATTGCAATATGTACAGTGCATATTGCTCATTTGGTCAGATAATCGGCTGTAAATACAGTATTTGAATGCTAAAATGATGCTTTTATATCGTGCCTTTATCCAAGGCGCTTTACATAATGCATTAGATTCACTCATACATTCATACATTGATTGCAGCAGAAACCATGCAAGGTATCGACCAGCACATTGGGAGCAATTTGGGGTTCAGTGTCTTGCCCAAGAACCGGGATTCGAACCGACTCTACCTCCTGAGCTACAGACACACCGTGACATACAGTATGTGCATGAGTGATAAAACATAACAATGATGCTCTGATATGTTCTATAGTGAAAGCCAGGCATACTGTATAGACCCCGGGGTCGACACTAAGGTCTCCAAGGCACTTGCCCATCGGGCAAGTGCAAGTCAGGTTCTACTTGCCCTCAGGTCATGGTCACTTGCCCCCCAGGTCCCAGATAGTCCCCAGTTAAGTTGGTTAAGCAGATGTAACTCTTGAGAACGTAAAAATGAAACCAAATGGACCCTTGCGGGTCCATTTGGTTTCATTTTTACACTCTCAAGAGTTAAAATAAAGATTAGCCCATAGTGAATGGGCTAATCTTAATTAGCCCAGGTCTACACTGTAGAAGATCAATGGTCATTTTGATGTGTATGTTAATTTGCCTGTTTTGTTTCCCAAATCCAGCCTGGAATTGTGGATAGCTAGAAAGCAGGGAAAGACACAGAGGCAGAGTGCAATGACTGCCTTCAAGATAAATTGATCTTGTGTTGTGTTATAGTGCACTAAGTTGCACACTTGCACACCAGGTAGCAGTCTTCACTTGCCCCACCATTCTTTTTTACTTGCCCCGGGCAAGCGGGCAAGTGTTAGTGTCAAGCCCTGAGACCTACATACAGATGGCATTCATGGAAGGCAGCAATCATTCTCCTGGGCAGCATGCAGCAGCGCTCTTATGCTAAGATCTGTTATTTCAACTGCCGTCAGCCTTGTACTCGTCGCTACTACTGCAGTGAAGTGCGTTGCCTCAGGGAGCAAAGGAATGATTTGGAGGTTTTCTTTTTACGACGTTTACGCTGTAATCTGTCTCCTCCGTCGGTGCAGTGTGTTTCTATACACTCTAAACAGGCAGCAAACGTCTGCTGTAATCACCACAGACAGCTGTGTGTGTGGATCATCTTGAGTTATTATGAATAGGAAAGTTGGTGTTTCTGGCGACAGTGTTGTGAGTGACATTCTCACAGGTGCTTTTCGTAAGTAAAGAAAGAAATGTGAAAAAAAAAATCCACTGACCATTTTGATGCTTTACTTTACTTTACTTGTGTCATCATGGCAACGTTTCGGTCCAAAGCCCTTCTTCAAACCATCACCCTTGTTTCATTCGTTTATTCGTATTCTGTATTTTTATTCCAGCACTCTGCCCACTGGAGGCCTTTGGATGTGCATGTGTTTTCACTACTAGATGGCTCTTTGTAAGCAACGCCAAGATGTCTTTAACCAATGAGAGTCGGAGTTGGGGGTTGGTTTAACCAGAGCCTTCAAGTGGGAGAGTTAGGATATTCGTGTACCCGGAAGCAGAGCCTGAAAGCAGAGCGGAGCAGCCAGGTCACGTGACTATACAGAGCCTCTTTGAGTCCTATCTGAGCATAACGCTCATAATAAATCTATGATAACGCTCACTACTCCTACAGTCTCGCTCACTACTCCTACAGTCTCGCAGTCTCGCAATCCTATCTTGCACATGTATACCTCACCTCATAGTAAGCTATATGTTGTTTGTTTAGTTGTAGCTATGTAGTCTCGTATATAGCTTTAGATTTTTAGTTGTAGTTTCTAGCTGTAGTATACTGTAGTTTCTAGTAGTAGTTTCTAGTAGTTGTATATATGTCCTGTCTAGCTGTCTGTTAGCTTCACACTACTGCCACTTTATCACACCTGGTTAGCTAAGCACCTTCACCTCAAGTTAGGTGTACAGTTTGCACTTTACTGGTCTGCTGCACAATAGTTTGTCTCGTCTATATATTGTCTCGGCTTTGTCTTATTGCACTGTCTATTGTCTTGACTATTGTCTTATTGCACTGTGGAAAATGGAAACGCTATTTCATCCCTGTATATGTCCTGACATACACTGGAGTGACAAATAAAAAACCTTGAACCTTGAATACGTATACCGTAGGGCGAGACTTTGCGGGTCCCTATTAAATCCCATTCATTTCATCGACTTCCCGGCTTGAGAGTGGACTCACAGGACTCCTCCATGCTCCTCCAGCAGCGCTAGCACCCTGGCGCATAGGAGTGAACGGGAATATCCCAACTCTCCCACTAGAAGGCTCTGGGTTTAACGACAAATCCAAACAGACGCAGCTGATTGGCCAGCAGCCCCGTCACTCAACAGCGGAACAGTTACAGTGTCAGACAACAAACATGGCGGCTGTAACTGCGGTGAATCACGGATGTATCAATCTGTCCAAAAACCGACCTATGGCAAATAGTTTCTTTAAAGAAGCATCGGACATATTTTACTGCTTTTGTTTCACATGCTAGTAGCGCTCGTTGGTTGTGTTTGTGTGGTTGGCAAACCCATTAGCAGCATGCGGGCGGCAGTGGCTCAGAGGTAGAGTAACTGGATGGTAACCACAAGGTTGCTGGTTCGATCCCGGGCTCCCGCAGAGTTAGTGTCGATGTGTCCTTGAGCAAGACACTTAACCCCTAATTGCTCCTGATGTGCTAGTAGGTACCTTGCATGGTTTCCACTGCCATCAGTGTATGAATGTGTGTGTGAATGGGTGATTGTGATGCACAATCTATGTAAAGCGGCCCTGGATAAAGGCGCTATATAAATGCACCCATTTACCATTTACCATGATTGACAACAACCTCTGGTTTGTTTTGTATGAAGTATGAACTATGAACCAAACAAACTGATAAATGGTGAAGCAACACATCGTATTTCACAGGAGGAGCACTGCATGTACTATAATGTTGCTAATATGTCTGACACGTTGAAATGACTGTGAGGTGTGCTGTATTGTATATCTTGCCCCATGCTGGGAAAGTGCAGTGGGGATTGGAACTATAGCGTCTCTGTTAGTATGCATTGCCGATTGTTGTGTGTGTGTGCGTGTGTGTGTGTGTGTGTGTGTGTGTGTGTGTGTGTGTGTGTGTGTGTGTGTGTGTGCGCGTGTGTGTGCGCGTGTGTCTGTGCGTGGTGTGTGTGCGTGTGTCTGTGCGTGTGTCTGTGCGTCTGTGTGTGCGTGTGTGCATGCGTGTGTGTGTGTGGTTTTGTTTTATTTGTTTTCAGAAAGTCCCCTAAGCACCCACCGGGGGTCCCCTGCTGCAGACGTAGTTAGTACAAGTAGCATCAGAATAATCTGTGTATACATTGGCTGTTCAATAGCAGCTGCACAGAGATGCGTCATCATGCATTTTTTTTTCTTTTTCTAAAAAGGACCTTTTTCTAAAATCTTTTTCTGGGAAAGTGGAAAAACATCGCAACCGCCAAAACCAGGTTGGCATATGTCTAAAAAAAATGGTTGCGAGTTTGCAACCAAGGTTGAGGTCGCAAGATGATTTTGCCCCTCCTGGCTGTACAAGCTCTCTTTGACTCTTGCTGTCAAGCTCCGGAACACATGCCAAGCTTAAAGGAGAATTCCACCCATTTTCAAAATTTTCCTGAGAGGAAACAAATGTGAACCAAATGGATCCTAGCGGGTCCATTTGGTTCACATTTGTATCCTCTCAGGAAAGAGGGGTCTGAAAGGAAAATCATTAACATGGTGAAAAACAGGTACATCTTGATGATGTCATCAGATGTATTTCTCTATGTTAATTATTTTTTCAGACCTCCATTTTTAGGAAATACAGAATTGGGGAACTTTTTCATCATGTCCACATACACAACATCTCTAAGGTATATTAATGACATATTAAATGTTGAAAATGGGTGAAGTTCCCCATTAAGGATCTGCTCATTTGAATGATTTTTGATGCTGCGGGATCAAGTAGTAGAACAGTATCGAGTGATCAACTAGGTCATGACTGTAATTAACAAACTCTCTCTCTCTCTCTCTCTCTCTCTCTCTCGCTCTCTCTCTCTCTCTCTCTCTCTCTCTCTCTCCTCTCTCTCTCTCTCTCTCTCTCTCTCTCTCTCTCTCTCTCTCTCCTCTCCCTCTCCCTCTCCCTCCCTCTCTACCAGACGTGGCTGAAGAACTATGGCTACCTGCTTCCTCATGACATCAGGACATCAGATCTGCGCCAGGAGAAATCCATGCAGTCTGCTGTGTCGGCCATGCAGAGGTTCTATGGCATCCCTGTGACCGGAATACTGGACCAGACCACTATAGAGTGAGTAGTGAATACTAGACCAGACCACTATAGAGTGAGTAGTGAATACTAGACCAGACCACTATAGAGTGAGTAGTGAATACTAGACCAGACCACTATAGAGTGAGTAGTGAATACTAGACCAGACCACTATAGAGTGAGTAGTGAATACTAGACCAGACCACTATAGAGTGAGTTTGTGTGTGTGTGTGTGTGTGTGTGTGTGTGTGTGTGTTTGTGTGTGTGTGTGTGTGTGCGTGTGCGTGCGTGCGTCAGTCAGTATAGCCTACAGTCAGAGCCTATATGTCAACAAATGATTGGTGTTTTAATACAGAAGAACTGGTGAACATGAACATAAACAGGTGACAGGAAATACAACGACTCAAAGACTGACTGGGGAACAAGACTTGATATACAACAAGGGTTGATTGCAAAATGAGACACACCTGGAGCAAAGCATAGAACCATGAAAACTAGACCAGGAAACACTACATAGAAATACGAAACCGAGACTGGACAATGGATAACAAGTCTGTGATGACATGACAGTGAATGTCACGATCACAGACTTGTTATCCATTGTCCAGTCTAGCAAATCACAATGTGGGACCGATGGACAGACAGACAGACAGACAGACAGACAGACAGACAGACAGACAGACAGACAGACAGACAGACAGACAGACAGACAGACAGACAGGGGGCTCTATTTGTGGGACACCTGAAAAGTTGTGGAAAGTAGGGACTGACTGTCCCACACTACGAGGGACACGTGGTCACCCCCCCCCCCCCCCCCCCCCCCCCTGTGCTGCGTGTGCAGGTGGATGAGGAAGCCTCGCTGTGGGGTCCCGGACCACCCCCACACCAGCCGCCGCCAGCGGAACAAGCGCTACGCGCTGACGGGACAGAAGTGGAGAGACAAGAAGATCTCATACAGGTAGGAGATGTCCCTCCCTCCATCGGAGCTTCCATTGCACAACGCTTTGTGTCAAAACTTAGTCCCATGAGTACAATCTTAACCGCATTTGCGACAAACGTGATATATGTGACTAGGCTCGATCTCCAGGCTCTCATCTGCACTGCGAGATGAGAGCCTGGAAAACGGTGCCCCAAAACAGCTGACGGAAGTCGGGACTTCCGTTAGTTAACTTCCGCTGGAAGTTGCCATTAGTCACGATGCGGTGCTCCTGAAAATGAATACCCCACGGAAATATTTTATTTCTCTCTTTGTGCTCGCAAAGCTGTTGTAAATGTTTAAAAGATGGAATTGTGTGCACTTCGCGCACTTTTATAACTGCTTTGTTCGTTAGAATCATTTTTTCTGAAAAACAAGAGCATACCATACGTTCGGATCAAAAGATGGATTAAATAATGGAATCAATTAATCTTCTTGTGTTCTTTGAGTTGGGCATGGGACGGCAGGTAGTGCATTACCTGATTAAAACTCATCCCTATTTTTAGAGTGGTTGTACTCTGGTGCAATTTCTTCCTGGAGATTTCAGAGCTTGTGAAAACACACACAAACACGCGCACACACACACAACACACACACACACACACACACACACACACACACACACACACACACACACACACACACAACACACACACACACACACACACACACACACACAGTAGCACATTTGCTCACTGCTAAGTATTTGGTCTAAATCTAAGTTTATTTTTCGGATCCGAAAGGCTCGATTTTATCGGCTTTCCGCAATTCTTTTGGGGTGAGAAAAAAAAAAAGAAAAGAAGCACTTTGTGAGTCCTTTATGTTGATTTTAACAAACTTTAGACAGACGCTCTGTGGAGAGGGTTTCAATAATACAGCACACAAAGTTCTTTAAAAGTTCTATGCCTTTGAATAAGTTAGATGAGTAAATGTGGCAGAAGGTAAGAAGGTAGGCCCACTTCAACCCTTTCTGTACTGAACGCGTTTAGGTGTTTTAGCCGTTGAAAAATATCGTGCCACCGAGTGGCGCGATATGCGCTATTTTTGAAAAATTGTGAAAATGAATATATATTCTTTCGGAAGCAAATATTTTGAACTAAAATCGTTGCTTCAGGGGAATCCCTACAACAACATGTTTTCAGATGGGGTCCGCAGCCAAATATAGATAATTCTGGTGGTCCTTGGCATGAAATATGTTAAGCATCACTGACACAGGAACATAGATTTTTCAGAGAAACTAGAATCTGTCAGAATCTAGCATCAGAAACTAGAAACTAGTCAGAAACTAGAATCTAGTGTCAGAAAATAGAATGTATTCTTAAATTTGCGCATCATTTTCACAATTAAAAAATATATATATATATCAGATCTGATATTTTTCAATAACTAAAGTGTAACATAATGTGTTGAACACCAAAACGCATACATTACACAAAGGGTTAAAGAGGATCCAAGGCATCTCTGGCAGTTGAATCAGAAAAATGACCAGTGCATTTTGGTCTACATGCATCAGGGTCAACTGGTCTTGTGGTGTGTTTGAGTCAGTTGACAGCAAGTTCATTGACACACTTCAGCCCAGATATGACCATATAGACCATTTATCGAAAAGCTTTTGCATGTTAGTATGGTGCGGCCTGGCTCTGTTTATGTGATATCAGATGATCTACAGTATGTACCCAGTCAAAGGTCTGATATCACATTTGATATCTCAGATTTCTGTGCGCCGAGACACAGCTCTGATAACACCCCCATGAGCCAGGTTACAATAATTATTAGCAACAATACGAAACAACATGGACAGTGGTAAGAACTTGAGATTGTCACTGTTACCACTTGGCTGCTGATGGGGCACCATGGTGGTACCACTGCCCTGGAATGGTAACACTTTTCACACTTCATTTAAAAGGTGTCAATGGTTGATTAACAATGGTTATAAAAGTACGCCTCTGTCTATTAGGAACCGCTAACCCAGTAGTAGGACATGTAAATGTGTTTTTAACCTGTTAATCAGCATTGACACTCTCAAGTGCTTACCACTGTAAAGATCAAATCCAATAACATTACATACAATCCAAGCTATAAGAACTACAGGGAAGGGAGGAGGCCGGGGAAGAGAGCGGGTGAAGTTCACACCAGAGCTGGAAAGCGTCTCGACAGCTCAGCGTGTAGGATGAACAGTGAACTGGGGCTGCTTGAGAAGCCCTGTGGTGAAAAATGGGCATGAATGAGAATGGAGAAGCAGCAGTTCATTTAGAGGGGCAAGAACTGAGAGCTATGGGAAAGAATGAATAGGGTACTTACATACAGCTAACCATCTGCCAACCGTGCTTCCATGAACTATCACTTTGCTGGATTTCATGGGCAACTGCCTTTCATTGTCAGTATCAGCCGATAAGACTGTCTCTCCCCGACAAAGCCATTGCTTGCCACTGCTTGCCGATCCCAACCCCTCCGCCTACCATTGGTGCTAGTGTAGTCACGGGCGTAGACACGTGGGGAAAAGGGGGACAATTGTAGGGGGGCCCAAAGTCAGGGGGGCCCACTAAAAGCTTGCATTAATAAGGTTTTATTTGTATTGATTATATTATGAAAAATATTTGATCTCAAAGTGCACCAGATTGAAGCATTTTAAAGGGGAATTCCACCCATTTTCAACATTCTAATTTGTCATTAGTATAACCTAGAGGTGCTGGGTGGACATGATAAAAACGTTTCCCCCCATTCTGTGTTTCCTGGAAATGGAGGTCTGAAGAAAAACCACAAAAACATGATGAAACACGTCTTGATGGCATCATCAAGATGTATGTCATCATGTTAATGGATTTCTATAGACACTTCTTTTTTTCTGAGAGCGTACAAATGGAACCAAATGAACCCGTTAGGGTTCATTTGGTTGCATTTTTTACGCTCTCAGAAAAAATGTTGAAAATGGGTGAAATTCCCCTTTGACGCCGCCGAGAAAGGGGGCTTTGCAGGGGGCCCAGCTAGCTACGCCCCTGAATGTAGTGCTAGCATTAGTGTTTACATTAAAGGTAGGGGAAGTGATTTCACTTTTGTCAGATATCACCCAAAAATATTTTTTTTCTGTTCAAATGCTCTATTATAAGGTGTGGAAACCACATATGGAGTTTCCCCCTCCCCCACGTTAGCAGAGGAGCTAATAAAAGTTCCCCAGGTCACCACAATTCTCCTCCAATCAGGAGAGAGCAGCAGGTTCACATAGTGTAGCTACTTTGGGGGCCCCTAGTGCACCAGGCTGGTACTACACCATGAATTTCAAATCACTTCCCCTACCTTTAAGAACAGAGCGTTTGACCCCACGCGCACCGAATGTTCTGCACTACGCTACGGCTCTGGCCACGGCTTCTGGTCAAAACACTTATTCTGAAGCACCAGATCTCCAAAACCCGATCTATGATGACATCATGGTGTTTCTGGTGTTTTATCTTAACCATTCTGTCCTCTAACCCTCTGTGCAAGAAACATCTGTGACCTGGATTCCATTCTGTGTTCACCTACCTGCCGAACGGAATGGAATCAATTAATTTGATGTTGTGTTCTACCTACCTGTCGTGTTAGGTTAGTTAGACCATAGGCGGTTAATGGCTTAAAGAGGGGGTGCCGTGATTTTTGTATTTTTTCCAATTTTGTACATGTTTACCAGGTGACAGTATGTAAATAGACCCCTTGGTGTGGTTTTTATGTGCAGTGATGTCTTCCCTTTGTATTTAGGGTTTCTTCCTGGGGGCTGAACCTTTCCAGTCAAACGTGCCAATGAAAAAAACTTCAATATAGTGACATCATGTGCTCAGCCCCTCCCCTAACTCCTCCCCCTTTAGCATGCAACTAAAGCTGTGGGTGTGGCTTCAGTTCAGGTGGATCTCCACCCATCACCACCCACCAGGCAAACCAGGCATACTTAATGAACTGGTAGGGTGGAATCATAAAAATGACTTTTTGGGAAAAATCTTACTTTTCATATAATATATAATACCTGATGATCATGTTTTAGGGTTGAAAAAAATCATGGTACTCCATCTTTAAGATGGTGGTACGCGTGCAGCGATTTACATACTCACAAGTAAACCGACATGAACAAACATTCCTGTTACTGCAACCCCAATTCAACACCTACCCGGGTTGCTAGTGAACTGGTGAACCGTCGCCTAAATATCCCAAAGTTCCCTTAATCCTCCATTCCTGTCTATTGTCGGTTAGCATAATTTGTTTTAGTATTGGTAACAAAATGTACTCAAACATGCCATTGAAAAAACAGTGATGTAGTGACATTATCAGCCCCACCCCTAACTTTATGATACAACTATAATCTGTGGGTGTGGCTTCAGTTCAGGTGGACCAATCACCACCCACCAGGCAAACCAGGCATACTTACTGTAATGAACTTGTCGGGGTGCCCCAATAAAAACAGCATTTTATCAAATATTGTACACTTCTTTATACAAATCTTTCCCCTTTATATAATAATAATGATGCCTGCTGATCATATTTCAGCGTAGAAAAAACATGGTAGTCCATCTTTAAGTATTACTGTAGTGATTGTGGAAAAAAATACATTTCACCATTGACTACAAGTACATATTGACATACTCCATATTCACTGTACCCCTCCCCCCACTAGTAACCATCACCCCACCAACTCTGCTTATTATAAGTGACTTTGGGCATGTTTTCCCTTAAAGCCGCTTGGAAATATCCAAAGTTTGAGTTGTTTTATATATTTATTTATAATAATAACGCAGTGCTTGGCTGAGCAGCGCCCACGCAGCGTACGTGTCACTGTCAGTGGGGAATAACGTGGCGATACGGAGGCAAACAGCCCTTCCGTTTGGTGTGAGATTTTAAAACCGGCTAGATGTACTGTAGAGTCGGCGGAGTTTATGGCAGGCGATGTCAGAGCTAAGCAGGTGAGGTGGATAAGCCGCCTTCAGACAGGCACTGTAAAAGAAGCACAAACGCACGCGCTGGTGCTCGGGCAAACGCACGGTTGTTTTTTCTCCTTCTTTTGACTCTGTTTGGATGTCAGCGTGCTCCATTTGTTGTGACAGAAGATGAATGGTTGCATTAATGTCATATCTTTCATAGTTCTTATTCTCTGTTCGACTCTGCTGCTTCCTTCCTTCTCTCTGTGAGACAAAAGCCACGACGAGCACAACGACAGAGACGCTTCATTCCTTTACTCACGATGTTGCTTTGTTTCTGCTGGTGATCAGCCAACCGGCGACAATTCAGGGCCGAAACAAGCTGTGATGCTGCAGTGTTGATTTTGTTTGACTAAGACTAGAACTAGACTAAGACTAGAACTAGAAGACTAGAAAACTAGAATCTAGTGTCAGAAATTAGCATCTAGTGTCAGAAACAAGAATCTAGTGTCAGAAACTAGAAGCTAGTGCCAGAAACGAGAACCTAGTGTCAAACAAGAGCTTAGTGACAGAAACTAGAATCTAGTGTCAGAAACTAGAATGTGGTGTCAGAAACTAGAATCTAGTGTCAGAAACTAGAATGTGGTGTCAGAAACTAGCATTTAGTGTCATAAACTAGAATCTAGTGTCAGGAAATAGAATCTAGTGTCAGAAACTAGAATGTGGTGTCAGAAATTAGCATTTAGTGTCATAAACTAGAATCTAGTGTCAGGAAATAGAATCTAGTGTCAGAAACTAGAATGTGGTGTCAGAAATTAGCATCTAGTGTCAGAAACTAGAACCTAATTTCAAAAACTAGAATGTGGTGTCAGAAACTAGAACCTAGTTTCAGAAACTAGAATGTAGTGTCAGAAACTGGTACCTAGTGTCAGAAATCTAGTGTCAAGACAAAAAGGTTTAAATGGTGCCTTTATAGCACCTTTACCCAAGGCTCTTTAGAGAGATTGTGTTTTACATTGATGCCAGCAAACCTTCCAAGGCCCAAACCTGCACATCAGCAGCATTAGGGGTTCAGTGTCTTGCTCAAGGACACTTCAACACCAACTCTGGGGGAGCCCGGGTTTGAGACAAACTGTTGCCGCTGTAGAGTTTATCAACTGCCTCTTTTCACAGACAAGAACTAAATAAAAACCTAGCCTATGAGGACTAAGACTACATATAGAATAATTTTGTGTCAACAGATAAAAACTAGACTAGCGCGAAAGAGATCAGTAGAAGACAAGTCATTTCATGCTTGGTTGCGCTCGGATGTTGTGCTCCGAAAATAGTGGATAAAAAAATAAAATGACAAAAATGAAATGACATAAAACAAAAACAAAGAAAATGCTGTGAAAATCAATTCTGGCATGCTGTCATGTAATGACACCTTGGGCAGTGCAGTTCCGCAGAGGCCTTATTTAATAGAAAAAAAAAAAAACAAGATGGGGGAAACAAGTCCACTTAAAGGAGCAGTTCACCCAAAAGATGACTTACTTCTTTGTCCTATTTCTGAGCCAATAACTTAATGATGGGGAGGCTGATTTGCATTCGCTTGTGCAATTTTTCAAGTGTGCTAACAACTGGAAGCCCTACTTTATGGTAGTTATGAGTGAGATTAATTAAACATTAATGAAAAAGTCCACACCATTAAATTAGTTCATGAATGACATGCTACATTTTTTTAAACTACATCTGCACTCAGTAGTGTACCAACGTGCGTATTGCGCACAAGTAGGCCTACTCAAAACAACACTTTATTTTAAATATTGGACAGCACACGCAAATGTACGACCTTGTCACGCACTTGACTTGTGATGTCAGGGTGATGTCATCACGTGTCGTGGCCCGATGGGTTGTCGCCCACAAAAAATAAACTCATAAGGCTATACATTCATATGCGGAATAAACGCCTCGATTCGCGCTAACAATGACCCTTCCCTCGTTTGCTGCTTTGTCGCGTAATTATCACGGGTAAATTAAATAATTATTATGAGTCTCATTCCTGGTTGAAGAGTAGTTATGCCTCTACGTTGACCCGACCTTGACGTTTTGCGGTAGAAATATGGCATCCGCCGGCACTGTCTATTCCGACGAGGAGGAGGAATCGCGATGTTCTCGGCAGCACCCCACCGAGCCGGACGAGGTCTCCTGTGACGTCTGCATGGAGGAGAACAAGGTCCGAGCCCTGAAGTCCTGCCTGGTGTGCCTGACCTCATACTGTGAGACCCACCTGGAGCCTCACCACAGAGTCTCGGGTTTAAGGCGCCACAGGCTGATCGACCCCGTGGGCAACCTGGAGGACATGTGCGTGTGCCGCAAACACGACCGGCCTCTGGAGCTGTTCTGCAAGACGGACCGCGCGTGCGTCTGCAAGTCCTGCATTCAGTCGGAGGAGCACCGGTCCCACCAGATCGTGTCTCTGGAGGAGGAATGCGAGGGGCAGAAGGCGGAGCTGGGGAAGACCAAGGCGGAAGTCCAGCAGATGATCCGGGAGACGCAGCTGAAGGTTCAGGAGGCGAACCTCTCGGTGGAGGTCGGCAAGAAAGACCTGGACAGGGAGGTGGCGGAGATGTGCGGGCAGTTCTTCGCCGCCCTGATGGGCCGCGTGGAGAAGCAGAAGATCAAAGAGAAACAGACCGAAGGCTTCGTCAAGCAGCTGGAACGGGAAATCGCCGAGCTGAAGAAGAGAAGCTCGGACGTGACGCGGCTGCTCTCGCACTCCGAAGACCACCTCTACTTCCTCCAGAACGTCACGTCGTCCGTCGACGCCCGTCGTCCGATCAAGGACCGCCAGACGGCGGCGGTCGGCGGCGTCCCTCAGCCCTCCTGCGCGGGGATCGCGAAGATGTCCGTGGCTCAGCTGGAGAAGACGCTCGGTCGGGAGATGGAGAAGCTCTACGACGCCGAACTGAAGAGCATCCGGGAATACGCCTGGGATATTACCCTGGACGCCGAGACGGCCAACCCCTCGCTCGTCCTGTCCGACGACGGGAAGCAAGTGAGTCACGGAGACGCCTGGAGGCCTCTCCCGGACAACGCGGAGAGGTTCTCCTTGTGCCACTGCGTCCTGGGACGGCAGGGCTTCTCCTCGGGAAGGATTTACTACCAGGTTCGGGTCGAGGAGAAGATTCAGTGGTACTTGGGGGTGGCCAGGGAGTCCGTCAACAGGAAGGAGCCGCTCAAACTGGGACCCGGCAACGGTTTCTGGACCGTGGGGCTGAAGAACGGCTCGTACAGGGCGCTGGCCAGCCCCTCCGTCCTGCTCCCGGTACGGGAGGAGGTCGTCCACACGCTGGGGGTGTTTGTGGACTACGAGGAGGGCGTGGTCTCCTTCTACGATGTGGAGGCCAGGGCGCATCTCTATTCGTTCACCGGCTGCGCCTTCACCGAGAAGCTGTACCCGATCTTCTGTCCCTGCGGTAATTATAACGGGAAAAACTCCGCTCCTCTCGTCATCTCTTCGGTCAAACACTCGGATTAGACCTACCATGTGCTCCGACGCGATATCAAGCGATAATTCACCAGGTTGTTTATCAAGCCGATCTTCTCCACCTATATATAATATAGTCTGGGAACCAACTGGCACGACTGCATCTTTAAGAGGAAAACCCGGAAGTCCTCTGCCCTGTGCCAGGATGGCTACTTGCTGCCTGGTGGTTATGTTTAGGGATAGGGTTAGAGGAGGCTAGTCGTTTAAGTAGATATTGACCAAAAAGACCGGATTCAAGTCGCCCAATGTGCGTTAAAACAGATTGTTCCGCGAGCGCGTTGCGGTTATCGGTTCACAGCATCTGAGCAAGATGTGACAATAGTACTACAGGACAGTAGTACTCGTCCTAGCCTCAACCTCATATAGGCGTATGCAAACTTTCAACCTAGGTATCTTAGATAGCAATTTAATGTAGACTTACATAGCAGTTTATGCAGACGTTTTGATTTTTCGTGTAAATATATCACTAATATATGCACAGTTTAATTAACCTTAGCGTATGTATGATTCACAATAAATACTTTCTATGTATATGATGTACAGTATTACCATGTTTTATTTTTGTTCGGTTGCGAAATGCCTAATTGTTAACCACACATTAATTTTAAAACATTATGGACAAAACTAAACAAACTGTTAGCATATGCCATAGCAATGGATAGCTCTAATCGTATATCCTACCTACATGATTATGCATTTATTTCAATATTAATTGTAATCACCAGCTGTTCCTCAGTGCTGGTTTTCATACGGTACATATCTCACCTCACAGCTGGTCCTTCGCTAATTACCTCCTCGTCTTCAAAGTTCACATGAGGCTCAGCCACTGTCTCTTAGTTCAGTGGTAATGTTTAGCTTCTATCACTGATCCATTCAACAGTATGGTTGAAGGTTGTAGGTCTATCTTGTAGTCTTGTATCTTGTAGTGCGTTCAACTCGATAGCACAGAATCGCTCAGTTATTGTGTAGTAATTGTAATAATTGTATTGTTTCTGTGATATTTGCTTTGGCAATGTAAATGTACATATCATGAATTGATGAATTCATGAATTTAATTGTAATTGTGTGTGTCAGACTTAGTTCCATATACAGTCAGTACCCATGAAGAATATCCGCGTATACTTAGGCCTTTGAATATCTCTACTTAGTGTTAGCTTTTTGAATACTTATTATGTGTATACATTTTTTACTTCAACTGCTTTTGTTTGTTTACGATTCTGGTGATGGGTTTTACAGTGTTTTCCTTTTTGTCTATTTCATTCTTGCTTCTGTATGTTTTTTAATGTGTTTCTGGCTGTGTGTAGCATAAGTCACGTGTCATTTCCAATACTTAATTATTTTCAAAAAGTAATTAATTAGTTTGACAGAGCAACTTTGACTTACAGTAGTAGTTGAAGGACCTGCATGTGACAAGGAGTAAATGACTAATGACGATGATTCATCGTCATTAGTCATGGCTTGGATGGAATGGACAAAATAAAGCAGGGGTTTTCAACTTGTGGTTCGGGGACCACCAGTGGTCCCTGAGAGGATTCCAGGTGGTCCCCAGGCTACATGATGGAAAGTTGGTTAACAAGGTGTAACTCTTTGCGAGTGTAAACATGAAACCAACGGGTCCATTTGGTTTCATGTGCACACTCTCAAGAGTTAAAATATTAATCATCTGAATTAGCCCCAGGTCTACACAACTAGAGAATGTAGAAGATTAATGGTCATTTTGATCTGTATGATTGTCCGAAATCCAGCCTGGAATTATGATCAACAGCAAAATAAATCTTTAGTTTTGGGGTCTGTGGAGTGGCCTCAGAAATGTCAAGAAGTAAAGAGAATAATGCCTTATTTATGTGATTTATAAGGACAGTGGAGCAACAAACAAAATGCATTTAGAACAGTGGTTTTCAACCTTTTTCATCCCAGGGACCACTATTTATTCAGCATTTGAGCCACGGACCACCATTTGATGACATTTTAGACCACAAAACTAAAGATTTCTTTTGCTTTTCTCCACATTTCCTGACTGGATTTGGGAAACAAAACAGTCAAACATACAGATCAAAATGACCATTAATCTTCTAGTGTGGACTCGGGCTAATTCACATGGTGAATATTTTAACTCTTGAGAGTGTACAAATGAAACCAAATGGACCCGCAAGGGTCCATTTGGTTTCATTTTTACGCTCTCAAGAGTTACATCTTATTTACCAACTGAGCTGGGGACCACCTGTAACCCTCTGAAGGACCACTGGTGGTCCCCGGGCCAAACCACAGATTTAGAATGATCACCTAGAACCACAGTACTGTGCATTTCTTAGCTCTGAGATGTTATTTTTGCTCCACAGTTTAATGGAAGGTCAGTGTCTGCTGGTTCTCTCCTTGGTGCTGAATAGGCTGAGATAATTTGCTTCTCTTGTCTTTCCGATTTACAACAAAGGCATTTAGCAGACGCTCTTAATCCAGATCCACTTACATTACATTATGATCCAACAAAAGAAAAGAAGCTTGGCAATACATCACATGTTATGTCTTTCAATGGACATGTCACTGCTGCTGTTACTGCTTATCTTTGTCTCCACCGTAAGGTGGTGACTGTGTTTCTGCCCCTGTGTGTCTGTCCGTCACATCCGTCCGTCCGGTGATGGTGACTACGTCACGTCATCTGTTACGTCATCTCTGCCACTGGTGGTGACAGTTGACGTAACAGATGACGGGTGACGTAACAGCGTGGTGGTGATCCGTCTGTCCGTTCACACGCCTGTCTGAGCACGCGTTTGTCCGTCCATGCGTAACAGGTGTCGCAACAGTTGACGTAACATAGTCACCCTGTGGGTGACGTAACAGTCTTCACCCTGACCCAAGACGGTGGAGACATGTGCCCCCGAAGGGGCACATGTCTTGTTGCTTACAATTACGTTCATAATATGCTTTATATCTGTAAGTACTCGACATGGTGACTTTTACCACACAGCATCAGCAGCTGCCGTCAGTGTACTATGTCAGGGGTTTTCAACAGGTGGTCCGGGGACGACCAGTGGTCCTTGAGAGGGTTCCAGGTGGTCCCCAGGCTAAATGATGGAAAGTTGGTTAACCAGATGTAACTCTTGAGAGTGTGAAAATTAAACCAAATGGACCCTTGCGGGTCCATTTGGTTTCATTTTCACACTCTCAAGAGTTAAAATATTCATCCGAATTAGCACTATTTAATTAAGTAGTCTACTCTGTTTTGTTTACCAAATCCAGCCTGGAATTGTCAAAAAAAAAAAGAAAAAAAAAGTTTTTTTTAGTTTTAGGTCCTTGGGGCTAAAATGCTGAATAAATGGTGGTCCCTGGTGTCAAAATGGTTGAAAACCCCTGTACTATGTGAAGGTATGAATGTATTGTAGAATCTACCTTACACGCCTGCACCGTTCACCGATGCTCTCATCCTGCATCGTCCCAAGGAGAATTGAAAAAGGAGTTGTCGCGAAGGCACCCACGGGGGAGTCCACATTGGTTCATGGGAGGAAACAGACATGCTCAGTACAGATCAGGAAGTCAAACCATCCAAGAGACCAATGGCATGCATGGTTTGCAAGCGTCAAACTTCCTGGAATGTACTGCGCATGTCTGTTTCCTCCCATGAACCAATGTGGACTCCCCCGTAGGTGCCTTCGCGACAACTCCTTTTTCAATTCTCCTTGCATCGTCCCAGCCTTTCTTTCTCACTGAGTGTTTCTGCACTTCCCTTCTTTACTTCTATCTTTCTGTCTCTCTCTCGACCCTTCTACCCCCCCAACACCCCCCCCCCCTCTAGCAGGGAGCCAGCTGTGTAATGTAGGTCTAATGTAAATTAGAGCGTCCCTCTGAGACTCTCCAACACTCCTTTTTTTCCACGGCTCTGGTGCGCTCCTGTTTGCCCTGCCTGCTCTCTCTCTCTCTCTCTCTCTCTCTCTCTCTCTCTCTCTCTCTCTCTCTCTCTCTCTCTCTCTCTCTCTCTCTCTCTCTCTCTCCAGCGGGTTACGTAACAGCCCTGAGCGCTGTGTGAGTGTTGTGTGTGAGTGTTGAGCCTCACCGTGGTGGTGTCCGCTTACCCTCCTCCCAACTGTATTTAACATGTCCGCTCAACACCTCTCTCTTCTTTCTGCCTGGCGACTGTTGGAGTCGAAGAGGATTGATTTCATCAACGTGCGTGGTGGCAGTGTTTAGAGCACTGACTAAAAACGATCCCTGGCTTGCCTTCTATAACTAAAACATGTAGATAAAAACACCTTCAATACTTTAGTTCTTTCATAAATAGAAGATCTTTCACACATTCTAGCTCACACACTTCCATGGCACTAATTCCATGTCCCATAAAATGCTGTACTATTCCTTTTGTCTGCTATTGTGTTCGTGGGTTCCCCAATATTTCCCCTAGGATTTATTGAGATTATGTTTAGGGTTATGGGTTAAGTTTAGGCATAAGTTTTTTTTTTCTTTTTTTTTTACTGAGATTATATTCAGGGTTATGTTTGGTATGGAAAACGGTTGACTGTTCTGCAAAACGGCCACAACTGTTGTGGAAAACGGTAGCGACTATTAAGCAAAAACGGTTAGAAAACCGTTGCGACGGCCGTCGAGTCGCACATGGATTTTGCTGTCTCGTTTCTGCCCAACAACAGTAACTGTTTTACAGTATTTGAATTAGGCCAGTTGGTATAATTATTCGCCTGGTGCACAGACGATACCGCCACTTCTGAACAACGGTTATTATAATTACACTAAATCTAGTACGCGTTAGGAACAGGCTGTGCGTAGAATAAGCACGCACACACGCCGTTCCCCCGGTGCGTTCAAGGTGACCCACGTCCAATTTGACAAAACGTCCTACAGACAAATGATGGATTTAATCTGGGCCAGACCTGTCTCCTATGAGTTTCAAAGTTGGATGCATTAACAGTTAGGATGCGAAGGCCAAAAAAGCATCCCTACAGAATATGGCGATTTCTCTGTTCTTTGAGAAGAAATGATATAAATTATTTTAAGCCTTGGAAGCAAACCATTCCAGCTCTCAAATCATTTTAGAACCACACTGACTCCCTGCTGCTAGGCTCCATCTGTAGAAATAATAATAATAATAATAATATAATTATCACCGCACCCGGCTTCTCTTCTCCAAACAATGGCCAATGCTACAAGGGATGCAATATAAGCTAGAGAGAGAGAGAGAGAGAGAGAGAGAGAGAGAGAGAGAGAGAGAGAGAGAGAGAGAGAGAGAGAGAGAGAGAGAGAGAGAGAGAGAGAGAGAGAGAGAGAGAGAGAGAGAGAGAGAGAGAGAGAGAGAGAGAGAGAGAGAGAGAGAGAGAGATTCAAATTGTTCTCCAATACATTTTGCCTTAATTGTCCTCGCTAGCTGAGTATACACTTCATTCAGTTGTATTCAAAGTTTTCACATTGCATCGATCTGTATCCCTGCAGCACACTTCAGTCCTCATCCCCATGCGGTCCCGTCCCCTCCCAGGAACGCTTGGCTGACACTCTAGATCAGGGGTGCCCAAAAGGTAGATCTACCAGGTGATCTACCAGTAGATCACCCAGGCCGTGCAGGTAGATGACATGACAGTCCCCCCAGCACTTGGACCCTTATAGATCTGTAGCTCCTGAGAGTGTTAAAATGAAACCAAATGGTTTGGTTTCATTTTAACACTCTCAGGAGCTTAAATATCTGAATTATGTAATTTTCCACACAAGAGTCCACACAATTAGAAAATGGAGAATAATTGTTATTTTGACCAACTTTTTTTGCCAGTTCTCTTTCCCAAAACATGAAAGTTTTGGGTGCAAGGGACTAAACTCAACGTCGCAAACTGTCAACTCAAACCCCAAATACTGTTTTCAAACATCAGTAGTAAAATTTACAGGAAAACCTTCCAATTCTCCCCCTCCATTTTTCATTACAAGTGCATGATTCTTAAACACTCAAGTAATGAAATAATCACATTTTTTATGTGTAAATCTTGTTGAGCCGGTCATTTTGAAAGTAGCTCTCACGTCAACAGAGTGTGGGCAACCTTGCTCTACAGTAGATACAGGCTGTAGGGTGGAAAAAATCCTCTGTGGAGAGGATAGGCCATAGGAGAGGTGTAAGGAAGTGCAACGAGTGCCGAAAAAAAATCCTCCAGATTGTGATCAGAGTGTAGAGACAGTGATTCAGAGAAGGTCTATACGGTACAGTACAGTACGTACAGTTACTGTATACGCTGGTGAGTAAGAGTTGTGCAAACCAGCATTACTGTCGGGAAAATCTGACATGGAAGCCTCAGGGCAGGAAGGTTCTCTGTCTGACAGCGTTTTGGGACGCTAGCTCTTCCTATATACAGGTATATACGTATATATATATATATATATATATATATATATATATATATATATATATATATATATATATATATTTATTTATTTTTTTTTTTTTCACATAAAGTCACTATAAAGTCACATTTGTCATTAACACAATTACTGCTATTGCCGAAGACTTTGTCAATCAAACATAGTTGCCATTTCCTTAGATCTTCGGAAATCTTACCTTAATTAACCCATTGTGTCCTATCTAGTTTCTGAATAACATAATATTCAAAGATTTCACCACGTTTTCACGATTTTTCAAAAATAGCAGAGATACAAGTGCATAGCGCGCCACTCGGTGGCGTGCTATGAGCTTGTAGATCTGCTATTTTTCAATAGTTAAAACATAATGCGGAGAACACCAAAACGCGTTCAGTACACTAGTTAAGGTCTGTCCATACTCTCTGAAACTTCCGTACTTTTCAGAAAGTTGCGTCAGAAAGTTGAAAGGTCATCCGAAATGTCAGAAACGCATCTTTCTGAGATTTTGTTCTGAAAGCTGCAGCGTTAGATGTTGTTACTCTCCGAACTACTTTGGAAAGATGGAGAATGTGATTGGTTGGTTGGCAACCTGCAACCCCCCCCCCCGCCCCACCCACACACAGCACTGTTGCTGCTGCTACTACTACTGTATATGTATAATACCCTATTGGCCTGAATATAAGACTATGTTTTTTCCCAATGGAAATATCCCAAAAAAATAGTCATATAATCAGGGGCTATGCTATTTGACATTCAATGTTCTTTTTTCTGTAAAAGGGTCTTGAAAAATGAGGGTCGTCTTATAAACGGGACAATATTCGGGACAATAGGGTATATAGTATAATATAGTATAGTCTGTTAATATAATTTGTTTGTTTTGGATCCGTGAAACGCAACAATCAGCATGCATGAACATTAGCGAGAGCATCAGTGGAGCCGAGCCGATTGAGGAGAAGGTTAGCAGAGCAGCTTGGTTCTATTGGACTCGGCAGGTGAGCCGCAAGATTGCTGGTGTTTATATTGTTTATATTCGGATGTTGTACAGCAGTGGTTCCCAAAGAGCCGCTTCGACCTCTATCCATCGATTGAATAGACACTTATCAACAGAAATGTTACGATCCAATCGTGCCGGTATAGCAGATATTCAGATACCCGCCGGGCAAGTAGATATTTTGTATTCATTGCATCGGTGGATCACGGATACTACTAGTAGGGCGGGGCGAAGGAAGT
>CM076971.1:11161487-11211487 GCA_039105355.1 Benthosema pterotum | reverse complement strand
TAGACGCTTCTTTGAGAGCGTACAAATGGTACCATTTGGTACCATTTGTACGCTCTCAGAAAAAATGTTGAAAATGGGTGGAATGCCCCTTTAAGGTTAGGTTTAGACAGGTTTTACTGAGGTTCATTGACCCACTTTGGCTCAGAATGACCATAGACCATTTTTTTTGCAAAGCAGTGTGGCTCTGCTCGTGTCATATCAAATCTATGTAACGAGACATAATCTGGGGAGGTGGAGGAAATTTGAACGCTTACATCTGAACAGGGACATGGAGCCAGCTAGCATGAAGACTGAGGACAGAGCAGTGACTGCTTATAAATAACACCTGATTGAATGTGGGCGTGAGTGACTTGCTGACAGCCAATGAGACTGAGGGGAGTTAACATGGAGAGAGACTGCTGATTTAAAGAAACAGAATGAATTACTAACTGAGAATGATGAGTATAATGAAATAACCATTCTGCCCTCTGTGCCTGCACGAACTATCACTTGCGCTGGATTTATGTTTTAAGTTAGAAGGTTTAGTAGGAAACGAATACATTTGGGCACGACAGTTGCCACTGTTTTGCCTTCTATTGGCTACTGAGTGGTACCCCGACTATGACTTGTTTTTATGAGGTTTCCAACTGGTGTTGAATTTCAACATTTTGTGTTATTAGACAACATTAAAAACACTAGTGAAGAATTTTCTTGCCAGGTTTTCATACAGTAACTTCCCCTAAATGCATGTATGCTACATAAAGCATGTTGAACTAGTGCAGTGCTGCCCAAAAGGTAGATCATGATCTACCAGTAGATCTCACAGTAGGCCATGCAGGTAGATCACATGACAGTCCCCCCAGCACTCTTATAGATCTGTAACTCTTGAGAGTGTTAAAATGAGTTAAAATGAGTTAAATTATATTTAAATTTATATTTAGTCCATACAATTAGAAAATGGAGAATAACTGATATTGTGACAAAAATGTGAAAGTTCTTAGTTTTGGTTGCAAGAAACTAAACTCAACATCACAAACTGTCAACTCAAACCTCAAATACTGTTTTCAAACGTCAGTAATAGCATATACAGGAAAACCTTCCAATTCTCTCTCTATAGTTTTCATTATAAGTGCATTATTCTTAAACACTATAACAGTAAGTAACACCATCACCAACTATTTCAAAGCTCAAACTTTCTAGGGGGCCTTGAAATGGATTTTCAGTAATGGAATAATCACATTTTTGATGCGTAGATCTTGTTGAGCTGGTCATTTTGAAAGTAGCTCTCAAGTCAAAAAAGTGTGGGCACCGCTGGACTAGTGTAACGCCCGGGATTCGAACTCGGGTCTCCTCCGTGACTATTTTGTAGAAATTTGCCTTGTTGTTTGTAGCCCAAACTTTCGGCAGCTGTCAAAATGGTTTCCCAACAAAAACAAACTGGAACAAATTGATATGTGATGACAGACACCTTTTATGAATAAAAATATGGGGGAGGAAAAGCTAGTGGTAAGCATTTTCTTTCCCCCCCAAGATTTCAATAACTTTACCCAACTATATGGAGGCTTTGCCTCGGAGAAAAAAAAAACCACTCTCTGTTGTTGTGAAGTGTGATATTATTTGACGTGGGGATATGTATTTGTTCCTGTGGTATTTCAGCCCTGCATCACCGAAAAAAGCATTTGTTTTGCTCGTGAATGCATTTACTGTCAAAACCTTCACAGTTCAAGAGCGGGTGCAATGACAAATCTTCAAATTGAGTTGTTCCTTTGGCTCTGGCTCATCATGTTCCTTCAGCATTAGGCGCGCGGTGGCGTTGACACACTCAACAGAAGACAGGAGAAGTGGAATTGGTTTACATTTCTCCTCTCTCTCTCTCTCTCTCCCTCTCTCTCTCTTTCTCTCGCCCTCTCCGACATCACAGCTCTTCAATATGATCTTGTTTTTTTGTTGATGCTATCAAAACGTCAAAGTCTCGCTCTGTGCCTCCAATCTCTCTCTCTCTCTCCCTCTCTCTCTCTCTCTCTCTCTCTCTCTTGATAATTCCAGTGGCGTGGACGGATGGGGTGATATACACGCACACATTTCAATGTCTTTATTTGAGACCACATTTATAAAATACATTATCAAGGGCCCAAATGTTTTCAGTTGGTTTTAAAGCCCGCACTTGAGCAATCACATTTCTGTGTTCAAACTAAGACCACTAAATGTACAGGAAGCACACAACACATATGCACATAAATGTGGACACTGGACACTTCAATCTGTCATTACACAGAAAAAAGGTCATGGGTATAGAAAGCACCTTCTCCAAATCGACTGACTGCCAATAATGGAGGAGATTGAACAGTATGTTGCAAGCTGCTTTGCCTTATACTTGGGCAACCCTAAAATCCTAACCAAAACCAAGGATTTTCAAGTTTTTGTTTACAATTTAGGAGAGAGAAACTGTCAAAACGTTGGTCAAAATAACAATTCTTCTACATAAATTTGTAGATTCTTGAACATTACGTAGGCCTAATTCAGATGTTTAAATATGATTTAACTCAGGAGTTACAGGTCTATAAGGGTCCATTTGGTTACCAACTGTCCAGCATTTAGCTGGGGACCACCTGGAATGCTCTCAGGGACCACCGGTTGACGTATATGGATCCCCAATGTGTTTTGGTGTGGAATTCTCCTTGAACCCTTTCAAGACGGGAATCCATAATTGGATTCTGTACAGTATGTACAGTATTCCATAATTAACTTTTTTCTTTTTTATGTGAATATTTCAAGTTTTTCAGTAACCTTAGGTCAGGCCTAAATGGGTTAAGTAAGGGGCGAGGGGAAACACACCTTTTGCGTCGTGCTCCATACCAGCCAACACTCTTCAGTACTGCCGTTATTACTTCATTACTGCCGTAATGCCGTTATGTTTGTGTGCAGTGAAGTTGAAATGTTGAATTACAGCCATTTATCCCTAATGCTATATGACATTTAGCTTTCAGTAATGTCTTTTTTCTCCCTCCACGGGAACAATGCATTTACCCCCTGTAGAGAGACATATTGTGGGGAAATGGAGTCAACTGCTTGGTGTCTGTGCAGTCTCTGTCCCTCCAGTCCTATACCCTCTCTGTCTCTCCATGTGTTATGGCTCATAGTACACACTGCGCAGGGGCGGATTGGCCATCTGGAGTACAGGGAGTTTTGCCGGTGGCCTGTGCCACCTAGTGGCCTGGACAAGATCCAAAATACACTAGTGGCACTTCCGAAATGCACTAGAATGCGCTAGATGCTTGCCTGGAACATACAGATCAAAATGACCATTAATCTTCTACATTCTCTAGTTGTGTAGACTAAGTTGGGCTAATTCACATGATGAATATTTTAACTCTTGAGGGTGTAAAAATGAAACCAAATGGATGGTTTCATTTTTACGCTCTCAAAGAGTTACATCTGGTTAACCAACCAAGAGTTACATTTCACACCGCAGGAGTTTTTTTTTTTTTTTTAATCGACAGACATTATATCTGTGTGGCTTTAACAAAAAACGATCAGTAGCCGACTAGGGATCACACACTTCACCAAGACTTCACCAAGATGCCATCTAGACCTGATACATCGGGGCTATACGTCATTTGTTTAAATTTCAATATTAATTTTGACACCTCACCCATGGCTATGATAGAAAGACGACAAAGGACGTGTCCTCCACCCTCTCAGTGTCTCTCGCTGTGTCTCGGTGTGCACACAGAGGAATACTGGCTCATACACATCACAGAGAAATGTTTGATAGCATAGCGTACGTGTCTCGTGCTAGTGAGACAGGACATTGCATCCTGATGTTCATTAAATAGTTATGGTATCTGTCTCTGTGTTTTGGCGTGCTTGCTTGCATATTATTATATCTGATGATATATCATGTCGATTCTAGCCTCGACACCCAGGCTTTCATTTTCGTTCGCGTTGCGCGAAAACGGAAAGCCTGGACTAACTTGTTACACGAAGTGGCCTTGAGGGTGGAGTCAACCTTCCGGGGTGGGCGTCGCTCTAAATGATGTGACGTAGAACGGCAGTGGACAGGCGCGGGAGGGGCCGGGGATGACGACACGTTCGTGAGATCAAATCGGATCAGCTCGATCTGCCCGGTGGATCCCACGGCACCCCCCCCCCCCCCCCCCCCAAGGCCAAAATCATTGCGGGTTAGGCCAGGCTATGTCGATACAGACTTAAGACACTCATTTATGTTGGCCTGTGGCTGAACTATTGTGAATGTTATCTGGCCAAGTATGAGTTAACATACTGTAGACTGTACCTAGTTATGATACTCTGACTTAAATCAATTAGTTTAATTAAGAAACCTCATACTGTATGCTTTCAGGATTCTAATATATTCTCTCTCTCTTTCTCCCACAGTATATCCAACTACACTCCTAAAGTGGGTGAAAAAGACACACGGAGAGCCATCCGACAAGCCTTCAACGTGTGGCAGGCTGTTACACCGCTCACCTTCCAGGTATCATATTCATTCAACTCATCGGACTCATAGATTCATATTTCATATTTGTAAAATATTGTAGTCTTTAGTCCCTACCGGTGTGGGGCTGCAGCTTCCACATTTTACAAAACAATATTTAGAAAAATAAAAAAATAAAACGGTACATGAAAATCCCCTGCATGTATTATGAGGACAATATCAGTCACCTAGTTGTTTTTGATGAATGTATCATGGTTAAAATGGAGTTTTAAGCATTGGGAGTATTGGGATTGTACATTATAATATACTGAATGGAGTAACTTGTAAATAATGGTGTTCACAATACAGTGTGAACACCCCTTAAACCAGGGGTCAGCAACCTGCGGCTCAGGAGCCGCATGCGGCTCCAGAACACAGCCCTAGTGGCTCCGTGGCTGTAGCATTATTACATACACACTGGGGTGATCCGCACCAAAATAATATAAACATTTCAGTCACCCAAAATGTGTTGCGCTGTCTGACAGTTGCCAGTTAAAGTAGCACTTGGCCATGTCAAAAAAGCCCAGCAGTTATCAGAGGTGGAGCTTTCAATCTGAAACACCCATTTTCAAAGGTTTACTCAGTTTACTATGTCATTAATATACCTTAGAGATGTTGTGTGGACTAGAAATGGAGTTCTGTAAAACTTTAGAAACTCCATTTCTGAAGAAAGGTTGTGTTTCACCATGTTAATGATTTTTCTTTGAGGACCTTTTTTTCTGAGTGTGCAAATGGAACCAAATGGACCCGCCAGGGTCCATTTGGTTCACATTTGCACACTCTCAGGAAAAAATAATAATAAAATGCGGCTCCAGACAGATTTTGAATTTAATTTTGGGTCGAAAATGGCTCTTTCAACATCTTGGGTTGCCGACCCCTGCCTTAAACAACAATCTTGAAAGCTCTGGACAATTTTGAACATAAATCTTCTGTTTCTCTACTACAACTGGATCTCTCCTCTGTTCAGGAGGTCCCGTACTCGGACATTAAGAACGAGGGCAAGGAGGCGGACATCATGATCTTCTTCGCCTCTGGTTTCCACGGCGACAGCTCTCCGTTCGACGGGGAGGGGGGCTTCCTGGCCCACGCCTACTTCCCCGGGCCGGGCATCGGAGGGGACACACACTTCGACTCGGACGAACCCTGGACACTGGGCAACGCCAACCATGACGGTGAGAGACACTGTTTACCGTTTAGGGTTTGGGGGGAACGCTTGTTCGCCTTCAATCTTAATCCGATTATTGTTTATGCATGTTGGTCCTGTAGTGCAGGGGTTTTCAACAGGTGGTCCGGGGACCACCAGTGGTCCCAGGTCCCTAGGCTAAATGATGGAAACCTGGTTAACCAGGTTTCCTCAAAGATGTAACCTCAAAGAGGTAACTCTTTGAGAGCGTAACTCTTTACGCTCTCAAGAGCCAAAATATTCATCATGTGAATTATCCCAAGTCTACACAACTAGTCAAGAATGTAGAAGATTAATGGTTATTTTGATCTGTATGTTGGACTGTTTTTTTCCCCAAATCCAGCCTGGAATTGTGGACAAAAGCAAAATAAATCTTTATTTTTGGGGTCTGTGGGGCTAAAAAGTCGTCAAATGGTAGTCCGTGGCTCAAATTCTGAATAAATGGTGGTCTCTGGTATGCTGTAGTGTGTCACATCCGCAGATTCCCAGATTTTCACTTCTTGTGCTTTAACAATAGTGAAGAACTGCTAACTGTCAGTGCTGTGGTGTTTGGCATTGAGTTAGAGTCTGATCTCCTACACTCTACTCTCAGTTCAGTCAGATAACGTTCAAATAGAATGTGTTGGAGGTTAAATCTCTCTGTCCTAAAGAATGAAGTATGGGTCCAGGCGGAAATATTGCCGTTGCGTCCATCACTCCTGCGTGCCAGCGCGGGGCAGACCAGACCAGACCCGTCTAGTCGCGGCCAGGGCTGATAAAAGAGCATAAAAACACAAACATTTTTTTCTGCCTACATTGCTGATTTTCTATCTCTTACCCGTTTTGACAAATGGCTTGTGCCAGATCCACACTCTCTGAAAATAACAGCGCTTGATAAGGAGAGGGAGCGAGGAGAGGAGAGAGGGGCTAAGGAAGGGAAGGAGAGCGAGGAGAGGAGAGAGGGGCTAAGGAAGGAAAAAACACAACGAAAGTACTGAGACAGAAAGAGAGTGAGAGAGAGAGAGAGAGAGAGAGAGAGAGAGAGAGAGAGAGAGAGAGAGAGAGAGAGAGAGAGAGAGAGAGAGAGAGAGAGAGAGAGAGAGAGAGAGAGAGAGAGAGAGAGAGAGAGAGAGAGAGAGAGAGAGAGAGAGAGAGAGAGAGAGAGAGAGAAAATAAAGAAGAGGGACAGTGAGAAGATTATTTTAATCACTTACATACTTAAAGGTAGGGTAAGTGATTTGAAATTCATCGTGTAGTACCAGCCTGGTGCACTAGGGGCGTCCAACAGTAGCTACACTATGTGAACCTGCTGCTCGATCCTGATTGGAGGAGAATTCACCCACCACCTGGGGAACTTTTATTAGCTCCTCTGCTAACGTGGGGGAGGGGGAAACTCCATATATGGTTTCCACACCTTTATAATAGAGCATTTTAACAGAAAAAAATATTTCTTGGGTGATATCTGACAAAAGGGAAATCACTTCCCCTACCTTTAACTTACCGTATTGTCCCGAATATAAGACGACTCGTTTATAAGACGACCCTCATTTTTCAAGACCCATTCACAGAAAAAAGAACATTGAATGTCAAATAGTATGGCTCCTGAATATAAGGAGACTCCATTTTTTGGGATATTTCCATTGGGAAAAAAACATAGTCTTATATTCAGGCCAATCGGGTACTTAATTACTTACTTACTAAATGTATCTTAATTATTACTTTACTTGTGTGAGGAAATCAACATTTTCATGTAAAGACTTTATGAATGGCATTTTTAAAATCAAACACATGCTGGTCACCAAGTTGATTGTGGTCGCGACTAGTTGAGCCCAGCTATAGTTAAGCACGACCAGAAGGCCGGGTCGCGACTAGTATAGTATGCAAGTGGTCACTACGTGTGTGTGTGTGTGTGTGTGTGTGTGTGTGTGTGTGTGTGTGTGTGTGTGTGTGTGTGTGTGTGTGTGTGTGTGTGTGTGTGTGTGTGTGTGTGTGTGTGTGTGTGTGTGTACAAAGCGAACCAAATGGACTCTTAGGGACAGTAACTCTGAGAATGTGTTGTGCAAGTTGAACGAATGGACCCACTTTAAGCGGGTCCATTTGGTTCCACTTGGCACACACTGGCAGTTTGACGACTGTGCAGACTGAGGACTGCAGGATCTTTAGCATGCTGCAGCCATATTATCTGCAGCATGGAACAGAGAATGCATGCTGCAGCCATATTATCTGCAGCATGGAACAGAGAATGCATGCTGCAGCCGCATTATCTGCAGCATGGAACAGAGAATGAGTGCTGCAGCCAGGCATAGTGCAGCAGGGGCGGATCTAGGCATGGGCATGGGGGGGGGGGCAATGCCCCCCTAAATACCCAGTCTGCCCCCTCAAACACGATGCCATGCAAAACAGCCCAAGATATTTCTGCTTATATTTAAAGTGCTTATGTTTAGAATGATTTGAAACACTACTACTGCTACTAACTACAGCGGTGTCACAACTAAACCAACAGCATTTCATCATTGAAAACAGAAAACTCTCTGAGTCAGACCTTTAGCTTTATGCATGCTGTGTGTCTGTTGCAACTTCAACTACAACTGATGTTATTTGTGATGCTTTACTTGACTAATAAAGGCCCCGGCCACACGACTCCGGATCTTTTGCCAAACGCAGAAATATTCCTGCGTTTGGGCCGTTCTACTACACGCAAACGGCGTTTTACGTCACTCAAACGGAGTTTTCTGCAAACGGAGAAATAAGTGAAGATATTCGAAAATATCCGGAGCAGCGGAGCCGTGTAGACACGTGAAACGAAAACGATGACGTCTCATACTTATCAGCTCATGACGTGACCAAACAACTTCCGATGTGTCTCTATTCAGGTTGCATTGAACAGCGCGAGCGCTCAGTTTCTGACCCCTCTATGTCGTAACTCTTCTACTGGATGACTACTTTAATGTAACATCCAGTAGAAGAGTTACGACATTCCCACCTCCCGGAATCCCAGACTTTTATCAGTCCCCATAGCGCATCATGGTAGGAATTGTGGAGCGTCTGCGGACCTTTGTTGTTTTTTTAATTCACAGGAAGGGTATACCCCTCCTGTGCATTAATTAATGTGAACTGTATACAGTTCACAGAGATCTCCAGTCCCGTCCCTTACTACTACCAGGTTACGTGAAATTTGTATTTGGGTAACCATGGAAACCAGCTAACACCAGCCATTTCTGTGTTGTGCCAAATATTTCTTATCGCCACCTACTGGCTTGGCATACGTGTTGGAGCCCCAAATGTCCGTTTTGGGTTTACGTGTGGACATGGATATCTTTGTCGTGTGGACAGGATTTTTTTTTTCAACGGGGGAGGAAAAGAACGGATATTTTCCTCGTGTGGCCGAGGCCTTAGGCTACTTGACTAATAAAAGTCCTGTAACCAAAAATGGTAGTGTGGCTTCATTGCCTGTGGCGCGAAGCGACACGGGCGATGAAGCCGCCCCCCTTACCATTTTCTCTTGCCCTTCCAACATGTTCTCTTGCCCCCTCAAATGGGACATGTGCAGCCACATTATGTGCAGCATGGAGCAGAGAATGTGTGCTGCAGCCAGGCATAGTGCAGCCACATTATGTGCAGCATGGAACGGAACTGGAAGCTCTGCAGCTTCAAAGTGAATTGCTGCAGTAATAGCTTGGATCGCTCCGCTGGCTGCTTCACAGACAACTATAATGTATACCTTAATACAACTCCCTGTGCTAATCCATCCGTCGCATACACTCGCGCACGCACGCACACACACACACACACACACACACACACACTAAGTACATATATTGAAATGTAAACAGGAACTATCGAATTGTATCCTTTGAATTTATATTGCATCGTATCATCAATGGAAATACTCGTAGCGAACATTACTTAGGAAAGTAATATCTTTACTTATGACCCCTTAGAAAAAGTAATATTACTTGCAAAATTCCTTTTCCAAGTCCTCCCTCCCACCCACAAAGGAATAGAGATGTACAACACAATCTGTTTAGTGACAACTGTGATAACTTGTAGTGTAGGTCATGTGTGCAGAATGCTGCGTTGGATTTGGATCTACAAACTACTGCACATCTTTGTTATTATCTGTTAATAGCTTGTAAATCTGTTCTATTTTCACATGCACAACAAGCTCAAAAGTAATAAGTAATGAATGTAGAGATTTTAGGAATGGCATTTTTTAAATCCACTTTTTTTGTGGAGTTGACAGACGTACTGTAGGGTTGCGACATATGTCACCGTCGCGTATGGATTTGGCTCCTCTTGAATACTTTGAGTATAGATGGATGACTGCCTGGTCTGAGATCAATGCCTGACCGTCTGTCAACACTCCTGATCAGCACAACCTGAGGTAGAACTGCTGAGTGAGCAACGGAAAGCACCACTGGTTGAAAACCCATGATGTTTGTAGGGCGCTAATTCACAGAGCTAAAGATGTTTTCCACCAGACAGCAGCAGTATACACATTCACATACGCTTTATACAAGCGTGTGTGTGGGTGCGTTTGTGATGGGTACACACACACACACACACCCATGCCTGCGTGCGTGTGTGCGTTTGTGATGGGTGCGCGCGCACACACACACACACACCCACATGTGCACGCAAACCGTAGAGTCCCGGGGCGTACATCCAGTAATTGAAAGATGGGTGGAGGAGATAACGGCAGACAGCAAAGTTCTCCCCAAAGCAACTAGAAAGCGATTCCTCCTCCTCCTCCTCCT
Source organism: Benthosema pterotum (assembly GCA_039105355.1). Taxonomy (NCBI): domain Eukaryota; kingdom Metazoa; phylum Chordata; class Actinopteri; order Myctophiformes; family Myctophidae; genus Benthosema; species Benthosema pterotum. Next base: position 11,201,094 of record CM076971.1, on the reverse strand, counting down.
CCTCCTCCTCCTCCTCCTCCTCCTGCTCCTCGTGAGGAGAGAAGAAGGGCAGTGGAGGACAGACTCCATCACACACACCTGCATGGGATGACAATAAATCAACATATGTTCTGATGGTGTGAGTGCTGTTAGAGGAGTGCTGCCTGCCGGCCGGAACCCATCAGATAGCGAGGAGCAGCGAGCTTCGCCGCCATAGTCTCGCAGGAGGACGGCATTTGAACGGCAAAAAATAAATAAAAATGTCAGCATCAATATATAAGAGAGTGTGTTTAGCAGTGGTTTTCAACCTTTTTAATATCAGGTGCCACTATTTATCCAGCATTTGAGCCACGGACCACCATTTGAGGACATTTTAGCCCCACAGACAGAAAGATTTATTTTGATTTTGTCCACAATTCCAGGCTGGATTTCAGAAACAAAACGGTCAAACATACAGATCAAATTGACCAATAATCTTTTTCTAGTTGCGTAGACTTGAGAGTGTAAACATGAAACCAAATGGACCCGCAAGGGTCCATTTGGTTTCATGTCTACGCTAGATTCTAGTTTCTGGTATTTCCAAAACCTTTTTATATCAGTCATAAGTAGACCTCACACTAATTATAGCCCTAAACGTAACCACAGTAGAACTTAACCTAGCCTAAATCTAACCTCGAACTTGTTTAAAAGGTTGTGACTGTTGAGGCAATGCTGTGACCACCACCCCCCACGACCACGTCACAAGATGATTTTGCCCTTCCTGCAATCATGTTTTTTTACTAATTGAGTGACTTGAGGACATTTTATTAGTTATTCATAGACAGTGTTGTGGCATAAGGACTGCAGAAAACAACTCATATCTCACCATTTGAGCTTCACAAAGACACAGATACAGGATCTGACTCTGCTGTAAAGAGACAGCAGAATAAAGACCTGACATGAGAAGGACAAGGGAAAAAACATGAATAGATTCTCTGTAAAAAAAAAAAAAAAAAAAAAAAAATGAAAAAAGTGCCGTGAGGCTTTGACTGATTCTGTCCAAGGTTTCAGACATTGGAGTTCAGACCTCACATTTTATTACACTAAGAATGCCAGCACTTTTTCATATTTTTTTAGGTAGCTAGTGCCAGCCATTTTCATCTAAAAAAAAATATTCCATATTTCCATATTCCATATTCCATATTTCATATTTCGGTCCATGTTTCCTGTCAGACAAGTTTGTTGGCGCACACAGTTCCGGTTAGTTCCGGTCCGTCTCTTATTTGGGTCCCTCAGCTGGCAGGAGGCGATCGCTGCTCGCTGCCGCTAGCATCGGGACCGTATCAGACGAGGCATAGAGCGACGTAGATCGACTTTAACAACACCGGTTAAAACTATTATTTGATAATGGTATGAGAGACAAACCACTGCAATAAAGTAATATTAAATAAACCACTATCTGTTTTCTGGTTATTAGACAGCAGTGGTTGGCAGGTATCAATAGACTTTTAGGCTGACATGTTGCTGCCAGCATTGGATAATTAGACATATTTCTTCATCGCCGTATGTCTTGTTTAAACATGACGTCATTTATGGGCGGCTATACTCGATAACAACCCTGACGATAAGCCCAAAGCTTATTGATAACGGCTGCTCAATAAGCTGGTTATCTGATTTTCGGGGGGTATCAGTTGTACTCGGCCTTCACACTGTCTGTACAGGGGCTGGGCCAGATCTAGGCATGGGCATGTGGGGGCAACGCCCCCCTAAATGCCAAACCAAACATGATGCAACAGCATGCAAAACAACCCAAATTTCAAAGATATTTTAAATTAAAGTGCTTTCACTAGTGACAGACCACACATTCAACCATACATCGTTAACCGTTTATTTAGAAAAGAAGGGTGGATTGAAAGGCATGATAGAAATGGAAATTAGATGTACATGAATGATATGGAGGGATGAGGACGATGGGGTGAGGATGATGGGGTGAGGGGGGGTGAGGATGAAGGGAATGAGGGAAGGATGGAGGGCGGAGCCCTGGTAGGGATGGGGGAAGGATGGAGGGCGGAGCCCTGGTAGGGATAGGGGTGAAGGGGAAGGGGTGTGGTCTTGATGGTAGATGGTTCAGGCTCCAATGGGGGTATTGGACCCTGAGTATTTGGCCTGGGGTCCGAAGAGCGAAGCGTCCGTCTTGGTCGGAGACGGCACGGTCCGTCTTGGTTGACATCAGAGACGGCACAGTCCGTCTTGGTTGACGTCAGAGACGGCCCGGTCCGTCTTGATTGACGTCAGAGACGGCACAGTCCGTCTTGATTGACGTCAGAGACGGCACGGTCCGTCTTGATTGACGTCAGAGACGGCACACTCCGTCAGTTCCAGACCCCAAGATGAGGAGTGTGCAGGGAAACAGTTACTTGATGATGGCAAGGTTGGCGTTTCCGAATCGAGAGAACATGCCTGGACAGCTAGTGGGAAGCGTGGTCCCGGGAGATGAATGGAGAGGTTCATAGTCTCTTTAGATTGAGGATAGAGCTGCCAGGACTTGATGGTTAAGCACGAATTCTTAGTGTCTGTGCAGGGAGGATGATAGCTTAGCATTGGTACTGAGGGATGACATTCTGTGTGAGGCGTGTTGGAGGATCCTGCGCAGGTTCCGATGTGATGGTTTAGGGAAAGGAGGAAGACTGACTAGTTCTAGAGAAGCGTTGGTGCTAGCTGATAGTGGCAAGTCGCACTAATGGAAGTTAGAAGTGTGATTATGGTCACACTTGTCTTGGAATAAGGTTGTTGTCCCTATGACGGTTCAGGACAAGGTGGTAGATGGAGGCGGTTAGAGTGGAATCGAAGATCTGGACGATGCTTCTTTTGAGGTTGGAGGCAGTTAGGGTAGAATTGAAGATCTGGGCGATGCCTCTGTTGAGGTTTCAGGAAGTTAGGGTAGAATTGAAGATCTGGATGATGCTTCTGTTGAGGTTGGAGGCAGTTAAGGTGGAACGTAGATGATCCGGACGATGCCTCTGTTGAGACTTGAGCCAGTTAGGGTAGAAGTGATTATCTGGGCGATGCCTCTGTTGAGGTTTCAGGCAGTTAGGGTAGAATTGAAGATCTGGATGATGCTTCTGTTGAGGTTGGAGGCAGTTAAGGTGGAACGTAGATGATCCGGACGATGCCTCTGTTGAGACTTGAGCCAGTTAGGGTAGAAGTGATTATCTGGGCGATGCCTCTGTTGAGTTTGCCGGCGGTTATGGTGGAACTTGGTCTGGACCCTGCTTCTGTTGAGGCCGGAGACAGTTAAGAGTGGAACTTGATGATCTGGATGGTGCTTCGGTTGAGAATGGAGGCAGTTCGAGTGGAGCTTGGTCTGGATGATGCTTCTGTTGAAGTTGGAGGTGGTTAGAGTGGGATTTAAATATTTGATGATGATTACGTTGAACTGTGATTGTTGTTTGAGCGGAGAACAGAGCGGCTGGTCAATTAAAGGGGCCAAAAAGAAGCCGCGACAGGACTGGCGAATTCGATTGATGTAATGGACAGACATCGCTGGGTAGTTGGTTCTTGTCGTCTGACAACATCGTTGGGGAGTCGGATCTTGAACATGCGGTGGGGCGATGGTAGGCTGTGCCATCACCAGGAAGAAAGGGGGATGCAGTATCCTGAAGTTAAGTAGGAACTAGAGGAGGCATGCTGTTACAAGGGAGAGATGGAGTGGGCACACTGTTTCACGCTGAGCCAGAGACGGGGGGCATGCTGTGCGGCCAGATGGGGGAGCGCTGTACCGGAGGAGGGAGGCACGCTGTACCCGAGGAGGAAGATGCGGGGGGAGGCACGTTGTACCAGAGAAGGGGTGGTGCGCTGGGGGAGGAAGATGTGGAAGGAGGCATGCTGAACCAGGGGAGGTGGGAGGCGCACTGTGCCAGGGGAGGAAAATGCAGAAGGAGGCGCGCTGAGCCAGAGGAGGTGGGAGGCACGCTGTGCCAGAGGAGGAAGATACAGAAGGAGGTGCGCTGAACCAGAGGTGGTGTGAGGCACGCTGTGCCAGGGGAGGAAGATGCAGAAGGAGGCGCGCTGAACCAGAGGTGGTGTGAGGCACGCTGTGCCAGAGGAGGAAGATACGGAAGGAACTGCGCTGAACCAGAGGTGGTGGGAGGCACGCTGTGCCAGAGGAGGAAGATGCAGAAGGAGGCGCGCTGAACCAGGTGGTGGGAGGCACGCTGTGCCAGAGGAGGAAGATGCAGAAGGAGGCGCACTGAACCAGAGGTGGTGGGAGGCACGCTGTGCCAGAGGAGGAAGATGCAGAAGGAGGCGCGCTGAACCAGAGGTGGTGGGAGGCACGCTGTGCCAGAGGAGGAAGATGCAGAGGGAGGCGGGCTGAACCAGAGGTGATGGGAGGCACGCTGTGCCAGAGGAGGAAGATGCAGAGGGAGGCGCGCTGAACCAGAGGTGATGGGAGGCACGCTGTGCCGGGGGAGGAAGATGCAGAAGGAGTCGCGCTGAACCAGAGGTTGGAGACACGCTGTGCCAGGAGGAAGATGCGGAGGGAGGCAAACTGAACCGGAGGTGGGAGGCACACTGTACCAGAGGTAGGAGGCACGCTGTGCCAGAGGAAGGGGATGCGGAGGGAGGCGCGCTGCACCGGGGAAGGTAGGCACGCTGTACCGGAGGTGGCAGGCATGCTGGACCAAGGAGGAAGATGCGGAATGAGGCGCGTGGCACCAGAGAAGCGTGGCTTGCTGTGCCAAGGGTGGAAGGCATGCTGTACTAGAAGTGGGAGCATGCTGTACCCGAGGAAGAAGATGCAGAGGGAGGCGTGCTGCGCCGGGAGGGAGGCGTGCTGTACAAGAGGTGGGAGATGCGGAGGGAGGTGCGCTGCAGGGAGTGTAAGGAGGCATGCAGTGTGGGGAGGGAGGCAGCTGAGCCGAGAGAGAGACTGGATGCTGTGCAGAGGAAGGGAAGGTGGAATAGAGGGAGGGTAGGAAGGGAGACTGCTGCTGAGAGTGAAGGAGGCATTTCGTGCATAGGGAGGAAGGTGGCAGAGAAGGAGGGCAGGAAGGAAGCATGCTGCTAAGAAAGAGAAGGAGGCATTTCATGCATGGGGAGGGAGATAGAGAAGGATGGCAGGAAGGAAGCATGCTGCTGAGGAGGGAAGGAGGCATTCTGTGCATAGGGAGGAAGGTAGCAGAGAAGGAGGGCAGGAAGGAAGCGTGCTACTGAGAGTGAAGGAGGCATTCCGTGCATAGGGAGGAAGGTAGCAGAGAAGGAGGGCAGGGAGGAAGCGTGCTGCTGCGATTGAAGGAGGCATTCCGTGCAGAGGGAGGAAGGTGCCAGAGAAGGAGGGCAGGAAGGAAGCGTGCTGCTGAGGAGGGAAGGAGGCATTCTGTGCAGAGGGAAGCAAGGTAGCAGGGAAGGAGGGCGGGAAGGAGGCATACTGTTCATAGGGAGGAAGGAAGCTTGTTGCAGAAGAGGGAAGGAGACATGCCCAGCGTAGGGAGGAAGGTAGCGGGGGAGGGTAGGAAGGAAACGTGCTGCTGAGCGGCGGAGGAGGCACGCTGTGCATGGAGAGAAAGGAAACATGCTCTTGAGGAGGAATGGAGGCATGTCGGGCGTAGGGAGGAAGGTAGCAGGGAAGGAAGGCAGGAAAGAAGCATGCTACTGAGAGAGGAAAGGAGACGTGGTGAGCATGGGGTGTAAAGTAGGTTGGAAGAAGGGCTGGGAGGAACCACAACGCCGGGAGCGTGCGGTGTGGAGTGCAGAAGTGGACCAGAGGGACAGAGAGAAGGACGCACACTGCTGAGGAAGGGGAAGGAGGAAGTGGAACGTAGTGTAAAGGGGGAGAAGCAAGGAAGGAAGCATACTGTGCTGGGGTGGAAGGAGGCGTATGATGTGGAGGGAGCGAAGAAGGCTGAGAAGGATGCATGCTAAGCCAAGGTATAGTGAGAAGGAGGGGAAGAGGCATGCTGTACGGAAACAGTGGAGGAGAAAAAGGAGGAAGATGGACGGGCAGATGGGAAGGAGGTGAATGGGAAGCTGAGCCGAGCAAGTGAAGGTGCAGGAGGGAACAGGGGAGGGAAGGAGGGGCGAGGCTGCAAGATGGAGGTCAACTCTATGTAAGCTGACATATGCTAGGAAGTAGCATACGTCAGGAGATTCGAAACAAAGGGCGATTTGGTGCAGGCATTCTGGCTTCCATGGATCCTTACTGCTGCGACAAGGCGGCTTGTAATGGATTGGAGTCGACACTTGGGGCAGCCATGACGGTGGACAGTGGATCCCGCCGTGATGGGGATGAACCCTTGGTGGAGGATTGTAGGTGGGGGTAAGATAAGTAGGTTGGGGGAGGCGGCATGCACAAGTTATGCGTTGAGGAATAAACAGGCCTGGTCTGCCCTGGATGGAGTTAGCAGGTTTGCGGTAGCTTGATGGTGCAACCACTTCATGAAAGGTGGGCTGGTTTAATTATGAATGGTATCCTGAACGTGGGGAACGTGAGTGTTGAATGCTCGGGCCAGGAGATAACAACGGATGGAGTTGTCCTGTAAATATGAGAGCCTTACTGTAAGTTTCAGCGCGTGCACGCAACGATAAATGTTAATGGGCAGACAATGAGTAGTTATCGACTGTAACTAGCATGCAGCGGTTGACTGGGTGATACTTGCATGATACATTGATGTTAGCAAACAGAGAAGCGGTTTAGATGGTTGATGTTCGAGCTAACAATGGATGCCCGGCATATGGGCAGTTATATGGGTGGCATTGATTCCTAGTTGGCAGTGCATTGATAAATTGTACAACCAATAGGTAGAGATAAAGAAGGAAAAAGGTGAGAGGCTGGTGAAGTAGAGAAAAGGGGGGTGAAATCTTTAGGCCTACTGTATTATACCAATTAAACCACTAGAAATGCATTCTGGGAGAATCTGGATAATGTGGCACTGTGTTATTGCTATAGGCCTACAGTGTTTTACTATATTGGCAATGTATTCTGGATGACAGTGGCAGATTGAGCACATAATGGTTAACCATCATTGGCAGTGAAAGTGTTAACAGTGTACTGCATTAGTTCTCATGTTATGCGCGCGATCGCATAGAGATGCGTGGGGGGAGGGGGAGGCGGCATGATAGGAGGGTGTTGTGAGGAAGATGGGGTGAGAGTTTGATGTTACTGTCAACATTGAAGGAGACTTAGCTTGTGTGTTGTGCTGCTGGGCGAGAAGATCATTTGTAGTTCAGTCAGCGCTGCGCTGGATCTGGGAGTGACGTCATCGAATCGGCGAAGGCAGCGGGTCCCGTGTGTTATGAAGTGTGCCGGTTTGAAGTTGGAGCGGGAGCCGAGAGGAGGAGGAGAACCGGTTTACTCGAGTCGGATTGCGTTAGATGGTGGGGGTCCGTTCGTGACGTTGAAGCTTCGTGGTGTTGGAATATTGAACTGGACGAGACAGCTGCACGGCATGGACGATGATGAGGAAGCGGTTGATAACGGGGTGAAACAAACGAGTTGTGTTTGCTGTTCTGGATGTTGGAAGACGAGTAGGTTATAATGCTGGAATACGTGGATCCCGCGGCTTGGCGAGAGCGACGACTCTCTCAGGGTTTCTCCAGTGTGTTAATGGTCTGATGATCCGTGATCACTCGAGGTAAGTAGCCTAATGATTATTTTGATAACTACAGTAGTTCGAGGCGAAACGAACGCGGAAGTTACTCGTGTGTGTGTCGCGGGACGGCGACGCTACGTGACGTGGCGTCACGTGAGTCATACGAAGAACAAAGCACGAATGATAGGTAGACAAGGCAGGTATATATACGTAGACGAAGGGGAGGAGTTTGGGCGGAGCATTAGCGGTTACCATGGTAGTTAAGTCAAGGGGAGGTGTTGATCAGGTTACCATGGAGATCAGGGTATGTTACAGAAGTTAACCAGGAATGGCGTGCAAGGTATGATAGAGAGACAGGGTAATAACTATTAACGATTATTCTTTGAAGTGTGGTCTTCCTCCTGAACATACGTTGTATCAACTCCATTTAAAAGTATATTTAAAATGATACTGCTACTAACTAACTAGTTGTGTCACCACTAAACCAACAGCATTTCATCATTGAAAACAGAAAACTCTCTGAGTCAGACCTTTAGCTTTATGCATGCTGCGTGTCTGTTGCAACTTCAACAACAGCTGATGTTATTATTACTTGCCTAATGTAAGTCCTGTACAAGATTTTAATATTGTGGGTCACAGAACTAAAGAATTTAAATGAAAATGGTATGAGAAGACGCCCTCATACCATTTTCACCTGCCCCCCAATTGGGAAATGTTATATTTTTGGTTACAGGACTTTTATTAGTCAAGTAAAGCATCAATAATAACATCAGTTGTTGTTGAAGTTGCAACAGACACGCAGCATGCATAAAGCTAAAGGTCTGACTCAGAGATGAAATGCTGTTGGTTTAGTTGTGACATAGCTGTAGTTAGTGAGTAGCAGTAGTACTGTTTCAAATCATTTTAAATATAAGCACTTTTATTTATTTATTATTTATTTATTTATTTTAAATACTGTATCTTTGAAATGTTGGTTGTTTTGCATGCCATGCATGTTTGGTGGGGCAAACTGGGCATTTAGGGTGGCATTGACCCCCCCCCCCCCCCCCCCCCCCATGCCCATGCCTAGATCCGCCCCTGCTGTACAGGGTGCTATGAGAAAGCAATGTGAGGTTATATCATTACTGGGGACAAAGATGGGGTTGCACCAGGACACTCCGTTACGCACCAACATCCATCAGACCGGAAGAAGAAGACGAAGAAGAAAAAGACGTCCGATGAATCGGAATCACACACAATAGAAAGCACAGCTATTATGTCTGTGAAGGAGCCCAGGAGCAGAGTACAATAACGGCATGAATGAAGGCCTTAGACAATGATGAAAACCTCCTATGTCCATGACATTTATATTCCTTTCTATTGTAAATAATGTCCCTATACCAGCGGCTTTCAACCTTTTTGATACCAGGGACCACTATTTATTCAGAATTTGAGCCATGGACCACCCTTTGAGGACATTCCATCCCCACAGACCCCAAAACTAAAGATTTATTTTGCTTTTGTCCACAATACCAGACTGGATTTGGGAAACAAAACGGGTAAACAATAGATCAAGATGATCATTAATCTTCTACATTCTCTAGCCGTTCAGACTTGCGATAGTTCAGATGATGAATATTTTCTCTTGAGAGTGTAAACATGAAACCAAATGGACCCTTGCGGGTCCATTTGGTTTCATTTTTACGCTCTCAAAGAGTTACATCTGGTTAACCAACTTTCCATCATTTATCCTGGGGACCACCTGGAAATTTCTCAAGGACCACTGGTGGTAACAACATTGACATCCTAACTATATGAGTAATTTGTTCCTGAGCAGAACCCCCCCCCCCCCCCCCCCCTCCCTCCCCTGGTATGAATGTGTTGTGTGCTTGGTCTTTTTGTTTTGTTTTCCCTTTCCTTTTATTCATGTTTTTAATTTAATTTATTATTATTATTATTATTATTATTACTTACTTTTCAATTTATTTAATTATTATTAATATTACTACTTTTTCTTACACAAAACATTTAAATTGCATTCTATGTCTTGTCTTTTCTATTTTTGTATACACTTACATATATATATATATATTTGTAGTCAATCACATTATTATAACTATTATTTTTTATTTGTATTTTCTATTTTATTTTATTTTGAAAAAAAAAAGGACTGTTCAATTTGATTGTCTGATTTTATTGTTAAAATCAATAAATAAATTTGTAAACAAAAAAAAAAAAGGACCACTGGTGGTCCCCAGAGAACCTGTTGAAAACCCCTGCCCTATACCACAGCTGCAACAAAAGCAACAAAAGCCTAACCAAAGTTAGCAGATTTACAAGCTCAAAGCGATTTGCATCGCTCCCACGTTTCGAGCTGGTAGATCAGTGGTTGCTTTGGACCATTTTATGATGATTTGAGAGAAATGCAACAGTTTTGGACAACATGTGAGGTTTCCACGGTGAAAAGAGCCATTATTATACCCAGACAACCCACCAAGGACACGCGCAGGCAAAATTAACGATGATGTACCTCGTTCCTTGGAAAGGAAAGGAAATGAAAAATAACTTGTTTGGTTTTCTGGAAGGCTACGGTACAAATCTCAGCCCAAACATTGTGAGATACTACTGCAGACTCTATGAAAGCCTGATGTGAAATCATTGAAGAAGAGAGAGAGAGACCCCTGCTAGACGAAGGCAAACATAATTATTTCTCACAGACAGAGTCAAGGTTAGTTGTACAGAGTACAGACAGTGTGTTGTGGACTTTAGCCAAAACCAAAACAAACAACAACAAAACAATGGAGACTCACAGTGACTGCACAGGGGCCAAGTTTGAATTACTCACGAGGAAACAGAACTGCACAAAAACACAACCGCAACACATCTTAGATTACAGCCGTTGGTACGATTGTTTACACACTAAAAATGTCAAATAATAACACACAGCTTAGTGAAAACTGACACGGAAGGAAGGAAGGATGCAGAACCTCAGCCCGTAGTCTGACAACTACAAGCATTTGAACCCACACTTCTTCTTTGGCATTCAAACAAACGTCAGTCAATCTGTCAGATCGATGACTCTGCACTTTACAAAGTGTGTAGATTAGATGGACTATTTCTCTCTGTTTTGGAAAATATTTGAAGTATAAAATTGCCAGTGATGAGACTAACGCCCTTACGTAAGGGATTACAGGATTGCAGTATCTTGTAATTCTGTAATTCAATTCTCTAATAAAAAGTAATTCTGAACATTTCACATTAGTTACTGTGTTTCAAATGGGTGTATTACCCATGTTACGTAATGTAATTTAAGGTGCAAATAACATACATTCTTGTAATACTTAATACCATATTGTATATGCCCCTCAAGCTTATTTCTGATGGTTTGAGCCTTGAGTCATTTGTTTCTAGACTCCATTTATAGGAAATACAGAATAGGAGGGACTTATTTATCATGTCCACACGAGACACGACATCTCTAAGGAATATTAAACTCTGCCAGTTTTTTTATTTTAATTTTTTTATGTAGTTAGTGCCAGCGATTTTCATTTAAAAGTCATATTTCATATTTCGGTTCATGTTTCTGGTCGGACATGTAAGATCAGCACACAGGATGTTACTTCCGGTCCGTCTCTTATTTGGGTCCCTCAGCTAGGAAGAGGAGACTAGTGCTGCTCGTGGCTGCTAGCATCGGGATCGTAGCAAACAATAGCCATACTAATCAAAGATTACCATAGATCAACGGCAATGACAGCGGTCATAACTATTATTTGATAATGGTACGATTGATGTAGATTAACTTCAATGGCAGCGGCCGTAACTTTTATTTGACAATGGTACGATTGATGTAGATTAACTTCAATGGCAGCGGCCGTAACTATTATTTGATAATGGTACGATTGTGTAGATCAACTTCAATGACAGCGGCCGTAACTATTATTTGATAATGGTACGATTGATGTAGATTAACTTCAATGGCAGCGGCCGTAACTATTATTTGATAATGGTACGATTGATGTAGATCAACTTCAATGGCAGTGGCCGTAACTATTATTTGACAATGGTACGATTGATGTAGAATAACTTCAATGGCAGCAGCCGTAACTATTATTTGATAATGGTAAGATTGATGTAGATTAACTTCAATGGCAGCGGCCGTAACTATTATTTGATAATGGTAAGATTGATGTAGATTAACTTCAATGGCAGCGGTCGTACCTATTATTTGATAATGGTAAGATTGCCGTAGACCAGCAGCAATGGCGGTTTAACTGTGGTAACATATTGAAAATGGGTGGAATTCCCCTATAAGGGAAGACTACTTTTTGATTAAAAAAAGGTTTGTCAGACAACAGAGGATGGAAGTACTGTATCACTTGTTGGGATTACTGGGGGGCATCACAGGGGGTCACAGGGGTTTTCAACCATTTTGATACCAGGGCCCACTATTGGTACTGCATTTGAGCCACGGATCTGAGGACATTTTAGCCCCACAGACCCCAAAACTACAGGTTTTCTTTTGCTTTTGTACACATTTGGATTTGGGAAACAAAAGAGTCAAACATACACATCAAAATGACTATTAATCTTCGAGTTGTGTAGACCTAATTCAGATGATTCACATTTTAACTTTTGAGAGTGTAAAAATGAAACCAAATGGACCCGCAAGGGTCCATTTGGTTTCATTTCTACACTCTCAAGAGTTACATGTGGTTTACCAACTTTTCATCTGGTTAACCAACTTAGCTGGGGACCACCTGGAACCCTCTCAAGGACCACTGGCGGTCCCCTGCTTTAGGACAAACTTCAGACGTGTGTCTCAGACAGACACGTACTGCAACCTTCAAAACGACATCCCGCGTCTCCACAAGGACGTTCTGACTGGAATGTCTGTGGCAGGATGTAATGCCTGCACAGTTACCGTTTAATAATAATACTACTAGGGGAGGTGGAAATAATCTCATGATCGCTGCTCTATCCTTTTCTGAGGAGCTTATAAATCTCTCTCCTGTATGTAATACAGCCTGGCTGGCTGCAGCACTGCCTGGTACAGGGGGACGGTATCGAGGTAATGACCTCAACCAAGGTTAGAATAGTTTTAAAAATGTCTGATTTGTTTCGATTCTTTTGTTAAAGTGGTGTTGCTGTTTGTTTGTTTTTTAATCTTGTGGAGGTGTAGGTTACATTTGTTTTGGTGTACTTCATGGTCTGAGGCAGACCATGCCTCCTTGTCAGCCACTCCCACTATCAGTCACTCACTCACTCCCTCACCTGTTCTGCAATCAGCTCATTACCCCACCTGCAAACACTCTACAATCAACCTGCTCACTATAAAGACTGGACTCACTCCACTACACCTTTGTCAGTTCATAGTTTGTGTTACCGGTTCCTGCATGCTCCTGTCTCTGAGACTTCTGATTCCTGTATTCTGCTCCTGTGTATGGATTTGCCCAGCCTTGCCTTGTTCTGCTTGGTTGTAAGGTTTTTTGTCTCATTTTTCATTAAATACTTTAAAGATCTAGCTTGTTGTCTGTGGCTCTGCATTCTGGGTTCAATCTCCTCTGAAACCGTAACAGTATGAACTGACCAAACATGAACCCAGCAGAGCTCAGACTTTTTCACCAAAGGGTGGCAGAATTTGAATCTTTGGTTGACCGTTATGTGGCCTCTCCTCCCACGCTACGTGGTCAAATTGATAGGGAGATCTTTACATTACAGCAATGGTTTAAAGAGAAGCCATGGATCAGCCATTTTGTTCCCCATCTGAATGTGGTGCAGGGGAGGCTTAAAGACTTTAAAGAGGCAAACTCATTTGACAGAGTTTCCCAGTCAGCTCCACAATCGGTTAGACTTGGTGTTGTGAGTGTGCAGCCTACCAACCCTGTTGAAGATCAGCATGTTGAATATGTGGACCTGCTCACATATTTTTGCAGAAAGGCAAAAATGCAAACCTTTTCTGAGCCATCTTGTGCCCCAGATCCTTATCTGGGCACACGCCTAGCACGGGGTGGTCCCCGTAGAAACAAACTGGGCAAGAACACTCAGGATCGACAAGCCACTAAGCCTACCCTGAGACCCCCAGTGCCCATGGTCCGGCCTCCCGTGTCTCCTCCTGTGTCAGCGGTCCGGCCTCCTGTGTCAGCGGCCCCGCCTCCTGTGTCAGCGGCCCCGCCTCCTGTGTCAGCGGCCCCGCCTCCTGTGTCAGCGGCCCCGCCTCCTGTGTCAGCGGCCCCGCCTCCTGTGTCAGCGGCCCCGCCTCCTGTGTCAGCGGCCCCGCCTCCTGTGTCAGCGGCCCCGCCTCCTGTGTCAGCGGCCCCGCCTCCAGTGTCTGCGGCCCCGCCTGCCGTCCGGCCTTCAGTGATTGCAGCCCCGCCTGCCGTCCGGCCTTCAGTGATTGCAGCCCCGCCTGCCGTCCGGCCTTCAGTAATTGTCTTCCGGCCTCCAGTGACTGCAGCCCCGCCTCCGGACCCCGAGCCAGCAGTGGCTCCGCCTCCGGACCCCGAGCCAGCAGTGGCTCCGCCTCCGGACCCCGAGCCAGCAGTGGCTCCGCCTCCGGACCCCGAGCCAGCAGTGGCTCCGCCTCCGGACCCCGAGCCAGCAGTGGCTCCGCCTCCCGACCCCGAGCCAGCAGTGGCTCCGCCTCCCGACCCCGAGCCAGCAGTGGCTCCGCCTCCCGACCCCGAGCCAGCAGTGGCTCCGCCTCCCGACCCCTAACCAGCAGTGGCTCCGGCCTCGCCTCCAGCGCCTGCAGCTCCGCCTCCGGCCTCGCCTGCAGCTCCGCCTCCGGCCTCGCCTCCAGCGCCTGCAGCTCCGCCTCCGGCCTCGCCTGCAGCTCCGCCTCCGGCCTCGCCTCCAGCGCCTGCAGCTCCGCCTCCGGCCTCGCCTGCAGCTCCGCCTCCGGCCTCGCCTCCAGCGCCTGCAGCTCCGCCTCCGGCCTCGCCTGCAGCTCCGCCTCCGGCCTCGCCTCCAGCGCCTGCAGCTCCGCCTCCGGCCTCGCCTCCAGCGCATGCAGCTCCGCCTCCGGCGCCGCATCCCCAGCCTGCAGCAGAGTCTGCAGCTTCGCCTCCGGCGCCGCATCCCCAGCCTGCAGCAGAGTCTGCAGCTCCGCCTCCGGCGCCAAACCCCGAGTCTGCAGCTCCTCCTCCGGTCCTGCCTTCCGTCCAGCCTCTGGTGCCAGCCCTGTCTGCAGCTCCGTCCCCGGCGCTGCCCCCTGAGTCTGCAGCTCCGCCTCTGGCACCGCCTCCAGCTCAGCCTCTGCCGCCTCCAGGCCGGCCTCCAGACGGCGCCTCGCCTGCCCTGTCCCTGCCTCCTGGCCGAACCCCTGATGATAACGCCGCCTCGTCCGCCTCGTCTCGGCCTCCCGGCCAACCGCCAGACGACTGGTCCACTCCATCCGCCTCGTCTCTGCCGCCGGGTCGCCCTCCAGACCCCTCGCCTGCCTCGTCTCTGCCGCCGGGTCGCCCTCCAGACCCCTCGCCTGCCTCGTCTCTGCCGCCGGGTCGCCCTCCAGACCCCTCGCCTGCCTCGTCTCTGCCGCCGGGTCGCCCTCCAGACCACTCGCCCGCCTTGTCTCTGCCTCCAGGCCGGCCTCCAGACCCCTCGCCTGCCTTGTCTCTGCCTCCAGGCCGACCACCCGACGACTCCTCTACGTCACCTGCCTGGACCCAAGCCCCTGGTCGTCCACCCGAGATCCTGGCCCCAGTATCCCTCCTCCTGGCCCCCTTCCGCCCACCCTGCTTGTCCTTGTTGTGGGACGTCTGGGAGCCGTCCCTTGTGAGGGGGGTACTGTCACGGTCTGAGGCAGACCATGCCTCCTTGTCAGCCACTCCCACTATCAGTCACTCACTCACTCCCTCACCTGTTCTGCAATCAGCTCATTACCCCACCTGCAATCACTCTACAATCAACCTGCTCACTATAAAGACTGGACTCACTCCACTACACCTTTGTCAGTTCATAGTTTGTGTTACCAGTTCCTGCATGCTCCTGTCTCTGAGACTTCTGATTCCTGTATTCTGCTCCTGTGTATGGATTTGCCCAGCCTTGCCTTGTTCTGCTTGGTTGTAAGGTTTTTTGTCTCATTTTTCATTAAATACTTTAAAGATCTAGCTTGTTGTCTGTGGCTCTGCATTCTGGGTTCAATCTCCTCTGAAACCGTAACAGTTTTGGTGCACTTCATTTTTTTTTTTTTGCACTGGCAATGATACTTTAGGTTTAGGTCCTGGTCGTACCTTGACAAATAGTAGAGCGTTAGCCTAACTCTTGAGAGTGTGAAAATGAAACCAAATGGACCCTTGCGGGTCCATTTAGTTTCATTTTACCCCCTGGGTACTCTCAAGAGTTACATCTGGTTAACCAACTTTCCATCATTTAGCCTGGGGACCTCTTGGAACCCTCTAAGGGACCACTGGTGGTCCCCGGACCACCGGTTGAAAACCACTGCTGTATACCTCTACTTCCTCTGGTACTTTACTTACTCACAAGGAAATAAAACAAGACAAATAAAGGATTCTTTTTTTGTTGTTGGGGGACAGGCATGAAACAGCGACAGGTTCTAACCTCCGGGGCCGGCAGGCTTTTATTGTGGCAGCAGTAACAGCCCTCGACAGACGAGATGAGAGAGACAGGCGGTGTGTCTCAAAGCGATGGCGTAGAAAATCTGTTCCAGTGGGAAGTGCAGGCGAGATGTTAGGGAGCAGCCATGAGGGCTGTACAGACACACTACAGGGACGGATGTAACATCTCCCAATTGGGGGGAGGCAGGAGAAAATGGCATGGGGGCGGCTTCATCGCCGCACCCATACCATTTTCTGTACCATTTTCTGACTTTTATTAGACAAGTAAAGCATCAATGATAACATCAGTTGTTGTTGAAGTTGCAACAGACACGCAGCATGCATAAAGCTAAAGGTCTGACTCAGAGAGTTTTCTGTTTTCAATGATGAAATGCTGTTGGTTTAGTGGTGCCACAGCTGTAGTTAGTTAGTAGCAGTAGTAGTGTTTCAAATAATTTTAAACATAAGCACTTTAATTTGAAATATCTTGGGTTGTTTTGCATGCCATCGTGTTTGGTGGGGCAGACTGGCCACCCCCCCATGGCCATGCCTAGATCCGCCCCGGACACAGAGCAAATACAGAGAGCAGCCATTGGGGAATGGCCTCCTGGTGTGTGTGTGTGTGTGTGTGTGTGTGTGTGTGTGTGTGTGTGTGTGTGTGTGTGTGTGTGTGTGTGTGTGTGTGTGTGTGTGTGTGTGTGTGTGTGTGTGTGTGTGTGTGTGTGTGTGTGTGTGTGTGTGTGTGGTTGTACACTGCAGAATCCCCACAACCATTGGTGTAGTAGTGGTTCTTCTCACATCTTTGCCACGTTCCCCACAAAATCCCCCATGTGTAGGGGAAGTCTTAAAGAGGGGGTGTCGTGATTTTTGTATTTTTTCCAATTTTGTACATGTTTAAGAGGTGACAGTATGTAAATAGACCCCCTGGTGTGTTTTTTATGTGCAATGATGTCTTCCCTTTGTATTTAGGGTTTCTTCCTGGGGACTGAACCTTTCCAGTCAAACGTGCCAATGAAAAAAACTTCAATATAGTGACATCATGTGCTCAGCCTCTCCCCTAACTCCTCCCCCTTTATCATGCAACTAAAGCTGTGGGCGTGGCTTCAGTTCAGGTGGATCTCCACCCATCACCACCCACCAGGCAAACCAGGCATACTTAAAGATGGAGTTCCGCGAAATTTGGTCTTTTTCCAGTTTTTCACGTGTTTATTAGGTCTCAGTCCAACGGAGTCAACACGAAAAGTATGACGTATCAATCTACCACGTGTCAACGCCCCTCCCCGTCATTGTCATATTTTTAAATACGCCAGCCTCTGGGGGGCGGAGCTACCACAATCACACATGGGGTACGTGTGATCATGGCGGATCGAGGTGGCTTCAAACATTACCAGCTGATGGAGGATTAATGCAATATTATTAGTTAATACTTCTTAATGAATGCCTGCGGTGCCATAGGAACTCGGGTGGACGTAAAAAGGCGAGAGAGAAAAAAAGAACGTATCGGTTTTGCTGTTGTATACTGCTTTTTGTGTATGTCTATGACATGCACCATCATAGAACCACAGTTACATACGTAACTAGCGATTTAGTTTCTCTTCTCTAAGATCACCTCTAAACATCGTATGGGGCATATAATAGTAGTCGCACCAACCCCCAGGTGTCTGCTGTTAAGACGCTGTGAATAAATGAGTTGATGTGTTGAAGAAAACTTTTAAAACGATCTGGTATCATCTGTGTTGAAACGGAGCCATAGAGTATAGACAGAGTGACAACTCCATCCACTTCATGGGGTAGTCCAATGGCGGCTCTTCTGCTTAGACTTCAATAGAGAATGGGGACAACTCCTGGACCTGAATTAGGACCCAGGCTACAGCCCAGTGTTAATGATCTTAAATCGCTTTATTTTAGATTGTTTTTAGTGATAGTACAACACAAACATGTCAACGGTACAATAACAACGTTACTGTACCGTTGACATGTTGAAAACCTGCCTAAAGTCCCTATTCAGCTGCATCATATAAGCTGCATGAACAGCAGCTCGAGCGCTCAGTTTCTGACCCCTCAATGTCGCAACTCTTCTATGACCAGAAGAGTGCCCGCGCATGCGCCGTTGTTTTCTCTGTCGGCTGCTGAATGATAGTGTACTCTAGGTGGACAAGAGTTGCGACATTGAGGGGCCAGAAGCCGAGTGCAAATGAGATAAAGTGATAAACTGTTGGAAATGCATTGTTTCTCAACGAGGGCGGCGCAAATAAGAGCTAATTTAGGAACCTGTTCATCATGACAACTGTTGTAAGGTATTATACAGGCTTACTACAAAACTATCATAAAAGCTGGGCCGTTGCTTGAATCCATTGCATATACTACTTCCAGTCCAGAACGTGTCCCCTTTTGTTGTGCTAATTCAATAGAAGTCTATGTAGAAGAGCCGCCATTGGACTGGCCCCATGAAGTGAATGGTGTTTGCATAACTGTCTATAGTCTATTATAAGGCTTTGATTTCGAGCCGAGGACCCCCAGTTTGACATGTATTAGTTTAAGGACCCCCATTTGTGGCATTTCTATCTCTGAGACCCCATTTTTAACTGTAAAATCGGTGTTAATTAACTCTTGACTGTACAAATGGTCATATTTGATTTCATATGTACACTTAGTTTATACCCTGGCCATTTGGTTACAAAGTATAATGTAGCGAGGGACCCCCTGGACGCCTCTGTCTTTGGGAATCACTGGGCCACAACAAAAAGCAACTGCTTGTTTTAATAAGTGCTTGTTTTATTATTATTATTATTTTATTGTTATATAGATAGGAACTTCTACACACAGGAGCTGTTACTGTAAACTCGGTACCCAGACAGAATATTAGACAGGTTGTGGTTATCCAATACTCAGTGAACTATGGGTGATACCCTATCATAACATGTTGACAGAATAAATGAATAAATAAATGTATTATTAATATATCGTTATTATTACTATTACTGTTTAATGTAGGTGAATCTCCATTATTAGTGTTAATGGGGAGTTCTGTACCAGAATCTGGCTCAAACTATAGCCTCAACAGTTTGTCATCCCTCTGAAATTATGTAAACAAATGGGCAGAACCATGGGCGGTCCTTTTGTGAGGAGGGGGAGGGACTAGGAGAGGTGGGTGGTCTTAAAGTAAGAGGCGGAGGGACTTTATTAGGTGGGTGGTGCTAAAGTTAAAGTCATGCATACTTAATGAACTGGTGGCCATTGCCACATACAAACGGCTTTTTAACAAATACTATACACTTTATTGAAAAAATTCTTCCTGATTATGTTATAATAACACCTGATGATCATCTTTTTGGGACAGGAAAAAGCACGGCACTCCATCTTTAATGAACTGGTAGGGTGGAATCATAAAAATGACAGTTTAACAAACACTGTACACTTTTTGGGAAAAAAAATCTTACTTTTCATATAACATTAATACCTGATGATCATGTTTTAGGGTAGAAAAAAATCATGGCACTCCATCTTTAAGCCAAAAAACACACCAAAGAGTCAGTTAGGGACAAGGGCAACCACACCAATACTGCAACTCTATGATCTGATAATGACTAATAAGGGGCGATACCTATATTTTTTGATACCAATATACAGAATTTGATGATACCGATATGAACCCATATGACAAAAAAGAGACGATCTGGTACTTTTTTGATATCATAACTGTTAAATCCTACGGCAGTAAAAAATGACAAAGATGTCAAGAAATAGTTTTGCTTTAAGTAGCATGTGGAACGTCAAACTACTGTTTGACGCCATGATTATGAATCCACTCCAAACACTAGTTTCACACATGTCACATCATGCTACTAGAAAATTGTCCAATACTTACAGCCCATCAGTGTGAAGATAAAATCCTGTAAATCTGTGAAATCCCAGAGCAGCCCCATTCAGGCCTGTGATTTCAGTCTCAGTCACCTGAAACCACTGGAGGAAACCGCAAAAAGAAAAGGTTAATTGCAAAAGGCAACGGTGGATTCCAGGAGCGGAACAGAGAGAGTTCTGCAATCGGGTGAAAGAGCTTGAAAGAACCCTGCCGGTTTCCAGAGATCAAGACAATAGACCATACCTGGGCATTATGCGGCCCGGGGGCCAAATGCGGCCCTTTGGCTGACTCTGACCGGCCCGGGGACCACCAGTAGTCCTTGAGAGAGTTCCAAGTTAAACATGGAAAGTTGGTTAACCAGATGTAACTCTTTGAGAGCGTATAAATGAAACCAAATGGACCCTTGCGGGTCCATTTGGTTTCATTTTTACACTCTCAAGAGTTAAAATATTCATCGTCTGAATTAGCCCTAAGTCTACACTTTCAATCAGAGAATGTAAGAGAATGGTCATTTTTGTTATCTTGTTTTGTTTCCCAAATCCAGCCTGGAATTGTGGACAAAAACAAAAGAAATCTTGAAGAAACTTTTGGGATCTGTGGGGCTAAAATGTCATCAAATGGTGGTCCGTGGCTCAAATACTGAATAAATAGTG
Organism: Benthosema pterotum; assembly: GCA_039105355.1. Lineage (NCBI taxonomy): Eukaryota > Metazoa > Chordata > Actinopteri > Myctophiformes > Myctophidae > Benthosema > Benthosema pterotum. Next base: position 11,180,498 of record CM076971.1, on the reverse strand, counting down.
GGCCCTGGTGTCAAAATGGTTGGTCTTACCCTTACCTTTATCTTGAAATTAAATTAATACTATGCAGACTTTAGTTCAGCCTTTAGTCTTGGCCCTCTACAATATTTTATATATCTCATTTGGCCCCTTGGGAAAAATAATTGCCCACCCCTGCAATAGACAATAGATGCCCTCTTGTGGTGTCGCTGTCTTTGTCCATGGCGCAATCGCCTTTATATTAAATATTTTGGAAAAGTCTCTGAAGAAAATGAATACGGAATTCATTTCTGGGCCAAGGGCAACATCAGGAAAGGGGCTGACGCTCAACCGCCTCAGGTCTGTGAGGTTAGGTTGAGGGTCGGGCATTTAGGATTAGGGTTACGGTTGGAGGGGTCTAGGGGTTTTGTGTCTCGGAACAATGGGAGTCTGCAGAGCATGGCCATTCTGAGACGAAAAAGTCCTGCTGATGACAACGTGATAACTGCGATCTTATCTACTGATAACGGTAGAATCCGCTGGTCAGTTCGGGTTGAAGTGAAATTGCGAGTGAAATCTTCCCAGTCTGGAGATCGAGGTCTTGGAAGGAAGGAAGGAAGGAAGGAAAGAAGGAAGGAAGGAAAAACCAAAATAGGAGACATGGGGAGGAAAAAAAGCTCCAGAGCTCGACTGTCATGACTCTTGTACAGAAGAGGAGAGAAGAAAAAGAATGTACAGTAAAACAAGGCGTATTACATCAAACGGAGACATGAAGCAGAAAGTTTGTGTGCTACAGACGGAGCTGTGTGGAATCCCCAGCGGACAGCATTGATGTACCGCAGTGAGAGAGAGAGAGAGAGAGAGAGAGAGAGAGAGAGAGAGAGAGAGAGAGAGAGAGAGAGAGAGAGAGAGAGAGAGAGAGAGAGAGAGAGAGAGAGAGAGAGAGAGAGAGAGAGAGAGAGAGAGAGAGAGAGAGAGAGAGAGAGAGAGAGAGAGAGAGAGAGAGAGAGAGAGAGAGAGAGAGAGAGAGAGAGAGGAACAACCACTGTGGAATATCACTGATATACAAGATGACACTGAGAAAGGGAATAACTTCGCCTTTGTCGGCGTGGGTTATGGCTGCTGTATGCGCGTGCCGTGCACGTGTTCGTGTGTGTGTGTGTGTGTGTGTGTGTGTGTGTGTGTGTGTGTGTGTGTGTGTGTGTGTGCGTGTGTGTGCGCGTGCGTGCGTGCGTATGTGTGTGTGTGTGTGTGTGTGTGAAGGAGGCTAGGGAGAAAGACGAAAAATGATAAAAGAAATGAAGGGCAAGGAACATCAAGCAAAGAGACGGAGAGAGGGAGATAAAAGCAAACTGAGCGAGACGGACAGCGGTGAAGAGATGACGATATGACCCCCGAGTGTCTCTGAGAGAGAGAGGGTTAGAGAAAGAGGAAGAGAGAGGGAAAGAGAGGGATGGATCTGAAATAAATAAATCGCATAACTGTAACCATCACTATACAGTACAGTAGAAGCATAGACGGATGTAGAAATTATGGTCCACTGGGCCGCCATCAGCCGCTGTTTTTCTTTCCGTCGTGGCACAACACCAGCAGGATTTAGGGACTGCTTGAAAATAATAGACCTGCGCAGTGACGTCACCAGCCCGGTTTCAGAAGAGTTTTCCCCATTCATTTTTCTCATAGACTTTTCAAAAATAATTTATATAAAGACAATTACAACACGGACAAAGCCAACTCGGGTCGTGACAAATCATGATGACACACACGATCTTTTGGGACGATCAAGTAATTTCTAAGATGAAAAACGAAACAAAAAGTCTTGTGTCCTGCCGTTTTGTACTTCTTGCTAATTAGGGCCTTGAGCTTGAAGCCTCTTCGCCATCGCGCAGACACTCAAGTGCAAGCCCCCCCCTAGCTCAGGGGCCCCTGGCTCTGGGCCCAACGTGCCCGTTGGATAATCCCCCCCTGAGTAGAAGGAGAAACGAAGACTGGGCAAGGCATATGGGGCGAGAGAGAGAGACAGAGACAGAGTGAGAGCAAGAGAGAGAGACAGAAAGAGAGCATTTGTTGGCATTTGTCCAGGAGGAGTCAACTCTCGGCCATGGCAGGCAGAGAGATCTTCAAACGGAAAAGCGCCGGCGGGCGGAATAAAGAAGAAAAGAGCGCAAGAAGAAGAAGAAGATAATTACGGCCTGTAATTAGGTTCAGACGGAGTCAAACCAATTACCAGCATGATGAAATGTACTGTATTAATGTGAAGCGCCAGCGTTTGGGACAACCAGACGATGTAGAGAGTTATTAAATGTCTGCGACAGGCGGAACTCCGACGACTTCTACACGATCACACGGCAGACCTTCAGCTGCTCCTCAGCAAACTGCCACTGAGCTGTCCTTGGCAGTGCACTGTCAACGCTGTTTTGTAATGGTGTGATTGTCTGTCTGTCTGTCTGTCTGTCTGTCTGTCTGTCTGTCTGTCTGTCTGTCTGTCTGTCTGTCTGTCTGTCTGTCTGTCTGTCTTGTAATGGTGTGATTGTCTGTCTGTCTGTCTGTCTGTCTGTCTGTCTGTCTGTCTGTCTGTCTGTCTGTCTGTCTGTCTGTCTGTCTGTCTGTCCAGCCCAGTCTCATGGCAACTCATTGAAATAGCACCGACTGAGACACGGCCGTTCTGTTCATATAGGGTTCGTTCGGACTTCGGAAGCCCAAAGCACAAGTGCGTGGTGCTAGATGGATGATAGCCTCGATCTCCAGGCTTACATCCGCACTGCGAAATGAAAGCCTGGAGACACGGTACCTCAGAGTACCCGCGGAAACATTTTATTTCCCCCGTTGTGCTCTGAATGCTTTGTACATTGGAAACTTTTTTTTTTTCTGAAAATAATAGTGACTCTATAACTGAACAGGGTTGTTTGGCTGGGGGCTGTAAATACAGTAACTTCCACAACTCCGGTTAAGCAGTGTTGTTTTTGTCGACTAAGACTAACACTAAAGACTAAGTCGACTAAGGTTTTGGATATTTAGTCGACTAAGACTAGACTAACAAAAATGATTTTCAAAAGACTAAGACGAAGACTAAATCATAACCTAAGACTAATGGAAATAAGAAACATGTTCACACAACAAGTATGTGTGAACATATCTGCAGTATACATTGCATGTTTCATACTAAAAACTCTAATCTATAAAACATATATAAACCTACAATGTATTTATACTGTATGTACGATTAAACTACCGAGACTAAGACTAAATCATTTTTGACATTTGTGTCCCAGCACCACCCAGGTTGAGTCTTTGAGGAAATTCTCATTTTTGTTTTATCATGTCATGTGAAAGCAGAGAGTCATAGCTACAATTTGACATATTGGTTGTGCAATTTGACCCACCAGTTTTTGAGATATGGTTTATAGAGTAATGTCTTGCAGAGAAACAGGAATTTGAGAATTTGGTTTTTAAAGATGTAGTTCTTGGTCTGGGCATTGAGGGGGGCGCTGTTTCCTCTTCTTTGCTGAACAGTTGAACAGTTTGGGCATGGGAACACCTCCTCAATACTGGGGGGGCATTGTTGAGTCAAGGTGTTTGAATAGTAGCCTAATAATAGTAGCTAAAATGAATATAGTAATACATTTCGCCTTTATACGGCTATTTTTACTTTAAAAGGATACTTATACATAGTAACCATTATACAAGTGTACATGGTGAAACACAACTCTATTGTCGTGAAGTTGTGTTTCACCATGCTAATGTTTTTTTTTCCCCCAGACCTCCATTTCTAGGAAAAAAGGTATATTGACAGTAACAGAAAATGGGTAGAATTCCCCTTTAACTAGTGTCCATTCATACAGTGGTTAATGCATATTAAATTAAGTATTTGCTTTTGTTGTATTGATCTAGTGGTTCACAATGTGTTAATGTCCCACTTTCAAGAAGGTGACAATGGCCAGAGCCTATCCCAGATGTTCACAACAACAACAGCTTCTCTTGTTCCAAAATGTTTAAAACGTAATCTATTAAACAACATAACGTGGTTAATGTTCATAATGTACTGCACTTTGGTTCTTATTAAGTCTACAAATAACGCGACTCTTATTTTTATTATTTACCGCGGGTATGTTGTATAAACTTGTATTGAGAATGGGTCAACAAATAAAGACAAGTCCTGGACCGAAAGTAGGTCTATGCAGAAATGCATTGAACTCAGCAACGGTCCACCTAGATCTCTTTATTTTAGATCGTTTTGTAGTAATAATAAAAGATAAACATCCAGAGACTTTAGTTGTTTGTCTTATTTGCGCCGCCCTCGTTGTATAGAACGTATTTCCAACTCCAACTTGACTCTCTTCTCTCTCCGTCTGTTCTCTGTTGTTGCCAAGTATTTGGAGAGAAGTAAGCCAATAACGCCACAAAGTCCAATAATATTGTATAGTTGAAAAATACTACTAGGCATCCGGGTTTTTATAGTTAACTAAAACTAACGAAAAAACGATAACTTTTTTCTTAAAGTAAAAACTAGTAGGAAAAAAAACAATTAAAACTAAAGTAGAATGAAAAAGCCATAACTATAATAACCCTGCTAGGCACATGTACTGTATGTCTATAATTAATAGTATGCTGTGCAGGAATGCCAACAGTAGCCTACTACAGTTTAATTGTTATGGACATTGAGTACATTGGCCAATTTGCAGGTACTTACTCCACGTTTTTTTTTAGATAACCATCCCCACAGTCCATTGTTTGTATGCATGAATGGAACAACAACAATAATTGTGATGCATTATCATTATAAATACTATGTATCTAGGGTGATTTTTTGCCATTATTATACAATCACACATAGTAGTCACCAGAAACAGATGAGGATAATATCCAATAAAATGTTGGTTAACATGGACGGAAAACAAGCCAACAAGCCAACATGGCAACCCTTTGTCTGTTTCCTCTGAGAATAGTGACGTAGTTCCGGCTCTAAAAAAACGCCACGAAGAAGAATCCAATGTTTTGATATTTTATACATGGATTTACTAACAGAACGTCGCTACTAATAGGTTATGTGGAATGCCACCTGGCTGTTATTTGAGCTCAAAATCACGCGAAGTCCGCGTTCTGTTGATGACGGCGGGCATCGCATATTTACAGAACTAGAGGCACTTATCAGATTACAACCGTTAGCATTTTAAGCTAATTAAGCTAACGGCCCGATCGCGGCCCGGAGGAATGAGGTAATAATGGTCAGAACTGTCATTACAGTTCACATTAATTCAATTATAACATGTTTACACTGCGTTTTAAGGTCTAACATTCACCTCATGTATGCTTTAGTATGAAACAACTAATAAAGTTGCTTCAGGTCATTTTTCACAGAAAATAAAAAATAAGAGAAAATCAAGTTTAGACCCCTCTACTGACAACTTCATTTCCCCGAGATGACTCAACGTGGGTGGGGTTTAGTCACATTTCGTCGACTAAGACTAGACTAAAAACGTGAATTTCAAAGACTAAATGGGACTAAAAGACTGAATATGTCTTATTGAAAAGACTAAGATTAAGACTAAATCAAAATATTCTCAAAAAAACAACACTGCTGTTAAGTCTCAAAAGCAACCCAGGGTGGATGGGTGAAATGGGCGGTGACGTCACCGAGTGTATTCAGTGTGCCTTATTTACGAACAACCAGTTGAAAACCAGGCAGCATAGCCCAGCGGAAAATCTGGTTAGTGTGTTGTGCTGCACGAAACACTAACGACTGTTGCGGCTGTTCCGTGGCGACTGCCATTGCTCTCTGTCTCTCTCTCGGTCTCTCTCTCTCTTTCTCTGTCACAGATATCTCAAAACATCTGTGTGAGAGAGAAAGGGAGAGAGAGAAAGAGACAGAGAGAGGTAGCCTATACATATACGTCTCCATTACAGCAAAACAGAAAGGTATACCACAGTGTATAACCACAGCCATTAGGCTGGGCTCTCAAACCCTTTGACGACGGTGTAGAATAATAATCCATTCTGACAGCACTAGAGGACACACACACACACACACACACACACACACACACACACACACACACACACACACACACACACACACACACACACACACACACACACACACACACACACACACTTCTCCTGTTCCTGTTGACCATCTCCCGCAGGGGCGGATCTAGGCATGGGCATTAGGATCTAGGCATGGGCATTAGAATAATTTGAAACACTACTACTTCTACTAACTACAGCGGTGTCACCACTAAACCAACAGCATTCCATCATTGAAAACAGAAAACTCTCTGAGTCAGACCTTTAGCTTTAGCTGTGTGTCTGTTGCAACTTCAACAACAACTGATGTTTTTTTATGCTTTACTTGACTAACAAAAGTCCTGTAACCGAAAATGGTATGCGTGCGACATCATCGCCTATGGCGATGAAGTCGCCCCCATACCATTTCCTCCTTCACCCACCAATCGGGAAATGTTACATCCGGCCCTGCAGCACAGAGAGAGAGAGATCATCATCACACAGAAAACACATTAATGTGTTTCTAGTCTGCTGCTCTATTTGATAGCTGCCTATGGTTCACGGTCAATTCTCTCCTTACTGTTCTCGCCTTCTTTTCTTTTCAGCCTGAAGACACTTCTTTTTCTTCTGGTAATGTTTTGGTCTACAAAGCACAGCAGAAGGCCTGTCAGAATCTCAACCTCTCTCCACTGGAGAGAGATATCATTACGGGACTACAGTACAACTGTTATCTCAGTAATGATGAGATGAGCTCCATGGACATAGTTGTAGTTGTCTGACTCAGTGGTGGACTGGGCAAAAAATCGGCCCGGACATTTTTAGCGTGATTTGGCCTAGACCGGCCCACAACAACCAGCTGTATAGGTCTGTCATGAATAGGAAGCAGGCCTAAGTGTGATGTGGCAGTTTGTATCTTAATAATATTAAGATACAAATGATCTATTTCAAGTTGTTATGACACTGATCGCTGAGAAGTGGAGGGCTATGAGGGCGGCTTGACCCAGCTAAGGGACATTCTGGCTCGAGGTGGACTGCACTATTGAAATATTGTCAAGTATGGTCATCCCAAAAAGGTTGTCTCGTCCCCGGTTGGTTGGGTTAAGGAACTCTGTGTCAACACCCCACTTCTCAGACGAATCAGTGCCTCAAAATATTATTGTTGTTGTCAAGGCAATCTGGCCAACAATGTCAGATTGGGGCTATATAAGCGATGAGTTTGAAATAAGACTTTGCCTAACCTTGCGATACTGACGAAGACAGCTCTGCTCGGCAAATAAAAGAAAACCTTCTGGAACCTGGTATACTTCTCCTCTTTTCATTTGACTGCATTTCCACCAGAGCCAGACCCAATCACTGCGTGTGATGGACCTATTCTACCTCGTATAGTTGGTTCACCAGATGTAACTCTTTGAGAGCGTAAACATGAAACCAAATGGACCCTTGTGGGTCCATTTGGTTTCATGTTTACACTCTCAAGAGTTAAAATATTCATCTAAATTGGCCCAAGTCTAGTTAACGTAGAAGATGAATGCTCATTTTGGTCTGTATGTTTGACTGTTTTGTTTACCCAAAATCCAGCCTGGAATTGTGAACAAAAGCAAAGTAAATCTTTAGTTTTAGGGTCTGTGGGGGCTAAAATGTTAGCAAATGGTAGTCCTCTGTGGCTCAAAATTCTGAATGAATAATGGGCCCTGGGATCTAAAAGGTTGAAAACCAGTGCTTTTAAATCATACCGTGATACCACCGGCCCCCTACGAGTCATGGCCCACCGGGAGACCTCCCTGTACGCTATGGGTGTCAAACTCTGGCCCGCGGGCCAAATTTGGCCCGCCGTGTAATTTCATTTGGCCCTTGAGACATTATCAAATTAAAGGGGGAAGACCACCCATTTTCAACATTTTAATGTCATTAATATACCTCAGAGATGTTGTGTGGACATGATAAAAAAAAAGTTCCCCCAATTCTGTATTTCCTAAAAATGGAGGTCTGAAAAATCATTAACATGGTGAAATATACTGTATCTGATGACATCACCAAGATGTATTTCACCATGTTAATGATTTTTCTTTCAGACCCAAATTTTCCTGAGAGGGTACAAATGTGTACTCACATTTGTACCCTCTCAGGAAAAATTTTGAAAATGGGTGGAACAAAGCTTTGTTCAGTTTTAAATTTTGGCCCACTGTGTATCTGAGTTTGACACCCCTGTTGTACGGCCCAGTGGTGAATCCAACCCTGGTCTGACTTGTTTTATTACCCCATTGTGTCCTCGATTGGAGTTTCTGACACCAGATTATACAGTAGTTCCTGACATCAGATTATAGCTGCAGCAACATTCTAGCTTTTGACACTAGATTCTACAGTAGTTTCCGACACTAGATTCTAGTTATTGACACTACATTATAGTTTCTGATGCTAGGATCTACTTTTTGACACTAGAATATAGTTTCTGACCCTAGAATCGAGTTTTTGACACTAGATTATATAGTTTTTGACACTGCAGACCCCCATCTGAAAACATGTTGTTCTAGGGATCCCCCGGAAGCAAAAAATGAGCTAAAATGTTTGCTTCCAGAATAACATATTCAGAGATTTGCAGCACATTTTCACATTTTTTCAAAAATAGCAGAACAACAAGCTCATGTCGCGCCACTCGGTGGCGCGACATGAGCTTGTTGATCTGCTATTTTTCAACAGATAACGCACCAAACGCGTTCAGGACACAAAGGGTTAAATCTCTCTCTGTCTGTCTGTCTCCATCCCCAGGTAATGATCTGTTCCTGGTGGCGGTCCATGAGCTGGGCCACGCTCTGGGTCTGGAGCACTCCAACGATCCCAGTGCCATCATGGCTCCCTTCTATCAGTACATGGAGACACACAACTTCAAGCTTCCCCTGGACGACCTGCAGGGCATCCAGAAGATCTACGGTGAGGAGGGAGTGGCTGTCTGTCTGTCTGTCTGTCTGTCTGTCTGTCTGTCTGTCTGTCTGTCTGTCTGTCTGTCTGTCTGTCTGTCTGTCTGTCTGTCTGTCTGTCTGTCTGTCTGTCTGTCTGTCTGTCTTCCATGTAAGGGAGAAATCCAGTAGTGACCAACTGCCAGCTGGGGGCTATAGTCACAACAACCAGGTTACAACCTGATTGTTGCAACCTGGTCGTGACTTGGTTGCAACTAGTCGCGACCACGTTGCAATTAGTCACCACCAATTCACAACAAGTCACGACTTGGTTGCATGTAGTCGCGACCAGATTGCAGCTAGTGGCGCCCACTATAGTCACTAAATACAATGTACTGTAGCTAAATGTAAATTGCTAAATGCAATGTAATTCGTACTTGGTATTGGTAGTACTTGGTATTGGTAGTACTTGGTATTGACAGTACTTGGTATTGATAGTACTTGGTATTGACAGTACTTGGTATTGACAGTACTTGGTATTGATAGTACTTGGTATTGATAGTACTTGGTATTGTTAGCGATTCGATACCAATTGTTCACATTGCAAATCAATATGATACCAAGTCAAACGATATGATAGGATATTTTCTGCTTTGATAACATTCCGCAGTTCATAGTGGTTGGCACTATGCAGCATGATTTACAGTACGTATGGACCCCCTGCAGACCACTGGAGTCCTTCACACTGAGGAGGCAGCTAATTGGGGTCATACACACATGCATTCATGCACGTGCACGCACGCACGCACGCACACACACCAGGGGCGGATGTAACATGTCCTGTTTGGGGGGGGGGCACGAGAACATGTTGGAGGGGCAAGAAAAAATGGTATGGGTGCGTCTTCATCGTCGCACCCATACCATTAGTCAAGTAAAGCATCAATAATAACATCAGTTGTTGTTGAAGTTGCAACAGACACGCAGCATGCATAAAGCTAAAGGTCTGACTCAGAGAGTTTTCTGTTTTCAATGATGAAATGCTGTTGGTTTAGTGGTGACACAGCTGTAGTTAGTTAGTTAGCAGTAGTAGTGTTTCAAATCATTTTAAATATAAGCACCTTAATTTGAAATACATTTGAAATTTGGGTTGTTTGCATGCCATCATGTTTGGTGGGGCAGTCAGGTCATTTAGGGGGGCATTGCCCCCCCATGCCCATGCCTAGAGCCGCCCCTGACACACACACTCTCTCCCCACTGCTCAGTTCACACGTTGTGATTTTTTGAAATTCATTTCAGCTTCATAGCGCCTCATGGGCCTCGTTGGACTTATCACACCAGGCAGTTTAACTTCTTTGGGTAGTGTTTTGGTGTGCACAGCACAGCAGCCTCTCTCCACTGGAGATATCATTACAGGACTACAGTATAAACCAGCGGCTGATTTGCATCTGGCTTTAGCCAGGCTACAGTGCATTCAGCCTGGATCCCAGCAGGCTTAATTCATCTGCCAAAAGAGAAAGCCGGGGCACAATCTAAGGCAGGGAGTCACTCAGCGGAAATGTCTGTCGAAAAATCCTTGATGGTAGTTTCACTTCATCCTGCGACTTCCGCTGATCAGCCAGATTGTGCCCCGGTTTAAATTTTGGGTGAAAATCAGCTAATATACATAGAATAGCTTACTTGGACAGCACTTCACATCATTAAATAAAAATATTAGACAAACACAATTCAACAAAAACTCATACAACGCAAAGTATAAGAATTTAGTATTCAAGATGGGACGGGGGCAACGCTTACAACCCAGTAAGCACGGTCAGGACCAGGGCAAATTAAATTTGGTTTAATTTTTACTCTCTCAAAGAGTTGCATCTGATTAACCAACGTTCCATTTAGCCTGGGGACCAGGGGTGGACTGACAGTCTGGCATACAGGGCATTTTCCCGGTGGGCCGACCCCCCCGGGGGCCGTTAATGTCGTGTTTTAATTAAAAAAAAAAAAATCTGCACAAAACCGGCCCACGAATCAGTGCTGGCGGCCCTCTGTCCTCTTCAAATGAAACTGCCTATTGCAGGGTTTTTATAGTTAACTAAAACTAACTAACTAACATTATAAGGGTCTTCAGAGGGCCGCTCTGAGACAAAATTGCCCGGTACGTTTTGAGCTCCCAGTCCACCCCTGCTGGGGACCACCTGGAATCCTCTCAGGGACCACTGGTGGTTCCCGGACCACCTGTTGAAAACCCCAGGAGTGGGTTCTCAAATTCTTTCATGTCAGGGACCCCTGAAATTAACATGTATTTGTCTGCGGAAACAAGACACCCATCCCAAAAAACAACCAGATGCCAGGGAGGGACCTGCCGCCCCGTACAACAGTTGTTTAGAAATGTCTCCGAAAAATACCAACATTTTCTTTCACATTTTCTCAAAAAGATTTGTTTTGAAATAAAGTGTCAGCACATCCGCTTGGTATAACAGCATAACATTCAAGACAACATTTCAAATCCACTAAGAGTTTTCTTTCTGGGTTTTCGGCTGAGTCAGTCCACTTCAACTCCCACTGAGCACACACACGCACGCACGCACGCACGCACACACACACACACACACACACACACACACACACACACACACACACACACACACAGAGGCACTTTTCAGAGCGGAGCTTCAGTCCAAAAAAAAAGTGCCATCCCAGGCGATTTCACACTGTAAAACCACTGAGTGTTCACAGAACTCAGAGAGTGTACAAACGTTACCAAAAGGACCTGTAAGAGTGTGTTTGGTTGGTGGAGTTACATGTTGTCACTGCCAGGCAGAAACCCTCTTATAAGTCCATGTTCAAACCTTACGTTTGATATTTAATGCCCTACATCAGCGGATGTCAAAACTCAAATACAACAAATACAACTGTAATATCCTCACCAAGCACTGCTTTCATATAATAACATGAGAAAGTAAAACAATTGATTTGAGAAAGTAAAACATTGAGTTACATTAATTTTTGTGGTTCTGGAATGTGCAATATACTGTACCAGATTGCCACGATTCTAATAGCAATTAAATATCCTGTGGGCTGAAGATAATTGGGTTTGACATACAGCATATGTGCCCTACATACTACAGCATCAAAAGTAGAAGAGAGGATATTCCTGTAAAGTTAAAAAAGAAAACTCTGAATTGGACTTAAGTGCATTACTTCAGGGGTTTTCAACCTTTTTGATACCAGCGTCCACTATTTATTCAGCATTTGAGGCACGGACCACCATTTGAGAACATTTTGGCTCCACAGACCCCAAAAAACTAAAGATTTCTTTTGCTTTTGTCCACAATACCAGGCTGGATTTTGGAAACAAAACGGGCAATATGAATATTTTAACTCTTGAGAGCGTAAACATGAAACCAACATTGGTTTCATGTATACGCTCTCAAAGAGTTAGATCTGGTTGACCAACTTCATTCATTTAGACTGGGGACCACCTGGAACTCTCTCAAGGTCCACTGGTGGTCCCCGTACCACTTGTTGAAAAACCCTATACTACAGCATCAAAAGTAGAAGAAAAGATACACAAAATTGGAAGTACTCCCGTAAAGTTAATAAAGAAAACCCTAAATTGGACTTAAACGTACTTGATCGAATATACTTTGTTACTTTCCACAATGTGCACACCACAACAAAAAGTGTTTTGTTTGGAAAGCAGAGCAGGACATTAGCATTAACATCACTACAACAATCACTACACGCATGCAGAGCTCAGCAATATAAAACCTTCCCCTGGATAAAGAAAGGAATTTCTGCACAGCGTTGGCAGCCTGGCGAAGTCTGTATTGTAGTCTTACTGCTTCATCTGCATGTATGCGTGTGTGCCAGGGGCGGATCTAGGCATGGGCATTGGGGGGGCAATGCCCCCCTAAATATTTCAAATTAAAGTGCTTATAATTAAAATGATTTGAAACACTACTACTACTGCTAACTAAACCAACAGCATTTCATCATTGAAAACAGAAAACTCTCTGAGTCAGACCTTTAGCTTTATGCATGCTGCGTGTCTGTTGCAACTTCAACAACAACTGATGTTATTATTGATGCTTTACCTGACTAATAAATGTCCTGTAACCGAAAATGGTATGGCCGCCCCCATACCATTTTCTCTTACCTCCCCAACATGTTCTCTTGCCCCCCCCAAATGGGACATGTTATGTCCGCCCCTGATGCGTGCGTGTGTGCCTGCTTGCTGCGTGCACAATGCATGCGCATGTGCTTTCATGCCATGCGTGCATGAATGCGTGTGTGTGTGTGTTTTTTTCCGAACAAAGGCTGCTTCGTGCTGAAATAACAGTGTCACTTGTATATGTTTATACATGAATAAAAATAATACAGATATTCATGCATGCATACATGCATTACATACAGTTCATACATGCCGCATTTTTTGTAGTTGTTCGTTTTTGCTGCGCCTGCACTTTTTTTCCTCCAAGGCATTACACCTCATCTGCGCAGTCAAGTAGTGAGTGTTCTTTTTTTTATCCCACAATTTTGTAACCCAATGTGATCCTGGGCTCTACACACCCTCCGCCAACCTGGGGAGGCAGCGGACTGGCCTCATGCTTCCTTCAATGCATGAGGAGTCCAAGCTGCCTTCTTTTCACCTGGCAGGGGGGAGTTTCCCCTGGTTGGACGTAGCGCTGTTCAACCAGTTCCTGTCCCCTCCATCAGGCGCCCCGGCTGGCCAGGGGGAGGCAGTTTAGAGTCCAGGATTACTGCATGTTTTTGTGAGGGTATCTACCCTAGGGGACATGGGGAGAACATGTGAGGGTATCTACCCTAGGGGACACGGGGAGAACATGTGAGGGTATATACCCTAGAGGACACGGGGAGAACATGTGAGGGTATCTACCCTAGGGGACACGGGGAGAACATGTGAGGGTATCTACCCTAGGGGACACGGGGAGAACATGTGAGGGTATCTACTCTAGGGGACACGGAGAGAACATGTGAGGGTATCTACCCTAGAGGGCACGGGGAGAACATGTGAGGGTATCTACCCTAGGGGACACGGGGAGAACATGTGAGGGTATCTACCCTAGGGGACACGGGGAGAACACGTGAGGGTATCTACCCTAGGGGACATGGGGAGAACATGTGAGGGTATCTATAGGGGACACGGGGAGAACATGTGAGGGTATCTACCCTAGGGGACACGGGGAGAACATGTGAGGGTATCTACCCTAGGGGACACGGGGAGAACATGTGAGGGTATCTACCCTAGGGGACACGGGGAGAACATGTGAGGGTATCTACCCTAGGGGACACGGGGAGAACATGTGAGGGTATCTACCCTAGGGGACACGGGGAGAACATGTGAGGGTATCTACCCTAGAGGACACGGGGAGAACATGTGAGGGTATCTACCCTAGGGGACACGGGGACAACATGTGAGGGTGTCTACCCTAGGGGACACGGGGAGAACATGTGAGGGTATCTACCCTAGGGGACACGGGGACAACATGTGAGGGTGTCTACCCTAGGGACACGGGGAGAACATGCAAACTCCACACAGAAAGGCCCTTTCACCAACCCTGTCTCGGGGTATGGGCACTGATGTTCGATTGCCTAGTGGGAATCGAACCCAGGACATTCTAGCTGCGAGGCAACAGCACTAACCACTGTCCCACAGTAGTAGCGAGCGTGGTGATGGCGTTATCGCACCGAAAACTGTCCTGGTATAGAGGGTCGACGGTTACTGTGGCGCGTCAGAACAGTCTTGTTGGAAACAAACCCCACACGCTGGTATTGTGGACGGGGTGTTATGCCCTCCCGCGATTTTAATGTTTTAAAGTCTCTTTCGGCTTGTGTGATGTTTTATGCAAATGTTTTTTGTTTTGTTTTTTGTTTTGCAGCACATTGAGAAGATTTGTGTCAAACGTGTTCCATAAGCACAGACCTGCTCCAAGATGGTACAGAATGTGCCTTGAGACAGAATTATATAAGATTTTTTTTTTCCACATCCACTCCACTTTGACCTGATTAATATAGATTCTACAAAACGTTCGATCTGAAAGAACATATAATATTCAAAGATTTGCGCTAGGGTTTCACAATTAATCAAAATCAAATTGAAATCGAGGTTTCAGAATTTGGACGTTAGATGTAAAAAAAAAAAAAAAGGAAGAAAATCGAAAATTGTGGTTTCCCTTTTCTTAGTACATTTACGGTAGAACTTTATCACACTCGCTCACGGCCTGTACTGCTTTACAGTAAAAAAGTGTCACACTCGCTCTGTTAAATAAGAAAAGAAGAATGAAATCTGTTCTGCTGTTTACTTTAAGAAAAGGTAGTCCAAGACTCCAATAAGAGAAAAAAAATAAACTAGGGAGAAAAAAAGAAAATATTTTTACTTCAAAGTTCAAGGTTGAAGGTTTTTTATTTGTCACTCCAGTGTATTGTATGTCATATACAGGGATGAAATAGCGTTTCCATTTTCCACAATGCAATAAGACAAGACAGTGCAATGTTCAATAAATGAAAGAAAACTGAGGTTTGCACTTCATCCATTATCTTTGCTCAATAAGAACCATCCTATTCTCTCATAGCATGCCAGTCTGTGGCGACGTGCTATGACTCAATGAAGCCTAAAACACCAAAAGGCATTCCAGTAAGGCAGGGATGCCCAAAAGGTAGATGGTGATCTACCAGTAGATCACACAGGCCATGCAGGTAGATCACATGACAGTTCCCTAAAATGTATAGATCTGTAACTCTTGAGAGTGTTAAAATGAATTAAACATCTGAATTACATAATTTCAAGAATCCACACAATTAGAAAAATGAGAACGATTGTTATTTTGACCAACGTTTTGCTAGTTCTCTCTCCCAATTGTGGACAAAAATGTGAAATGTATTACCCTTGGGTGCAAGAGACTAAATTCAACATCACAAACTGCCAACTCAAACCCCAAATACTGCATATACTAAAAAACCCTCCAATTCTCCCCCTCCATTTTTCATTATAAGTGCATTATTCTTAAACACTATAACATTAAGTAACACCATCACCACTATTTCAAAATCAAACTGTCTTGGGGGTCTTGAAATGGATTTTTTTTGTATAGATCTTGTTGAGCCGGTCATTTTGAAAGTAGCTCTCAAGTAAAAAAAAAAGTGTGGGCACCTCTGCAGTAAGGAATACATTAATTGGAATTAAAAAAATGCTGATGAGATCTGGGCAACGCATACATCTTACCCGGATTGATCCAGAAGCACATTGGCACTATTTTTATCTTCTTTATCTTTTTATCTACCTACACATCTTCACTGAGCACCTAGTTGTTGTTTTTTCTCGACAGATTGGCAAAAATATCCAGGAAATGCCACGTAGCAGGGTCTCAACCTCGCAGAGTGTTTGAATCAAAGTGTGACCCATTTGTCACTTCCGATGAAGAGGACGTTGAGATGTTAAGATTATACCTCCGTATTAGCATAACGTAAAGCCCCTCTATAATTACAGTGTCTGTGCTGTCAACGCACTGTCACACTATGACGGCTGTGAGAAATTAAGAGCTTGTTAATGCTTGCAGGCATTTAAACACAAGGTACTGTGGGTGGGTGGGGAGTGGTGGTGGCGGCACGACTCGACACTGCAATAACTGATTTTATACCCATTCAGACCTGAGGACGATTCTACAAAATAATATCTAAGAAATCACGTCATTTTTTTTGAGAATCTTTTATTTCTATGTATGTTGTTCTCAAACATTTAAAAGGACTCCACCCTTTTTCAACATTTTAATATGTCATTAATAAACCTTAGAGATGTTGTGTGGACGTGATAAAAAAAAGTTCCCCCAATTCTGTATTTCCTAAAAATGTAGGTCTGAAAAAAATCATTAACATGGTGAAATACATCTGATGACATCATCAAGATGTATTTCACCATGTTAGTGATTTTTCTTTCAGACCCCTTTTTCCTGAGAGGATACAAATGGAACCAAATGGACCCGCTAGGGTCCATTTGGTTCACATTTGTATCCTCTCACGAAAATTTTGAAAATCGGTGGAATTCCCCTTTAAGGTAATAGACTGTTCAGTAAGCCCCTCCCCAAGCTGCTATGATCCAATCACAGCTAAGCATAACATGTGATAGACAAACCTCTCCACCAATAGCTTTCCTGTATGATAAAACATTGTTTTAAAAAAAATAATTGTCACACATTTTTCCACTGCAGTGCATAGGGCACACCTTGTTGATGGATTTGGAATTTTGAAGGTCTGGTGAGATTTTGAAGGTCTGGTTCCAAAAATTAACCAGTACTAGTCCTATACCCGTTGTGAAATATATGATCTGGAAATGATGTGTAGATCACATTGATTGGGAGGGAATTGTTGATGTTGGAAAGTTGGGTTGAACTTGGGCACAAAAGTAATGTTATAGACCTATAGGCCTACATACCTACATATAAAATAGCCTGTGCTCAGTCACACAGCCTGGTAGGGTACTCCCTAATATATTTTGTGAGTCGCACAGATGAAAGGCTAGGGCAGATTGTGTGTGTGTGTGTGTGTGTGTGTGTGTGTGTGTGTGTGTGTGTGTGTGTGTGTGTGTGTGTGTGTGTGTGTGTGTGTGTGTGTGTGTGTGTGTGTGTGTGTGTGTGGGTGTGTGTGTGTGTGTGTGTGTGTGTGTGTGTGTGTGTGTGTGTTAGCTCTGGCTGGGGAAACGCGTGGCTCAAGCAACTGTTGATGTGAGCTTGTAGACAGGCTATTTGGGGCGTGTTTGGAACTTCAGAACTGTGCCCTAAATGCACTGGAGTGCCCTGTTGTGTTTCATTTATACGTGGTGTATTTGGGGCATTTGGTGCTCCTCGTTCGTTTATCCACACTGGTGTGTTTGCTGCAGCACTGAGCAACCCTACGCTGGAGACGGGGTTGGCCGGTGGCATGATTGCGTCAAAGCTATGTCTCGACTCGAGCGCTCCCGTTCAATAAAAAGCAATACAATTAATGACAGCTAAGACGCTAGGCTATGGCTAAGCACTGCACTGTGGTCCCCTAACTTTTCTGTGTAAAAGTTTAGAGAGAATTGGATGCCATGGCCGCCGTGCGTAATGAATATCCAGACGTGTAGATTTCAGTGGTAGAAGAAATAAGTCGTAGCCTCGTAGGTGACCGTAGTAGCACGTACGCTGGAGACGGGGTTCGCTGCCCGGTGTGGAAGGCATGATTGAGTCACAGCTGTGTCAAGCTAGGCGATGGCTAACGGCTAAGCACTGTACTGTGTGGTCCCCTAACTTTTCCGTGTAAAAGTTTGGAGAGTAGTGGATGCCATGGCCGCCGTGCGTAATGAATATCCAAACGTGTAGATTTCAGTGGTAGTAGAAATAAGTCGTAGCCTCGTAGCTGACCGCAGTAGCGCGTATATCATCACGCCGTTGTGGCAGGCGGAGCAGCGAGGACAGAGAACGCAAGGGGAGGTGATCCCGTGTTGCACAACAAACTGTGACCACAAATAAATGTGTGTCCGTGTGACGTGATCTGCGCGGTGATGAGCTTTTCATGCAGATCTATTAAATTAAAATGATTGGTATAATGTTAGGTGTTTGTAAGTAGCGCACATTGGTGCTGGATGACAGGGCTGTGCTACGCGAGGTTCATCAAGGCTGTCCGTGCGCCGTGCCATGTGTGGGTGATCCTCATTGCACAGTGCATTTGCGCAGGTAACAGACAGACAGAAAGACACACATTCCTAGAATTATTTAGAGAGATTTAATGTTTCTACCATTATAGATCTGTAACTCTTGAAAGCGTTAAAATGAAACCAAATGGGCCCTTTCGGGTCCCTTTGGTTTCACTTTACGCTCTCAAGAGTTAATTTATATTTAAACATCTGAATCATTTAATTTTCTAGAATCTATACAATTAGAAAATGCAGAAGAATTGTTTTTTTTTAACCAACGTTTGCCAGTTTATCTCCCTAAATTGTGGACAATTGTTGACTGGTGTGACTGATCAGAATTACATGATGATTAATACAAAGAAAACGGAGGAAGTGGTCATAGATCCCAGGTCCATTGGTGATCACACTGTATTGAACGTTAATAACAACTCCATCAAACAGGTCTCCTCTTATAAATACCTTGGAGTACATATTGACGAGGACATGAGCTGGAGA
>CM076971.1:11133987-11156487 GCA_039105355.1 Benthosema pterotum | reverse complement strand
AGCACCGGTACGGTATGCCATTCTAAGCAAGAATTTACGGTAATGACCGACGGTGTGATTCGGGCGACGTCTTCTATCTACCATTAGAGGGTTGAGATAGAATTTACAGAAATTGGAATATCATGTCAGAAACTAGACTCTAGTCGGGACACTATGGGTTAAGCGTTGTGAAAAGGATCAGACTGTGCACAATTGATTTCTCTCCATGCTAGCTGCTGCCGCGGCGGAGAGGGGAAGAGCTCAGATAATCATCGTGTCGCCTTCTGTTCTATCTTTTCAAGCCTCTTGATGGCATCTCTGTGTCCTCCAGGTTAAAGGACAACTGTTTTACATTCCTTGCTTTCTTTGGTTTTTAGGCAGAGGTTTTCAACCTTTTTGACTCCAGCGACCACCATTTATTCAGCATTTGAGCCACGGACCACCATTTGACTGCATTTTCACACCAAAGACCTAAAATTATTGAATTCTTTTGGTTTCGTCCACAATTCCAGGCTGTGTTTTGCCAACAAAACAGTGTAAGCTTCTTAACTCATTTACCGCGATCGCATCTTCTTTGTTTCCTCCCCATTGCCATGGGTCAAACCAGTGAGATCGGTAAAAAACCCTTATTTTGAAGCTCAGATCTCCTAAACAGGATGTGCTGTTTCTGTCATGCTGTTTCTGTTGTCTTGGCTGACCTGTCTTCTGACGATCTCAGCAAAAACATCCGGGTCACAAGTCAGGAAGAGCCATGTAGCCCTCGTTGATTTACCAATGCGACAACACCATTCAGAGGGAAAACCGGAGGAGAGCCGTTTGAATGCATTGGATTGAATGGGTGTGAATGGGACAGACAAAAGAAAAGTTGTCGCCAATTCTGTTCCAAATGAAAGTCAGCAACGGGATCTTTATCACACGATGCACCCGGACTAATAGTTTGATTAAAGAATGAAATCTACATTTCGTCGTGATACGAGCCGTCGTCGTGACCGGCTGGCGTAATCTAACGGGAAATCCACGAGCAGCACAAGAACGGCGTGAAGAGAATTAATTAAGTGGTACTAATTCAGATGATGAATATTTTAACTCTTGAGAGTGTAAAAATGAAACCAAATGGACCTGCATTTAGAATTAAATATTTAGTATCTCTATTAATCAAATATTGCATAGGCCAGTGGCATACCTAACACAGGAGTTAAATGTATTCCTTGAATGTATGGAAGCCAGTAAATAATTTGAAGACAAATTCTAGAAAATAAGTAATTATTTAACTTCTGCAGTTATCAAGATAATTTCACTTGCAACACTTGCAATGAGACAGATTGACAGAAAGTAATGCAGTCATGCAGAAAGAAACGTATAATATATTAGACGTTTTTTGTTCAGTAATATATTTATAGTTACTGCATTTTGGTAGTATATTATGTAATATATTAAGTTACGTAGTGCATATGTCCCAACACTGGTCCTAATAAACCCCAGGAAATTATAACAGGCCACAGAAGTTCACAGGATCTACTGAATGTGAAGGAGGCAGCACACCACACTGCACTTTACACATATTTGTGCATACCTGACCCAGTGGCTCAACATGGCAGTTTGTCACAAACAAATAGTGTTTAGAATATTACTTTACCTTGTTAATACATTACTTATTACTTATTACCTTCATTTTAAAGCAATACATTATATTACAATATTACTGTCTGAGCAAGTGTAATATATTAGTATTACTATTACATATTACTTAAAAAAAAAAACTTTTTACAAAATTTATAATTAAATATTTAGTGTCACTATTAATCAAATAGTGCGTAGGCCAGTGGCATACCTACAATAAAGCAAGCGCACTTGGCTATCTGGACAAATCCATATGAAATCAACTTGAAAAAAGTCACTCCTGAATAAATAATTTGATGACAAATGATAGAAAATAAGTAATTATTTCAGTTCTGCAGTTGTCAAAATAATTTCACAAGAACACTTGCAACGAGACAGATGGACAGAAAGTAATATTGAAAGTAATGCAGTAATTCAGAAAGAAAAGTATAATATACTAGATTGTTTTTGTTAAGTAATATATTTATATTACAAGTTACTGCATTTTGGTAATATATTATGTAATATATTAAGTTATGTAGTGCACATGTCCCAACACTGTAAACAAATATGTATTTAGGAACATGTTGGAATGCCCCCTCCCATAGCTAAAATCCAGGTATTCCAGAATATGGAGTGTGTAAAGTGCAGTGTGGTGTGCTGCCTCCTTCACATTCAGTAGATCCTGTGAACTTCTGTGGCCAGTTATAATTTCCTGGGGTTTAAAATAAAGTTGTCCTTTAAATCCATGCCATAGTTTTGGCACGTTTTGGCTGTCTGTCTGTCTGTCTGTCCGTCCGTCCGTCCGTCCGCCCGTCCGTCCGTCCATCTGTCCGCTGTGGTGAGCATTTCATCGTATCATCAGTTGTTGATGATTGAATTCTGAGAGTATACGAGTGGAACTAAAATGGGTTCATTTAGTTCCATTTGTACGCTCTGGGAATGACAAATGCATATAAATCGTAGCACCCGAGGAATTTGCTGTGTGTGTGTGTGTGTGTGTGTGTGTGTGTGTGTGTGTGTGTGTGTGTGTGTGTGTGTGTGTGTGTGTGTGTGTGTGTGTGTGTGTGTGTGTGTGTGTGTGTGTGTGTGTGTGTGTGTGTGTGTGTGTGTGCGTGGCAGGGTCTTGAATAGCAAGGTAAAAACATCCACACTCAGCACATCGTCCTCCCTGGCTATATAACCTGGATAACATCTTCCCTGAAGATGCACTATACTGTAAATAGCTACTGCTTTTACATTCTTTCTCTTTTTTTCACTGTTTAGCAAAGTTGTACCTTATGGAAAAAAGTTTAGCCTTAACTGTTTATAGACAGATATTGGTATACAGACTATTCAACCTGTGGGCCCAAATCCAGCCTCTGAATGGAGCTTTCTAGTAGTACGATTCCAGATTCCACTGTCATTATTGTGTCCCGATTGTGTCCATTCGCTTGGATCAGGGGTTTTCAACCTTTTTCATCCCAGGGACCACCATTTATTCAGGATTTGAGCCACGGACCACCGTTTGAGGATATTTTAGCCCCACAGACCCCAAAACTAAAGATTTATTTTGCTTTTGTCCACAATTCCAGGCTGGATTTGGGAAACAAAACGAGCAAAACATACATTCCAAAATGGCTAATTCAGATGATGAATATTTTAACTCTTGAGAGTGTAAAAATGAAACCAAATGGACCCGCAAGGGTCCATTTGGTTTCATTTTTACGTTCTCAAGAGTTACATCTAGTTAACCAACTTAGCTGGGGACCACCTGGAACCCTCTCAGGGACCACTGGTGGTCCCCGGACCACCTGTTGAAAACCCCTGGCTTGGATGGATGCAAGCTGGGATTGGTTCAGAAACTTCAGAACAGCGTTTCAGGGAATTTCAGGCTAAAACTTCAAAGTAACCTCAGTAAAACTATGCTGAAACCAGCAGGGGTCACGGTGATTCAGGAGGTAAAGCAGGTTGGCCAGTAGTCAGTAGGTTGGCGGTTCCAATCAGTGCTGCTAATTTTTTGTTGCTTTTTTTTTTTTTTTTTTTTTTTTTTTTTTTTGCAAGACAAAAGGAAAACCGTGCCCTCTTCAGAAAGTCACTATTTGACTTTGGAAAGTCAAATACTGACTTTGTGTGGGGTCTGGAAAAAAAAGTCACCATTTGACTTTTGCTGTGATACAGTGTTGCAACGTGTGGACTCTTGAAATTACATACCGTATTGTCCCGAATATAAGACGACTCGTTTATAAGACGACCCTCATTTTTCAAGACCCATTTACAGAAAAAAGAACATTGAATGTCAAATAGTATAGCCCTTGAATATAAGACGACTCCATTTTTGGGATATTTCCATTGGGAAAAAAAACATAGTCTTATATTCAGGCCAATAGGGTAATTCCGAAGATTAAATATAATTTAACTCTTGAGAGTGTAAGATGAAGCCAAATGGACCCCTAAGGGTCCATTTGGTTTCATTTTAACGCTCTCAAGAGTTACAGATCTAGGGGACTGTCGTGTGATCTACTGTACCTGCATGCCCTGTGTGATCTACTGGTAGATCACCATCTACCTTTTGGGCACCCCTGATCTAGAATCTAGACCAGGGGTGGGCAATTATTTTTCCCAAGGGGCCAAATGAGATACATAAAATATTGTGGAGGGCCAAGACTAAAGGCTGAACTAAAGTCTGCGTAATATTAATTTAATTTCAAGATAAAAGCAAGAGTAAGACCAACCATTTTGACACCAGGGCCCACTATTTATTCAGTATTTGAGCCACAGACCACCATTTGATGACATTTTAGCCACACAGATCCCAAAACTTTCTTCAAGATTTCTTTTGTTTTTGTCCACAATTCCAGGCTGGATTTGGGAAACGAAACAGGATAACAAAAATGACCATTCTCTTACATTCTCTGATTGAATGTGTAGGCTAGACTTTGGGCTAATTCAGATGAATATTTTAACTCTTGAGAGTGTATAAATGAAACCAAATGGACCCGCAAGGGTCCATTTGGTTTCATTTATACGCTCTCAAAGAGTTACATCTGGTTAACCAACTTTCCATATTTAACTTGGAACTCTCTCAAGGACCACCGGTGGTCCCCGGGCCGGTCAGAGTCAGCCAAAGGGCCGCATTTGGCCCCCAGGCCGCATGATGCCCAGGTATGATCTAGACAGCTTGGCTCCAATACTCCCGGAACACACTATACGTCGATCTGACATCTACTTCCTACAGTATATTGGAGTGAATACAGTGTGGTTCACCTCCAGAACCACAGATACACCCTGACATCCCTCTAGAGCCCATACACTGTCTGTCTGTGTGACTGTCTGTCTGTCTATGCAACCACAGCTACTCACTGTGTCTGTGTGTGTGTGTGTGTGTGTGTGTGTGTGTGTGTGTGTGTGTGTGTGTGTGTGTGTGTGTGTGTGCGTGTGCGTGTGCGTGTGCGTGTGCGTGTGCGTGTGCGTTTATGTCTGCATGCGCCCTGTGCGTTCGTGCGTGCAGTTATTTTAATGGCTGTAATGTACCTTTCAAAACTATTAAATGGAAGCACAGAAAACTGCATTATCATCATTATCAACCCGAATACCAAGCTATTTTATTCTCCTTGCTCTACAACCGACACACGTAGCGGTGTGTGTGTGTGTGTGTGTGTGTGTGTGTGTGTGTGTGTGTGTGTGTGTGTGTGTGTGTGTGTGTTGTGTGTGTGTGTGTGTGTGTGTGTGTGTGTGTGTGTCTACGTCTGACCTCAAACCCTTGGATCTCCGTATATGGAATCTGTCAAGACCTGTTCTGACATTCTAGATCATCAAACTGTGTACTTAACTTAAAGGGGAATTCCACCCATTTTCATTTTTTTCATGAAGGATACAAATGTGAACCAAATGGACCCTTTCTCAGGAAAAAGGGGTCTGAAAGAAAAAAAATCATTAACATGGTGAAATACATCTTGATGATGTCATCAGATGTATTCCACCATGTTAATGATTTTTTCAGACCTATAATATACATTTTTAGGAAATACATGCAGCATTGGGGGAGCTTGTTTTATCATGTCCACACAACGTTGTCATGACATATTAAAATGTTGAAAATGGGTGGAGTTCCCCTTTAAGACATGCTCCCATGTCCATCTAACATGCTCTGAACCCCTTCATGCCAAATCCCCCAGGAGGCTCAAAATCATTTTGCGACCTCGCCCTATAGGTCGCGAACGATGCCTAAATGGTCGCAACCTCTTCTTTTCCCCAGGTGGCACCTCCTCCTTTTTAAAAAAAATTGATTTAAACAGGTTTGGGGGTTTAGGTTAAGTTTAGGCATAGGTTTCGCTGAGATTAAGTTTAGGGCTAAATTTAGGATTAGGTTTAGTTGCCACTGATGGGAAAAAATTGCAAACGATTGTAAACGGTTTCCCAAATTCGCTTGTGAACCATCACAGTTTGGGGAAAAAGGTTGACTGTTTATTTAAAACGGTGGCCAGGGTTTTAAACATTGGTCGCAACCCTATAAGTTCAAGGTTGCAAAACGATCTCGCTGTCTCTCAGTCTCTCATCAACGAGGCGGCGTGCGTTGTGCACAACATCGCACCCCTTTTAGGGCATCTTTCCCCGGTTCTAAATGTGTGTAGGTAGGTGTTACACGGTTCATTTTTACCGGGGAGCAAAAACATATTGTAAACTTCTTATTGGGTCAAAATAAAAAAAAAAGCTCTCTGCGAGCTTCGGCCGGAGAGGTGGTGGGTGTGAGGGATGAGTCAGTCATTATGGACCGTCTCCTCACTGAGAAAGCCTCATGGATTCTTCACTAAGATGTACAGCATCGATTATTCTCCCTCCCTCCCTCTCCTCCTCCACCGCCGTTCGCCTCAGACAGAAAGGCATTAGCAGCATAGTGGATGATGTTTCACCATATGAGGCGCGCAGCCGCGCATGTGTGTGTGTGTGTGTGTGTGTGTGTGTGTGTGTGTGTGTGTGTGTGTGTGTGTGTGTGTGTGTGTGAGTGCAAGCAGTCCTTGGGGACTGTGCTTGGCCGTGTCCTAGTTTCACCATGAGCCAAATGATAATGAGCTAAGATTGATGCTCATCCCCTCTCTCCTCCTGTTTCTCCTCCTCTCCTCTCCTCTCCTCTCCTCTCCTCTCCTCTCCTCTCCTCTCCTCTCCTCTCCTCTCCTCTCCTCTCCTCTCCTCTCCTCTCCTCTATTCTCCTCTCCTCTATTCTCCTCTCCTCTCCTCTCCTCTCCTCTCCTCTCCTCTATTCTCCTCTCCTCTATTCTCCTCTCCTCTATTCTCCTCTCCTCTCCTCTCCTCTTCCATTTGAATTAGCCCAAGTCTACACAACTAGAGAATGTAGAAGATTAGTGGTCATTTTTGATCTGTATGTTTGACTCTTTTGTTTCTGAAATCCAGTCTGTTATGGTGGGCAAAAAGCAAAATAAATCTTTAGTTTTGGGGTCTAAAATGTTATCAAATGGTGCTCCGTGGCTCAAATTCTAAATAAATAGTGTACCCTGGTATCAAAAAGGTTGAAAACCACTGCTATAATGAACAGTTTAGATCTGGTCA
The DNA here is from genome assembly GCA_039105355.1 of Benthosema pterotum. NCBI lineage: Eukaryota > Metazoa > Chordata > Actinopteri > Myctophiformes > Myctophidae > Benthosema > Benthosema pterotum. Next base: position 11,149,362 of record CM076971.1, on the reverse strand, counting down.
CCCTACCTCTCCTCTCTTTCACTTGGTGTGTTGCGGAGAGCTTGTAGATGTGCGTATTTTTGTTAAATTATGAAAACATTGTGCAAATATTTGAAAATGAAAAAAGATTTTTGAACGATGCTTGCTTATTCCTTTCCTGCTGACATGTTGAATGTCCCGTAAGTAAGATGGCAGCCGTCCATGGTGACTGCTCTGAGCTGTTCCAATAATACTCTGTTTTCACCAAAAATCCCATCTGGGACGATAAGGAATGGGAGATAGAGGCAATGGAAAGAAACAGATGGCTGTGTACAGGGCATAATATACGCGATCTGGTGTTATTGACAACAACAACAGCTAGCAGCTAGTGCTAATAACATACATTCCTATACTGTATATATTATTGTATTTGTCCCTCAAACATATCTCTAATGGTTCAAACCACAATCACCACTGATGTAACCAGTCCTTGTCATTTCTTTATGGACAGGTTAGCTGCAGTACCACCATGTCCTGAGGTGGTGGGGGCGCTGATATGCAGATTATTTAATATTTGATTTGTTATAATACCGATGCTTCCAGTTTCCAGCTTGTAAAATCAATAATGTTGGCCATTGTAAACAAAGTGGAAACTCATATATAGAAGTGAAGAGAGGAGGAATTATGCAATGTAGTTGCACAATCAAACAAGCTGTTCCTGAGAGCAATGTCCATTGATGCTCCTGTTTGTTACCTGTATGATATGAAAGCCTAATTGTTGAAACTTGGTTATTTGTGGGGATTGAAAACACACATGGGAGCACCAAAAACACAAAAAAATAAAAATAAAAAGTTGACTTTCATGTTATTAACACCTTTAACGATCATGTGTACAGTAATGTTACTGACGGCATTATGACTAATAAAGGAGTGATCGTCAACCATTTAATTGACAGCGAATTGACAGCGGTCTTTGAATTAATTGTTTAACCAGTTTAGGAGACCCTCGTGTGACCTCCTCCAGGATCAACACTCCTCTTCTGGTTGTGATTCATTCGGTCTCTCCTGACCTCTCTTCACTCTCATGCCTCTTGTGACTATAGCAAGTACCTCTTGGATCAGGACAAAAGTCTGCCTGATAGAAATAAATAGATCAAAGAACAAATATCATTAAAAATAACTCTCAGCTCACTTTCTTCTTCTTCTTTCTCCCCCACGCTAATTAGGATGAGTCTGTTATGAGTCATTTTTCTCTGGTCTCCTGGTATTCCCACTACTACTAATAATATACTCACTGTGTTGTCATTGTTGTACTGCTTGTCCTGTGTTTCATATTGTGCCACTTCCCAGCTGTCGCCTCATAACTAAACCAAAGACAAACAATAGAAGAGCAAGATACCATTTACATTTTAGGCATTTAGTTTAGTTTCATTTTAAAGGGCCACTTAACCACTTTCCAATGTATCTTCATATACCGTATTTTCCGGACTATAAGGCACACTTAAAAGCCTGTAATTTTTCTCAAAAAACAGTGCGCCTTATAATCCAGTACACCTTATATATGGACCATTTGACTACAGTTGCTTCTTTCCTATATGTTAACTGCAGTAGCTTGTGTTATGTGCGTCTTATAATCCGGTGCGCATTCATATATGAAAACAGTTCTAAAAAAAACGTTCTAAAACAGGCCATTCATTGAAGGTGAGCCTTATAATCCTGTGCACCTTATAGTTTTTTTTACTTTGGCTGTGTCTCACTGGAGGACTGTCGGCAGTTCAGAAACCAGTCTTCCGTGCACATCAGTGTCCACTAAGGCTGGATACCGAAGCTCGGGATTCGAACCACTTGCTCGCTAAGGTCGCCACGCGAACGAATATTAATGATCCCGAACCATTCGCATGTATTTATTTATTTAACTTTTCCCGTGGCTGTCGGATCAGTCTCATCAGAAAGGAGAGAAAGGACAGTGGTGTCATGACTGGTGTATTCACAGATGTCAATCACATCTCAAGGCAGTAGAAAACGTATCTACCGATGGCAACATCCACGATTTTAAGAGTTAGTAGACGCGAGGGGGGGGGGGGGATTTGAGGGGGGGGGTCGCAGCATGCTGCTTCTATTTTCAACAAAGGTTCGAAGCTCGGCCTGAAATTGCTGTCCGATGTTCGAAGGGCAAATTAAGCCCTAGTATACACCACTAGCATAGGCGTGCATACATAGACGTCAAGGGGGGTTTGAGCACCCCCTAGTGGCCCTCTCTAGACTCAACATGCCCTTTTTAAAAGAGCAAAAAGATGCTGAAATGCTGTTTTCTATGTGTTTTTAACCCCCCAAAACTCAATTTTAGAGTGTCCTCCTGGTTACATTTGAGCACCTGCCCTTGAAACTCTCTGTGCACGCTACTGACCACTAGCGTCCACACAGCAATGTGTGGCGTGTCCCCACCAAGGTGGTGCTAGTGTGTGAGGAGGGAGGGTTGTATGGGGATGAGGCGGCGTTTCAGCCAATCACTTGTAGGTCGCGACTCGTAGTTAACTAGTTGCAACCTGGTTGCGACTCATAGTTAACTAGTTGCAACCTGGTTGCGACTAGGTTCTTATGGTCACGACTAAATAACATTCGAAGCTGCGGTAGTCTGATTAAAATGTCCTAATGCAGAGCATAGAATGGGAGGTGCTATGATTGGCTAAAGCGCTGCCTCACCCCACACAACTCCCCTCACAAATTAGCACCACCTTTCCAGAGTCCAATGGATGTTTTGTTTTCATGATTTGCTAGAACAACGGTCCAGAACAATACAGTTCTGGACCGTCTACTGGACAAAATAAGTGTTCCACCCATTTTCAACATTTTACTATGTTCCGTAGACAAAGTTCCCGCCATTTTGTGTAGATCTGAAACACAAATTGATGTCATCAAGTTTTGGTGTTTCACCATGTTAATGGTTTTCTTAAGACCTCCAATTCTCCCTCCCACAGAATGGGGGGAGGGATTCTTTTATTTCCACACAACATCTCCAAGGTATAACAACGACATAGTAATAATGTTGAAAATGGTTGTAGTTCCCCTTTAATGCCGCTCAATGTTCAGCCAGTCCATCTGGTCGTGCGCGGCGTCGTGTCCCAGTGGAGCAGTGAGGCATGTCTGCATACCGTCTATTGATTGCCACCAAACGCGAACGTGAACTTCTCAGAACATCCTTTAGCCCCCGCGGCAGGGGCACATATTTTCCCACTGGGACAATTTTGCCTTTGCCAGGCCACCCTGGGGGGGGGGGCAGCTGGTTAACCAGATGTAACTCTTTGAGAGCGTAAAAATGAAACCAAATGGACCCTTGCGGGTCCATTTGGTTTCATTTTTACACCCTCAAGAGTTAAAATATTCATCATGTGAATTAGCCCAACTTAGTCTACATAACTATGAAGAGAATGTAGAAGATTAATGGTCATTTTGATCTGTATGTTCCAGGCCAGCATCTAGCGCATTCTAGTGCATTTTTGGAAGTGTCACTAGTGCATTTTGGATCTTGTCCAGGCCACTAGGTGGCGCAGGCCACCGGGAAAACTCCCTGTACTCCAGATGGCCAATCCGCCCCTGCCCCACGGTCACCGAACTGAACACTGCTGCTCCCATTCTTCACAAGACGCATGATCTGCCCAACGTTCTGCCACTAAAATGGCTTTTTTTTCCTTCTTTCTCCTGAGCGACAAATCAGTAGGAAATCCACTTTGTTATCGACCTTCTCCCTGTCCCTGCCATGCACTCTCTTGATGTCTAGCAACAGGAGTCATTGGATGTCGGCCAGAACTGATGCCAGACACAGGTCACTTAAGGGAGACCGTTTTCCGACATTAGCCTCACAGCATAATTGCCAAAGTTATACGTGAAAGATTTTTTGAAAGATGACTTGGGGTACATATTGATTTTTGGAGCGAGCATTCCGATTGGCTGAGGACAGCGGGCATTAAGCATGCATGTTAAATCTAGCCTGGCTAATGAGCCGTGAGACGAATAATATTACACTGTGGTGGTATATATTAGTCTGGGAAAGCTGCATGGCATGTGTATTCATCCTGTTTCCCGGGAGCATTGAATGTCACGGTACCACAAAAAGCTGCCCATATTTACATACCATGTCCTGATAGACCTTTCAGTAAGCTCCTCCCCAAACTGCTGTGGTCCAATCACAGCTAAGCATAATGTGATGCGTCAGTGGCGCAACTTTTCAGTTGCCACCCGAAATAAAGCATTGGGAAGGAGCGCTTGTTTTACCCTACCGGCTACTACTAGTAGGGCGGGGCGAGGGAAGTTTTACTGAGGTTATGGTTAGGGTTAGGTTAGGTTTAGGCATAAGTTTACTGATGTTAGGTTTAGGGTTAGGGTTAGGCTAGGACTAGGGTTAGACGGTGCTTTATGTGGTTACTAACCCTAAACATAACCTCAGTAAAACTATGCTTCGCCCCGAAAAAGGTTCCCCTTTAAGTGCGTGAATGGGTGAATGTGATGCACAAGCTATGTAAAGCGCCTTGGATAAACTATATAAATGCACCATTTCCAATTCTTGTGATAGAGAAACCTCTACACCAATATGTTTTTATAACCAGTGTTGGGTATGATAAAAAAAAAAACACATGCACACGCACACGCACACACACACACACACACACACACACACACACACACACACACACACACACACACACACACACACACACACACACACACACACACACACAGTCTCTTGTTGGTTATTTTTATCTTGCATTACTCTAATCCTTCCAACCAGGGGTGGATGTAACATTTCCACAATTGGGGGGGGGGGGGGCAGGAGAAAATGGTATGGGTGCAGGTTCATCTTCAGTTACAGGACTTTTATTAGTCAAGTAAAGCATCAATAATAACATCAGTTGTTGTTGAAGTTGCAACAACAGACACGCAGCATGCATAAAGCTAAAGGTCTGACAGAGTTTTCTGTTTTCAATGATGAAATGCTGTTGGTTTAGTGGTGACACAGCTGTAGTTAGTTAGTAGCAGTGGTAGTGCTTCAAATCATTTTAAATATAAGCACTTTAATTTGAAATATCTTGGATTTTTGCATGCCATCGTGTTTGGTGGGGCAGTCTGGGCATTGCCCCCCCCCCCCCCCCCACAACCCCCCAATGCCCATGCCTAGATCCGCCCCTGCTTCCAACACTTTACCTCCTGATAAAGTAGAGCTTCCAGTCTGACTCCCCACAGAATGTGATTCCGTCCTGATCCCTTCTGGTTAGACGTCTGTCTTCACTTCCTTTATCTCCCTGTTCTCTCATCTGTTTTCCATCTTGGTCTCCTGGCAGGGGCGGATCTAGGCATGGGCATGGGGGGGGGGGGGGGGGGGGGGGGCAATGCCCCCCTAAATGCCCAGTCTGCCTCCCAAACACGATGCCATGCAAAACAACCCAAGATATTTCAAATTAAAGTGCTTATATTTAAAATGATGTGAAACACTACTACTGCTACTAACTAACTACAGCTGTGTCACCACTAAACCAACAGCATTTCATCATTGAAAACAGAAAACTCTCTGAGTCAGACCTTTAGCTTTATGCATGCTGCGTGTCTGTTGCAACTTCAACAACAACTGATGTTGTTATTGATGCTTTACTTGACTAATAAAAGTCCTGTAATCGAAAATGGTGTGGGTGTGTGGGAGAACTGGCGATGAAGCCACCCCCCCCCCATACCATTTTCTCTTGCCCCTCCAACATGTACTCTTGCCCCGCCAAATGGGACATTTTATATCCGCCCCTGTCACCTGGTTGTCTGCCAGAACTTTTTGCGATCTGCAATCAACTTAGAAACCATCCAGGCTCTGCCCCACTGAGAGGGCCCTATATTATCCAACACAGAAAAGTCTAATCAGAATTTTATTAAATGATAATAAACTCGCCAACATTCGCCAACAGAAGAAAGCCCAGTATTTGGTTCCATTTGTACACTCAGAAAAAAGGAAACTCATTAACATGGTGAAACACATCTTGATGATGTCATCAAGATGTATTTTACCATGGTAATAATTTTCTTCAGACCTCCATTTCTAGGAAACACAGAATGGGGGAACTTTTTTTTTTTACAATGTCCACACAACATCATTCTCTAAAGCATACCTGGGCATCATGCGGCCCGGGGGCCAAATGCGGCCCTTTGGCTGACTCTGACCGGCCCGGGGACCGCCAGTGGTCCTTGAGAGAGTTCCAGTTAAATTTGGCGAGTTGGTTAACCAGATGTAACTCTTTGAGAATGTAAAAATGAAACCAAATGGACCCTTGCGGGTCCATTTGGTTTCATTTTTACACTCTCAAGAGTTAAAAGATTCATCATCTGAATTACCTAAAATCTACACAATCAGATAATGTAAAAGATTGGTCATTTTTGATCCATGTTTGCCTGTTTTGTTTCCCAAATCAAGCCTGGTAAAGAAATCTTTAGTTTTGGTGTCTGTGGGGTTAAAATGTCATCAAATGTTGGTCCTCTGTGGCTCAAATACTGAATAAATGGAGGGCCCTGGTATCAAAAAGTTTGGTCTTACTCTTACTTTTGTCTTGAAATGAATACTACGCAGACTTTAGTTCAGCCTTTAGTCTTGGCCCTCCACAATATTTTATGTATCTCATGTGGCCCCTTGGGAAAAATAATTGCCCACCCCTGCTCTAAAGGTATATTAATGACATAGTAAAATGTTGAATATGAGTGGAATTCCACTTTAAGACACTTACATTTGTATGCGCATTTGCGTGCGCCTGTGCAACACACACAGACATGCTATTAAAACAAGTATAGCATATACTACTTTTGCCCCAAAAATATTTTAGATGTGAGAAGTGAGGGGACGCCGTCCCCCCGCATCCCCCCTCCACTACACCCCTGATCTCTAGTAAAAACTATCCGCATAAAAGTATTAAAATGCCCCCTTTTAGGTAGAGTAATCAAGTACCTGCATGCAGTTAGTGCCCACCACTGTGACTTGTACCACAGCAGGGGGTCTTTCTGCTACACTGAGTTACTAGAGGTGGTCCGACAAATGTTTTTTTTTTTTTTGTGATAGGAACTTTCTTGTATAAAAGATCAAGTGTCAGTGTGACACTGTGTTGTCGAGGAAAAGTAGAAGCCATTGAAACCCTCCCTGCCCTGCCTCCCGTACAGCACATTATGCAGCACAATGCGGCAGAGCTCTTCAGGCTTGTAATACAACAATTTTCCGCCTGATAAAATGGAGGTGTTGCCGCCATCTGCCCTCCTCCTGTTCTCGGCCCGGCGGTGATGGCGGTGAGGTGAGGGTGAGGGACTGCCTCACATTATCGCTGGTGATCAGACACGGCTTGAGGAGGTATACAACCTGCACCGTGTCCCTGCAAGGTCACCCAGAGGATTATAACACTGTGGTAGGGCCATGCGTGGGCGGCTTTATGATTTCTACAGCCTCTATACCCAGAGGGCCACAGGGCAAGTTGCAAAAAGTCATAGCAAAAAGTCTAAAAATCTAAACGACCTTTTTCGAGATTGTTGTGTATTGACATAGAAACACACAGGTAGATCTTTATACACATATTCAGATATAAGTCACACATACTACGATAACAACATGTTTTCGCACAAACACATTCCTGCATACATTACCGTGCGATTATAGAGGCCCCAGTCGCGTCTTTCCACGTGTGGGGGAGCTGTCTTAAAGTTTTGGGACCACCCGAGTCGGGGCCTCTGCTATTGACTAGACCAGGGATGGGCAATTATTTTTCCCAAGGGGCCAAATGAGATACATAAAATATTGTGGAGGGCCAAGACTAAAGGATGAACTAAAGTCTGCGTAATATTAATTTAATTTCAAGATAAAACTAAGAGTAAGACCAACCATTTTGACACCCTCAATTTATTCAGTATTTGAGCCACAGAGGACCAACATTTGATGACATTTTAGCCCCACAGACCCAAAAACTAAAGATTTCTTTTGTCCAGAATTCCAGGCTGCATTTCACATACAAAACAGGCAAACATAGATAAAAAATGACCATTATTTTACATTCTCTGGCTAATTCAGATGCATATTTTAACTCTTGAGAGTGTGAAGATGAAACCAAATGGACCCACAAGGGTCCATTTGGTTTCATTTTTACGCTCTCAAAGAGTTACATCTGGTTAACCAACTTTAACTGGAAATCCACGGTACCCTTTCATGGGCCGGTCAGAGTCAGCCAAAGGGCCGCATTTGGCACCCGGGCCGCATAATGCCCAGGTATGGTCTACTCTAGACAGAAGGGCCATGGGAACTCTGGGTGCCTGCTGGTGAACACGCTAACTTCTAAGCCTTCACATAATATATATGATATGATATGCAGAAAAAGGGAGCGTTGCCCGAGGTCTCTGCCAATCGATTTAGATGAGAACCTGTTGTGTGTGTGTGTGTGTGTGTGTGTGTGTGTGTGTGTGTGTTGTGTGTGTGTGTGTGTGTGTGTGTGTGTGTGTGTGTGTGTGTGTGTGTGTGTTGTGTGTGTGTGTGTGTGTGTGTGTGTGTGTGTGTGTGTGTGTGTGTGTGTGTGTGTGTGTGTGTACCGAGCCGATTTCTAACTGTTAATGATGAATAAATGTAACCACCTCTGATAATTGAACAACGCTGTCCTCCTGTTCCTTAATATACAAGAGGCAGCAAAACCCAATTGGGATCATGACGGCAGTCACATCGGTTTACCACCACGACCGTTTTGCATAATAGTTGTGACTGTTTTGCATAACAGTCGACCGATTTCCCTATACTAACTATAACTGATATAGACAACGGTTAGTCGCATTACTAAACTGGTTGTGACCTTTTTGAGACGGCCGCAACTTTTTTTTTTAGAAAGGGTCACGACATGTTCGTCAAAAAAAAAAAAATACAGTAGGCCTACTGTGTGACAAAAATCCCAAATTATTCCCAGTTGATAAAATATTTCTTATTTCCCTTTTCTTAATGGCAGATTTGCACTCCCAAAGTCATTAAGTATGAAATTAGGATTCATTTTTAGCTATAATTAACACATTTCACGAGGGACTCATTTTCACTATTGATTGTACTGGTGGCAAGTACTGGTGTGTGATTGTTACTCTGGCGGACTCAATCCAGTCTTTCCTTTTCAAATGAGCCATATATGGGCATCATCGTTATATAAATTATGATTGCATGCCTTTTGTTGTTGTTGTTGTTGTTGTTGTTTTTTTACACGGAGTTACACGGAGCAGTTTTTCAATTACACATCGCCTTCAGGTGTGGGAAGTACCATGATTGTAATTGACATTAAAAGGGTCATTATAGTTGTGCCCAACAGCTGTGGTAATTATAAACACAAGATGAATGGTGTCTAGCACCTCTAAAAACAATGTTATGGAATGCAAATATCCTCCGCAGTAGCAGTAGCACACGATGCACCTCACAACGGCAGCGGAAAGGAAATGGCATCAGTCTGAAATGTAATTCGTTCCATTGTTCACCATTATGTTTATGAGAATTCATTTCCTAACACGAACAAATTATAACTTCTCCGCCTAGTTAATTTACTTCAAGTGCACAGTGTTATTGTGTACTTGAAGTTAATTTACTCGGAGGATGGAGTGTTCTCTCTCTACTTAACTAGAGACTTGTGAAGGTATTTTCTGAGGTCACTGAGGCATGTCTATGTTCCCTCAAGATTAGGGTTACCGTAATTTCCGGACTATAAGACGCACCTGAATATAAGCCGCACCATAAATTTTGGGCAAAATACTGATTTTTCCCATGTATAAGCCACACAGTGGTTTTCAACCTTTTCGATCCCAGGGCCCACTATTTATTCAGTATTTGAGCTACAGACTACCATTTGACGACATGTTCACCCCACAGACCCCAAAACTAAAGATTTCTTTTGGTTTTGTCAACAATTCCAGGATGGATTTTCGCAAACAAAACAGGCAAAACATCAAGATTAAAATGACCATGACTTTTTAATTAAGTGGTGCTACTTTAGATGGTGAATATCATAACTCTTGAGAGTGTAAACATGAAACCAAGTGGCGGCTGGTGACTTTTTCTTTAGGGTGGGCGCTATAAAAAAAATCATAATAATAATAATGGGGGGGGGGGGTCAAGAATATGTACCAGGTATCATCACATTCAATGGAAGCAAAACAATGAGTTGGTGTGAATGGATGCTGTCAGCCAATCCTTACCAACTCTTTGAGAAGGTCCTGGGCCTCCTGGGTAGGCTACTGGTGTAGGATACTCTCTTCCTCGGATTTGGATTGTCCTTGGATTTTTGTGTGATTACATTTATTTGGTTCCAGCTCTTTAGTTTAAAAAAAATCCTGCAGTGTTCTGCTTTCAATTGTTGTTTTCTGCATTGCTTTATAGTTATCTTATAATATATTTGTCTTGTTATTCCATTATCAAAATTAATTCAACTACTGTATATTCCTCCCTTTACCTTGCTCTGTGTCTCTTCATTCATGTCTGTGTTGGAGTTGTGTTCAACTCTATGTAAAACTGTGTTGTGTGCTGCCCTCAAGTGGTTTGGTCGCGCACATTTTGCGACCCAGATCGCTCCTACCGTTTGCATTGAAGTCAATAGGACCGCAATGCATTGCCCTTCAGTGCAGAGCTCAATGCCTAAAGACGAATGCGAACCAACACGTGAGACTCAGTAACCTATCAGCAACGTTGTACAACGTAAACAACTTTTGACATTTCATGGCAGTATAATACAACTTTTAATCACTTTGTGGTTAGAGTGGGCTTTAGTTACTTATATTATATACAATTTGCCATGATGGATTGCTCATTTAAAGAAAATGACAAGCTGCAGATTTCATTTTTCCGTCATTCTTATTCACATGGTATTCATTAGGTAATGCATGGTGGTGCGGCGCACTAGCGACCCTATTGACTGGCCGCCACTGCCTGCAAGGGTCCATTTGGTCAGTAGGACACCCCCTTAGCTACCCCTGAGTTGGGTGCAGCCAGAAGGGGAAACAGTAGGACTCCTGTGGTCTCAGAATGCTAATAGCCTCTATATGATGATTCTGATCAGCTGGCCAGGAAGGAAGCGATCCTGACCACTTGCTCTAAACCATCTGTTCTCCTATCATCAGATCAACATTGGCTGTTTACCATAGAATGCAGGCTGAAGGACAAGGCATTATTTATTATCATAGAGCAAGTTCAGTTGGTCAACAAACAGCTAGTGTTACACTTTAGATTAGATCAGTGGTTTTCAACTGGTGGTCCTTGAGAGAGTTCCAGGTGGTCCCCAGGCTAAATGTAACTCTGTAACTCTTACACAGAGTGTAAGAGTTACACAGGTGTAACTCTTTGAGAGCGTAAACATGAAACCAAATGGACCCTTTACGGATCGGTTTGGTTACATGTTTATACTCTCAATGGTCATTGTGATTTACTGTATGTTTGCCTGTTGTCTTTGCAAAAATCCGGAAGCCCGGAAAATCCAGCCCGGAATTGGGGTCTGTGTGGTGAAAATGTCGTCAAATGGTGGAATTTGGCTCAAATTTTGGTGGCCCTGGCATCAAAAAGTTTGAAAACCACTGGATTAGATAAACTATTAATAATAATGTGTGTAATGTGGTTCCTTCCATTACTGTCGGAATGGAGGTGGACGGCAGTGTGTGATGTGCTATGCCAGGGGTTTTCAACCTTTTTGACTCCAGGGCCCACCATTTATTCAGCATTTGAGCCACGGACCACCATTTGATGACATTTTCACACCAAAGACCTACAATTAAATAATTCTTTTGGTTTTGTCCACAATTCCAGGCTGGATTTTACCAACAAAGCAGTGTAAACGTCAACAGTGTGAACCACAAAGTGGTGCTAATTCAGATGATTAATATTTTAACTCTTGAGAGTGTAAAAAATGAATTTTTACATTTCATTTTTACATTCTCAAGAGTTACATCTGGTTAACCAACTTTCGATCATTTATCCTGGGGACCACGTGGAACCCTCTCAAGGACCACTGGTGGTCCCCGGACCACCTGTTGAAAACCCCTGTGCTATGCGCTTACAGACCGTCAGGTCAGGGAAAAGAAAATAGTGATCTGGTATGCTATCAATAATAAGCTTATTTGACAGTGCTGCCTGTCAAAAGTGGGGCTTATTTGGGTTATAATGACGGTATGCACTGTCACTGGAGCAGTGTTTGTGTTAATTATGCTAAACTATGTGCGTTGTTCCCATCAGGGAGTACCTTGATAGATGTCACATTATTCCCTTCAAGGTGTGACTTTCTCCATATTTTTTGCAAACGAAAACATCGCATCGTGTGAAAACCTCAGATGTCTAATAAAGGGGAACTCCATCCATTTTCAACATTCTAATTATGTCATTACTATACCCTAGAGGTGATGGGTGAACATAATAAAAAACGTTCCCCCATTCTGTGTTTCCTAGAAATGGAGGTCTGAAGAAAACCACTAACATGGTGAAACATCTTGATGACATCATCAAGATGTATTTTCACCAGGTTAGTGGATTTCTTTAGACGCTTCTTTTTTTCTGAGAGCGTACAAATGGAACCAAATGAACCCGTTAGGGTTCATTTGGTTGCATTTGTACGCTCTCAGGAAAAATGTTGACAATGGGTGGAGTTCCCCTTAATGACATGAAACGAAATGATAATTCAGACTGATGTCAGACTGAAATGATGTCAGAAAAAAAAAAAAACAGTAGCATACGTATACACATGCAGGGGTTGACACTAAGGTCTCTGAGGCACTTGCCCGTCGGGCAAGTGCTCTACTTGCCCTCAGGTCATGGTCACTTGCCCCCAGGTTCCAGGTGGTCCCCAGTTAAAGTTGGTTAACCAGATGTAACTCTTGAGTGTGTAAAAATGAAACCAAATGGACCCTTGCGGGTCCATTTGGTTTCATTTTTACACTCTCAAGAGTTAAAATTCATCATCTTAATTAGCCCAGGTCTACACAACTAGAGAATGTAGAAGATTAATGGTCATTATGATGTGTATGTTAATTTGCCTGTTTTGTTTCCCAAATCCAGCCTGGAATTGTGGATAGCTAGAAAGCAGGGAAAGACACAGAGGCAGAGTGCAATGACTGCCTTCAATACAAATTTATCTTGTGTTGTGTTATAGTGCACTAAGTTGCACACTTGCCCGATCGGGCAACCAGGTAGCAGTCTTCACTTGCCCCACCATTTTTTTTACTTGCCCCGGGCAAGCGGGCAAGTGTTAGTGTCAAGCCCTGCACATGAATATGTTTGATACTTACAGTACCTGTTCTCTCCTCTCTCTCTCTCCCTGCCTGTCTTCAGGATCGCTGGTTTTGGCGTCTGAGGAACAACAAGGTGCAGGAGGGTTACCCCATGCAGATCGACCAGTTCTGGAAGGGTCTGCCTCCACGCATCGACGCCGCCTACGAGAGATCGGACGGAAAATTTGTTTTCTTCAAAGGTAACGTATTAAAAAAAAATCTGAATATAAAGTTCAATGCTGAGTTTCCAAAGTAGGTGTTAGTGGTACTTTTGTCAGCCACGGTATAATTACATAAACTTATACAAACCTCAAAGGTAAAGTGCTTGGGGAACCCCGGTATTGGGAACCATTCAGCAGCGACGGCCCTTACATACGTTCTTGAGGTGTTTTAAGGGAAAACCTTAAGGGAAAAGCTTAAAACACACCACACGCTGAGCTATAACTACCTGTTCTCCATGTTGTGTACGTTGAGCATGTACACTAATTGATTGATCTAGTACAGTAACATTTATAATTTGGGGGGGGGGGGGGGGGGGGGGGGGGGGTAGGTGATTGTAGGTGATTTTATTTGGTAAGCCCAGGCACAGGGCTGGTGGTATAGGCTAGGCAGTTTGTGTTTAAGTTGTTTTCTGGATGAACCAGCGGTCCTCACGTCATATACTACCTCTCAAAACACAACGGATGTATTATATGACAGATAATAAGCTCACAGCAAACCCACAAGCTTGTTTTATAATGCTGTTTAGTTTTTTTTCCCCCTTTGCTCGTTCTCGACAGCGCTCATTCATGAATCCTTTCCATTCCCGTAATCCCACCAAATTTTGGTGGTCAAAACTTGATGCGGAAATAGGTGCACTTCCGGCCGTCTTCCGGGTGCCTCAAAACGCCGATGAGCAACTTGTATTGAATTGAATAACAAGGGGGGCGGGGCTATCGCTCCATTCCGTTCTCTATATTTTATTACTCTATAGCAGGGGTTTTCAACAGGTGGTCCGGGGACCACCAGTGGTCCCTGAGATGGTAAGTTGGTTAAATAGATGTAACTCTTGAGAACGTAAAAATGAAACCAAATGGACCATTTGGTTTCATTTTTACACTCTCAAGAGTTAAAATATTCATCATGTGAATTAGTCCTAATTACACAACTATAGAAGATTAATGGTCATGGACAGAAGCAAAGGAAATCTTTAGGTTTGGGGTCCGTGGGGCTAAAATGTCCTCAAATGGTGGTCCGTGGCTCAAATCCTGAATAAATGGTGGTCCCTGGGATGAAAAAGGTTGAAAACCCCTGCTCTATAGCCATCCCTAACAAAGAGCTGTTGGAGAATACCAGCCATTGTCAGCTTTGGAGAAAAAAAAACACTAAAGCGTAGCTCAGAGAGTGATTTCTCATCTCAGTGACACTCAATGATGATAATAACTTGTCTGGCACATCAGTTGGTATTTTCTCAGATAAGGTACAGGTGTACTGTAAGGTATTTCCCTCCTCTCTCTCTCTCCTTCCACTTCATCACCTCCAGTATGAATGGATAAGGACAGGTCATGTGATTAGCCACAGGGTGCTGTGCTGAGTGACTACATGGGGCTGTCAGTCTTGGTTAAAAGTGATCTGGCTCCTTTTCCTTCAAGGTTTTCTGATTCAAAGGAACCTCAGCAGAGATACGGATGCACTGCAGGCTGGTGGTAGCAGGGCGGATGTAACATTTCCCAATTGGGGGGGGGGGGGGGGGGGGGGCTTGTGGTTAGAGTGTCCGCCCTGGAACTGGGAGGCCGGGGTTCGGTTAATACCAAAGACTCTAAAAATGGGACCCAATGCCTCCCGCACTCCCTGCTTGGCACTCAGCATCAAAAAAAAGGGATGAATTGGGGGTCAAAATCAGCTAATGATTCCCGAGTGCGGCAAGCCGCAGCTCACCGCTCCTTGGAGCTCACCGCGCCAAGTGATGGGTCAAAACAAGTGGAGAACCAATTTCACTGCGGTAACGTAGTGACAAATCATGCAACTTTGACTTTTTTGACTTTGGCTGAGAAAATGGTATACCATACCATCCACCATACCAACCAGCCGCACCCATACCATTTTCGGTTAAAAGAGTTTTATTAGTCAAGTAAAGCATCAATAATAACATCAGTTGTTGTTGAAGTT